>JAANYP010004676.1:0-218915 GCA_020465985.1 Centrapalus pauciflorus
AGTTGTAATTAAGTCAGTACATTTATTCACACAGGGTGTATTGACATAATCATCATCATGTCCATCATGATTAACAGGTTCCACATTGGGTGTAGTGGAAGCTTTTGAGTCCTCTTCATTGTTTGAATGCATCAGATCATCAAAGTTAAATTCTCCTGAAACTAATTCAGGAACAGCTTTGGTGGAAGCATTCTTGGATTCTTCAAAGGTGACATTGATAGATTCATCTATCACCTTTCTTTTGTTGTTGTATACTCTGTAGGCTTTGGAGATAGCAGAGTAGCCAACAATCACACCTTCATCAGCTTTAGGTTCAAACTTTGACAGCTGGTCCCTTTGATTCAGAATGAAACAGGGACATCCAAACGCATGGAAATAACTGACATTTGGCTTCCTCCCTTTGAGCAGCTCATAGGGAGTCTTGTTGAATCTTTTCACCACTAAGGATCTGTTTTGGGTGAAGCAGGCAGTGTTGACAGCTTCAGCCCAAAATGATGAAGGTAAACCTGATGCACACAGCATGGTTCTGGCAGCTTCAATGAGAGTTCGGTTTCTCCTTTCAGCAACTCCATTTTGTTGAGGAGTTCTTACAGCTGAAAAGTTTTGAGTGATTCCTTTCTCTTCACAGAAGTCTTCAAGAGTACTGTTTCTGAACTCAGTACCATGATCACTTCTAAGCTGCTTTACTTGGGCAGAGTTCAGCATTTCCATCTTTTTGACAAATCCAATAATCTCTCTAGCAGCCTCTCCTTTGCTCTTTAGAAAGATCACCCATGTGTACCTGGGGAACTCATCAACGATTACAAGAGTGTATCTTCTTCCTCCTAGACTTGGGACATTAACAGGTCCAAACAAGTCCATATGGATTAAGAAGAGTGGAGTATCAATAGAGAAATTATGTTTGGATTTAAAAGATGTTTTCCTCTGCTTGCCTTTCTCACAAGCTGTGCATAATCTATCCTTAGCAAAAGTCATAGAAGGCAAACCTGTCACCAACTCTTTCTTACAGAGTTTGTTGATGTTCTTGAAGTTCAGATGTGACAGTCTTCTGTGCCATAGCCAGTTTAGATCAACATTTGTTCTTGTGAGAAAACAGGTTTCAGTTGTGGGGTCAGCAGAATGCATATCCACAACATATACACCTTTCTTTCGTTGAGCACATAGCACAACTTTGCCTTGGGAATCCAATATGTAACCCAGGTGCTCATCAAAGTTAACCTTGTAGCCAGCATCACACAGTTGGCTTATGCTGACAAGGTTATGTTTTAGCCCAACCACATAGGCTACTCTTTTGAACACTGCAGCACCAGCTTTAAGAGTTCCATATCCCTCAGTGGATCCCTGTACATTGTCACCAAATGAGACTTTTGGCCCTTTTTCAGACCTGAGATCACTCAGCAATTCTTTACAACCTGTCATGTGCCCTGAGCAGCCACTGTCCAAATACCAAACCTGGGAAGGTTGTTTTTCCTGCAGAGTGATAAGAGAATTATTAGTCATTTTTAGGGGAACTCATCACAGAGATGAGTTCTCCTACTTCATCAACATTTGTTGATGGACTTGAAATATCCACACTAATATTCCCTATTTGAATGGTATCAGCTTGAATACCACTCTCAGTGACTGTGACATTTCCAACACTGCTTGTGACAGCTGTTATGGAAACAACAGAGTCAACAGGCCTCATGCCCTCAGATTCAGGACAATCCTTGGCCAGATGTGTCTTCTTTCCACATTTGTAACATTTTCTCTTTTTAGGATTTTTGGAAGAAGATCTTTCAGAAACACATTCTGAGCTATTTTTGTTGATTCTATCAGCAGATTTAGCAATTTTATTATTTTTTGATGAATCAACAGCTTGAGTGGATAGTTCAATAACCACAGCTTTGGCTGCCTCTTCTTTCCTCTTTTTAGGAGGACAGATGTCAAAGATAGGGAGCTTGATTGGCTTTTGAGCTTCCACAGGTTTGGGAAACTTATTCCCAATTATCTCAGTTTGAGCAATGGCTTTGTCTTTGCCCCTACTGGATTGTGATTTATGCTGCCTATCAGCATACTCACTGTGTCTGGTTTTGAAAGGCTTATTCTTATTTAAAACCAGTTTACCACTATGATTTGAAAACTTATTTGAAATCACAGCAGTTTTGTTTTCAACATGAGACTTACCCTTGTTGAAAACAGATTGCTTACCTTTTGAAAACTTGTTTTCAAAGTGTTTAGCATCAAAAGGATTAACATGCTTTTTACCATCAGCTTTGGACTCAGAACCTGTTTTGTCAATAGGTTTAGTATCCACAACTTCAGTTTGGACATGTTTTCCTTTCTTTTGCTTGTGTGAACCAGCAGAGCACTTAGCAGACTGACTTGATGGAGAACATATTTCAACATCAGCTTTTGAGTTAAATTCACACAAGCTGTCAGTGTTTTGAGGCCTGACAAACCTATTTGTTGAGATTAGTTTACCATTCACATTTTGAATGAATGTGTTTGGAAGTTCACCAAGAGTGGATAAATCTTCTTTCAGATTATTGATTTCAAAAATGGAAGCTGCTGTGTCAAGATCCCCTCCAAGATAGGCTTGGATTTGTGCAGGGATCTGTTGACTTATACAATGGCTGACTTTTTGTGCAGATTGGCACCAAGAGTCAACTATCTTTTGAAGCTTAGCATGCTTTATATCTGTTTCTCTCTTTTCTTCCAGTAAAATAGAGTTGATGTGTTTTAATTCATCAAGCTCAGTTTCCAACTTATGGAAACTGTCCAGTTTACTGGATTTAGTTTTAAGATCAGTTTTAAGTTTAGAGATTTCAGATAGTAAAGCATCATGCTTCTCAACAGCAGCTTTTAGATCAACAAGCATATATTCAAACATTTTAACTTTTTCTTCCGAACTGTAAGCCATAAAATTTTGTACCTTATACATCATAGTATGATTCCAGTTCTCTAAGCTGCTGAAGGCTTCAGCTTCAGCCATATCTTGTTTGAAGCTGCTTGTTGATGGGACATCAGTGTTGACAATTAGACATTGATTATCTTCTTCATCAGATGATGAATCAGATTCCTCCCAATCACAAGTCTCTGCCATGAGTCCCTTTTGGCCGTTGGAACCCCACTGAGTTTTCCAACTTCCTCAGCTTAGCCATGGCCATAAGGTACTTAACCCTATAACCATCATCCTTGTTTGTCTTGTATGGTTTGGATGACTGACCAACAGCTTTTGACACACAGTCAGCAGCTATATGGCCAGTTTTGCCACATTTGAAGCACTCAGCCTTGGATTTATCAAATGCCTTCTTTTTGCCAGCACCTGAACTTCCTTGCAACATGTTTCTTCCAAACCTTTTCTTGTTGAACCTTTTGACAAGCATAGCTATCATTTGCTCATCATCTTGTTCAGCAAGATCTGCAGTATCTTCTTCATCTGACACCTCCTCCTTGTCATCATCCTGTTGATCAGGTTGAGTGAACATATCACTCACCTGATTTACAGGCTGTCTCACATTAGCCACAAAGGCTGCACCTCTTTTGGACATTTCCAAGGCATTTCTCTTTTGTTGCCTTGACTATTCATCATTCAGTAAGGATCCATACAAGTTGACCAGATCCATACTTCTGATAGTACCTGAGTTCCTTAGAATTGTTGAGAAGTAATTCCACTCTTCAGGTAGAATGTCCAGAAATTTATTCACCAGGGTAAGACTATCCTTAGTGATCCCAACAGCCTTGAGATCATTCACTAGAGCAGTAAACCTGGTGTAGGTTTCAGTGAGAGTCTCCTTTGGTTTAGCAAAGAAGAGTCCATACTGTTTAACAAGATTGTTGATCCTGTTGTTCAGTGTGATTGTGGGTCCATCATAGACGGTACACAAAGTATCCCACATCACTTTTGCTGTCTTCATTTTCTCAACCTGTTTGAACACATCATCAGGAAGAGAAATAACCAGGTTGTTTCTGGCCTTTGCATCCAGAGCCACCAGTCTCTTGTCTTCATCAGACCATTGAGCTTTAGCTTTCTCAAAGGTCCTGATTTCAGGAGCAGCTCCTTCAACCGCTGGAGTTATGGTAGTAACAGAGGTTGGCACATAGGGACCCTCCATCACTATCTCTGGTAGTTGTACATCCAGATTCTCTAAATAGAGCATCATTCTGCACTTCCAACCAGAGAAGTTTTGATGATTAAATTTTGGAGGTTTGCTCATAGAGCCATTGTCATAGTATGAATAATTTGCAGCACTGTTGTCCATGGAAACTAGGGAGAATGAGAGATCTAGAATGACACACACTCTGACCTGCTCTGATACCAGTTGTAGGTCCCGAGAGGTTCCCAAAGTGTATAGCTTTAAGCTGTAGAGGGGGGGTGAATACAACAATTTAAAAACTACACACTATTTTCTCAATGTTTGTATGTATTATCAACAATTTGTTAATTACAAACAAGCTTGAATGCGGAATAGTTCAAGCTGAGATGACAGATACAACAGTATGTTCATTAGTCTAACACAAACTCAAACTAGTATACAATGAATACACTCAATAAGAAGCACTCACTGTGTTTACAAGACTCAGATGAACAGCTTATGTAGAACAGCTTAGACACAAAGAAACTGTATTACACAATCAGACTTGCATGCATGAAAAACACACTTGCACGTTCGCTCTTGATTTCAGCACTTAGCTTTCTTCACATCTTTCTGTCCTTAGAAGCTTCCTTTTATACTCACTCAGAGGATCTAAGAGAAACATCTTCATGGGACGGAATGAAAAGGAGAAGTCTTGTTGAAAAGACAACATAACCTTTTCTGCACTTTTCTGAAAAGCAGACTTGCCTTTACATGTGCAGAACTTTTGTCTTTTTACTTTGTTTACTGTTGCATTGCCTTTAACTAATTTAGGAATGTCAACTTTGCGTTTTTCTTCCTTGTAAAGGCCTATTTTGATATAAGAAAAAGGTCTGTCACCCTTTTTCAAATAACCTTTTGTCTTCATGTTACAGAACAGCTTGGACAGGCTGAGCAGTTCTGTTTTCCACTTTGTCTTTGACTTTGTAAACTGATCTTGTAGTCAACAACAATACATGATGACTTGAAAACTTATTCCATAAAGTGTTTAGCCTGTTCACAAAGAACAGGTTCTGTTCACAAAGAACAGAACACTTTAAAAGTGCCCAAGCTGCTCACCAGTGTAGAGCAGCGTAGACAGTTTATGTCCAGCCTGTTCAGCAGACAGAACAGCTTGGACAAACTGTCTTAGTTGCAACACATGCAACACATAGAACAGTTTATGACTAATATTGCAAATCATTTTCAGGCTTTAATAAGGCATATAACAGGCCTTAAATTTAACCTTCAAACGCATCAACAGGTTTGATTATAAATCTCCCCCTCAGATGTAGAACAGGTTTGACTGAGGCCTTTTTGTGCCTAACATTTGATTATATTGATGTTTACTATACCTTTTTGTTCATAAGAATCAAATCCCATCTTGCATCATTTTGTTTATATTTATGTAGTTATTTATTAGATTTTCTTCATTGGTTTTTTTAGGTATTTATTAGATCTTTTTCGTATAACCTTCATTGGGTTTTCATGATAATCTTCATTTTAATGCTTATGTTCCTTCTCTTTTTTACATCCTCGTTAAGTTCTGTTGGTTCTCTTTTTTTCATCCTTGACAAGAAACAACACCAATCGACCCCTAATCACTGTTGTTCTTTCTAGCCCGAACTCAACACTCTGAAATTGTTATTAACTTATTAATTATGTTCTTTCATTTAATCTCTACTTGCAACTTTTTTGATTCTTCTGCATATGTGTTTGATTTTTTCAACGATGGTGTGATCAAACATTTTCTAGGTCAAATGTTATGGGTCCTTAGCTTGGATTTCAATTGCCAATTAATGATATGTTTTTAGGTCTGGTTTGATTTTGCGTTTTTAGTATTGATTATGTTTCACATTGGTTTGATTTTGTATCTATTAATGTCTGTTTCTGTTGGTACATCCGGTGTGACGACAACAGTCTAGTTTTGTTGTTGATATCATGATTGTGTATGATGTTTACATTTGCATGGTAAGTTCTAGACTATCATAATAAGTTCTAGAATAAGTTCTAGAAATAAGTCCTAGATTAAGTTCTATAATAAGTTCTAGAAATAAGTTCTAGAATAAGTTCTAGATTAAGTTCTAGTTAAAGTTCTAGAATACGTTCTAGAATAAGTTCTTGGATTAAGTTCTAGAATAAGTTCTTGGAATAAGTTCTAGAATAAGTTCTAGAATAAGTTCAAAGAGAAGTTCAAGAGGAGCGTCTACAAGTTCATGAGGAGCGTCTTCACGAAATTATCGGCTATATAATGAACTTATCTTTGTGAATTCAGAAATTTTTGACGGCTCAGAGGTTCTGTCGAACTTGAGAGCAAACAGAGCATCCGGGTGAAAAGGATCTTTGCAGAGATTACTATCCGGGCGATTACGAACTTGCAGAGACTTTTCAGTGTGTTCTTGGAGAGAATGACATGTCGGGACGTTCGAGTTTACGATATCATCATGTGTGTCTCCGTGTTTCGTGTGTGTGATCGATCCGTTAAACCGCTAACGAGGATTCCGCACTCGTTGGATGGCGTCGAGTCAAGATTGGATCCGTAGGTAGGTTACCTTACAAGTGGTATCAGAGCCATTAGGGTGTTCATCGTGTTCTTCGCGTTCATCTTAAACATTCTTGGTTTCTTGTCGTTTGTGAAGGAAAAATCACATTTTTTATAGTTTTTCAAGTTATACAAGCAAAGTAACGGAGACAAATTCTTATTGGTTCACTTTTCAATCGAAATCATTGTTTTTGACCTTAAAACCATTGGTTTAATCTAAAAACGTGAAAAAATAGAATTTTTGGCCGTTCCTCGAACTTGCGGTGCTCGAACATAGGGGGTCTTAGGGTTCATTCGAACTTTTTAGAAATACGCTCCTCTCGAACTTAATTCCGGGCTTCATTCGAATTTGGCAGAAATTCGAACTTCTTATCATCGAACTTGTCAGAAAATTAAGTATTATTCAAACTTGTCAGTGGTTCGAACTTGTCAGATTTTTTCGAACTTGTCAGTCAGTCGAACTTGTTGATTTCGAATTACACAAATTCGAATTTAAATTTTTTTAAAGAATTTAAGATTAAATTAATTCGAACTTACCTAAGTTTGAAGGAGTTTATTTTAAATTAATTATAAATTAAATTATTTAAGTTAGAAATGGGATGAACATTATGATAAGGTGGATCCGGATGACTTGGAGAAAATGGACCTACAATGGCAATTGGCTATGGTCACACTGAGATTGAAGAGGTTCATGTAAAGAACGGGAAGAAATATAAGTGTGAACAATGTAGTATTCGATAAGTCAAAAGTTAGGTGCTATAACTGTCAGGGGTTGGCTCACTTTACGAGAGAGTGTCAAAGACCTAAGATGGATAATCATCAGAACTCGGGACGTCAGTATTCAGCCAGTTCAGGGAATCAGAGATCAGGAAATCAGGGTTCAGTGGCTGGTTTACTTAGTAATGTGGGGTCTAACAAACAGTTAGATGGCACATATGATTGGAATACACATCCAGAGGCGAATACTAGGGCTTTCACGGCTGAAGTGACGGAAATGGATACGGGAGCAGAAGTGGAAAAGAAAGAGGATACCCAACAGTCTGATTAAGAGCCTTTGGTGCTGGAGACTATTGAGGAGCTGACTACTTTGGAGTTTGCAGCTCAGATGGCCAACATCAAATTCTGATCGGAAAAAGGTAATTCTAAACTTTTCTACTTTTCATGATTTATGTGTTTTATGTATTCCTTTGAATGATAAATTGAATTTAGTACCAGAAACACATTCATCAATGACTGCTCAAATTCAATCGTTAAAATCATATAATACTAATTTATTAGACATTAAGAAAGATCTTCAGGCCAAACTGAGAAATGATGCTCAAGATTTGATAGATCTAAATGACAAACTTATTGAACAAAGTGTCAGGAATGAACTAATTTATGAGCATGTAGAGTCACTAACCAAAGAGATCTCTCTTAAAGATATGGAATTAGCTGAGTTTAAGGCTAAGGTTGCTGAGGCAAATATCAACCTTGTACCTACTCCTCAGTATAAGACCAAGGATACAGTTAAATCAGAGGTAGTCAAGGTAACTGAGTCTTCTAAAGTATCTTCAACTACTCCTCAGGTTAGGAAAATGGTACAGTGTGTGCATTCTAGTTGTGAGCCAAAACTAGAAGAAGATAAGACTGTAAATAATAACAACAAAGGGGAGTTAAACCAAGTTGCTGATACAAACAATCAGGGCATTAGTAAGACACCTAGGTCAAAGAGAGCCTATAAGAAATCTATTGACAAGATGTCTTGCTTTAAGTGTCATGAGAAGGACATGTTGCTTCAGGTTGTCCCTACAAAAAGTCAGAGTCTTCACTAAACATAGGGAAACAAGAGTAGCAAACCTTAAAAACAATGCCTAGCGATACGAGCTGGAGTAGTTCACAAATTTCTGAGAAGAACTCAATTCTGGTGTCACGTCTAGGTAGTCGACAACCACCGGTGTCTCTCAGACAAAATGATGGACTTAGGAGTAATTCACCGAATAGATCCCCTAGTCAATCAATGTCTGGCCCCCAATCCATTATTAGGAATAATACACCTAAGAGGAGTCACACTCTAGTTAGGTCTAATTCTCCTAATAGACATAAGACATCAGGTAGAGCCCAGAATTATCAAACTGAGATGTATTATAATAGAAATTATTCAAGGGCTAAACAACAAAGACCTACCCAAAGGCCGAGAGTGGATGTTATTCACTCGAATCCGCAACCCATTCTTGATCAAAAGCCCAAGTCACCTAAAAGGAGTGATGGGTATTTAAAAGACTTCATGTTTGTGGATGAGAACGGTATTACCAAGTCAGTCATGGCTTGGGTTCCCCGTGATATCTAACTTGTCTTGTTTAGTGTGATGGATTTAACTACAGATCCTAACAACAATCAGTTTTATGGATAGTGTTGGATCTTGACATAGGACAGGGGTACAAAGGACGAAACAGCAGGCATGCTGATTGGGTCCTTAGACCAAATTAAGAAGTCTTTCGTGAAAAAGGAAAAGTGTGTCAGTTTGAATAACAATGTTGGTGAAAACAACTATGAAAATCTAGTCACAAAAGCATTTGATAGATCACACTTTATGTTGTTAGTTCAACCAAATGATATGTGAAATCCAGAGTAACCTGACCTCGGTAGATTTTTTTTTTTTTTTTTTTAAGGTTTAAAGTTTTTAGTTTATCTTATTAGTTGCTTTACTTAAAAGTGAAAATCAAAAGAAAAAATAGAGAAAACCATAAAAAATTCAAAAAAGGAGAATATCGAAAAATGAGTTAAGTCTTAGAATCATAAGGTTCAAAGTGACAAAAATTAGCACAGTCGAAACAATCTCTAAGTGTTAAGCTTTCACACATAATGCACCTTAAATTCTAAGTGATATACACTTTCTTCTTTGATGTGTTGGTAGGCATAATACACAAAGGAAATCCTAACAGCTAATAAAATAATCAAGAAAAAGTCATATGTGTAACTAACTTAGATGTATGACCAAGTGGTCTTAATTTCTATGTTAGAGACACACAGACAATGATTTTAAATGAGGTATGCAAATTTTCTGGGGGATGTATAGCACCATAAAAATACATCTTAAAAGATAAGAAAAGAAAAATTTTTGATAAAGAAGAGGGAGTCAAAATAAATCGCTTTGTTGTACGTAAGTACAGACCTGTCACCTCTGTTTTGACTCAAGTTAGCAAAATAAGTCGCTCTATTGTACGTAAGTACAGACCTGTCACCGCTGTTTTGCTAACTTAAAAGGAACTTTAAGACAAACTAAGACACTATGTTGTATGTAAACACAATACTGTGTCCGACGTTTGCCTTTTAAAAAAGATTTTCAATACCGAAAAGTTATAATCATTGTGTGTCTGCCTTGATCATAGAAGTATATCTAAGTATGGGACACGTAAGCTTGTTTCTTGATAAATAAAAAGGCAAGGGAAATTCCAAAGTGTTAAATGTTTAAAGGGAAATTATACCGACAATCGACTTGGAATGTATATCACGACAAACAACCAAAGGAATAAAAATTCCTAAGTGTGAAAGTGTGTTTGACATCGCTATCTGATTGAACCTTCTTTGACCTACTCGCAAAAATATTCTGTTAGTATAAGTTGCAATTTTTAAAGTACTTTTGAGTAGTTTTAATTATAATTTTACTTCATTTTATTTTATTTTGGTTTAGTTCATTTTATCTTTAATAAATAGGATCGATGTCGGATTACTAGGATGCATTCTAGGTGGAAAAACAAAATTTGTGTGATAATCAGTTGCTAAAAGTGAAGGGTTCCGTGATAAGTTGAAATAGTTGAAAATTTTTCAAAGTTTTTCAAAACTTACGATAAGTTGAAAAAGTTGAAAATTGTTCAAAGTTTTTCAAGACTTACAATGTTGTGACTGTTTAACGAAGATAACCACTGTTTCTCTCGAACTTAATTCTAGTGTTTGGTTTATTATCTAAACCATCAAAGAATGTAAGTAAGGAGAGTTTCATTGCATTTTTATCGTTGAATAATTGATTTTAATGTCCTACTAACATACTATGACTTGTTTCATGTGTTGATTAAGTCTATATAGTGTTAGAAATGGAGGCTTTACAGAATTACAGATTCTTCAACTGACAAAGGCAATTCGTGAACTTCAACATCTTAATGCCAAGTTGGATCAGACAGAGACTGATCAGCAGCAGTAGATTGCAAATCTGGAGGCTATACTGAAGGAGTTGTTGAAAAATCGTCCATCTCAGGGGGTGAAATTGTAGAGAAGTCAAAGAAGATGGCCTGAATAGTGAGCTGGCAAGTCAAAAAAGATGGCCCGAACAGTGAGCTGGCAGATCTTATAAGACAACAGTTTGCTCAGCTTGCTGATCCTCAGGAGGAGTCGGTGTTCATAGCCGCTGACAAGGGAAAAGACAAGGATTCAGATACGACTAAAGTAACTGAAGATAAGGTCTGATCGGAGCGTTGTCAGGGTTGGATGAAGATGAAATGAGGTTCGTCTTCGAAGATGAGTTTGAACAGAAGGATCTTGAGGAATGAGCGTTTACTCCTAAAGATATACCTGATTGGAAGTCACTCGATGAAGGTGTTATGAATGAAGATCAGAATGTGATAGATCTAGAGATGCTGAAATCTGCACTAAATGGTGAATCAGATTCTTAAGTGTGAAGTGATTGATTTAGCTTGGAAGGACCTTATAAATCTTTGAAGATGATTCTTATGCTGAGGTGTTTGCAAAAACTATCAGAAAGGAGGGCAGTTCTGCTAGATTTGAGAGGTAAATCAAAGAGTTAGTCGAAGAGTTGTGGTTCAAATAAGAATATATCCTCTGACTGGTAGGACATGGACTAAGTTAGTCTACAAACCGGGGAGGACAGTGAAACCGGAGAGGCAGTCATGGATAACAAAGGAAAAAAGGTGATTTTGGTATTCATAGAGTAATGAATATCTACTAGAAGCTATCATCAATGGGTAGTTTGTTGATACACTGGATGTGACAATAGCTGTCTAGTTTCGATATTTATAGTCTCTGAATCTAATAGTCTATTACGATCAATGAACAACAACTAGAAGTTATCGTCAAGGGGGAGTCTGTTGGTACATCCGGTGTGACGACAGCAGTCTAGTTTTGTTATAGATATCATGATTGTGTATGATGTTTACATTTGCATGGTAAGTTCTAGACTATCATAATAAGTTCTAGAATAAGTTCTAGAAAAAAGTTCTAGATTAAGTTCTAGAAATAAGTTCTAGATTAAGTTCTAGATTAAGTTCTAGAATAAGTTTCTAGAATAAGTTCTAGAATACGTTCTAGATTAAGTTCTAGAATAAGTTCTTGGAATAAGTTCTAGAATAAGTTATAGATTAAGTTCTAGAATAACTTCAAAGATAAGTTCAAGAGGAGCGTCTACAAGTTCGTGAGGAGCGTCTTCACGAACTTATCGGCTATATAATGAACTTATCTTTGTGAATTCAGGAATTTTTGACGGCTCAGAGGTTCTGTCGAACTTGAGAGCGAACAGAGCATCCAGGTGAAAAGGATCTTTGCAAAGATTACTATCCGGGCGATTACGAACTTGCAGAGAGTTTTCAGTGTGTTCTTGGAGAGAATCACGTGTCGGGACGTTCGAGTATACGTCTATCATCGTATGTGTCTGCGTGTTTCGTGTGTGTGATCGATCCGTTAAACCGCTAACGAGGATCCGCACTCGTTGGACGGCGTCGAGTCAAGATTTGATCCGTAGGTAGGTGACCTTACAGTTTATGTATCTATAGAATGATCCAAACCATTCAAATTCTACAAGGGGTTCATCCATAATTATGTTTCCTGCTGGTATTGGTGATGGCAAGGAATCTGAATCATCCTGCTCCTCACAATGGCTAAAACCATGTCACAACTTTAAATTTTATGAGATTCAGTCAGTAACCAAAAACTTTAATGAATCATTGGTATTGGTGGTTCTCGGCTACTGTTTACAGTGGGAGAAGAAAATGGTATCGCCATAAAGGTAGCATTTGATTAGTTATAGAATTCTTAATTGTATGTCAATTTTTGTGATGTTCTAGTGAGAGATGATGGAAGAGGATCTGCAATGAGAACCATATCTAACAAGTTCCTGAATATTTGCTATTTTAATACTCCTCTTCCAACGTGATTAAATATTGATAATATATTAGTTACGAAACCATATCTAACAAGTCTTTTGGGTGACTTGGCTCACTGCTTTTAAATTATCTACTATAAATTTACTTGCTCTACAATTATTAAATATCAGATATGTTAGTCCTAATTCATGTTGTTTTCAAATTGCAGGAAAACTCTCGGGTCAATATTGTCATACTCTAGAACTCATCACCTATCTTTTGCCGCCTCTAGAGGTACTTGTCCTATGATCTCTCATTTATGTCTTCAATTGACGGTTAGTATTTTGGTCTAATTAAGTTCTCCATGTACGTATAATCATTTTCTATGGTTGTCTCCTGCATGGGTTTTTATGTTTCGAGACCTCATATAAGCGTTATAATTTAAGCCATACCAAATCAAGCATGTACAAGATTTAAAGTTAATTTTAAAGGCTGAAAGTATGGAGGTTCAGCACCAAAAATATCCATGAAAAGCTGTTGCCCATTAATTCACAGCCTACTTATATCATTTAGTGGTTCATTGTAGCTGTGTTAGGATTCTGATTCTTGATGCATCATTATTTTTTGCTTTGTTACAAATCAGTAAATTTCTATTTTTGAGTAATTATGTTTGAAAGGAAGAAGTTTTTGGTATTAGGACAAACCAATCTTTAGGAGTTAAGAGAAGAACGCCTAAGAGACTTCAATTTTTTGATGCCTGTGGTACTAAAAAACAGAGGTACCATTCTTGATAGATGAACCTTTACATATGTGTCTTCCTACTTTCATTAGCTTTCCCTTCTTAATTTATTTTTGACATTCACACAAGTTGATCCATTAAGGCTATAAAATTCGCTTATTGCTGTTAGATTATCACTCCTATTTATATGGTGAAGTTTTTATTAGATAAATTGATATTTTTAGCTACAATTTTTCTTTCACCATAAGCATTTTAATAATTATACTTTACATTTGTGCCTTGGTATAACGATTTTCAGCCTTTACTCCCTGTATCTTCCTTTCTTCCTTGAAATAAATTTTGAGCCTTGGTATAACGATTGGTACAACCTATTTGTGTTGGGTTGTTTCACCCTTACTGTTACGATTTGACTGTTTTAGAATGGTCTAGATGTGGTTTTAGACTTTTAGTCTGCTGTTGAGTTTTTGGGCTGATCATTTAAACCTAAATACTAATCTGGTTGATGTTTACTGTATTTATTTTGATGCACAACTACTGCTTTAGTTTGACAATTTAGATTGTAGAATTAATGAGAAACACACTAACGATATGTTGTATATTGTATTTGTTTTCATATGTTGCAGGTCAGTTATTTTCTTTTGACATATGCAAAGTGATCGACAGAATGAGAGTTATGCATGATAAGCGTCAGTTTCGTATGAAATAATTTACAAGAAGAGGAATTGAATATGCATTCCCAAGATTGTAATTTACTTTTTTGTTGTATCGCTTATTCATTTGATGATCCTTATTTTGGTTGTAGACGTTTATATACTTGAAATACTTTTTGATCGATATGTTATGAAATGATATTATATATGTTAAATTGAACTGTAAGTAGAAAAACTATCACGAAACAATTAAATAAATATATGTATTTGCATTAAATTTAAAAAATAATGAATGTGTTTCTTTTGTCTAGAAAATATTGCATTTATGTAATTTAAAACAATAATAAAGTGTTGCAATAGATTTATAATGGGGTTGCCTTTACATAATGACAACATTTGATAAGTGTTGCATTTGATAAGTAAAGTGTTGCTATAAGTTGGTAACAATAAATTAAAAGTGTTGCTTTAGAGTATAAAAAGTGTTGCATTTAAAAAGTGTTGCATTTATAGAATAATGGCACCACATTAAAAAGTGTTGTTTTAGAATAAAAAGTGTTGCATTTATAAAATAGTTGCAACACTTTTGAAAAGTGTTGCGTTATTTAGAGAAAGTGTCGCTTTAGACCTAAGGTGACGTTGGCTAAGGTGGCACTACATAAAGTGTCGCATTAGGCCTATAGCAACACTTTTAAGGCCTAACACAACACTTTTCTCATGTTGCTTTAGGTTCATTTTGTTGTAGTGTTTGCAGCTCAAACGGCCAACGTGGAATCAGATCGCAAAAAGGTATCCCTTAACTTTTCAACATTTCATGATTTATGTGTTTTATGTGCTACGTTAAATGATAGATTGAACCTAGTGCTAGAAACAACATGCAACCATGACAGCTGAAATCCAATCCTTAAAATCAGAAAATGCTAGTTTGTTAGATATTAAGGAATATTTTAGAGCTAAGATGAAAGCCGATGCTCTAGACGATGTAGCTCTAAAAGACAAACTGACTGAGTAGTGTGTTAGGAATGAGCTAATTTATGAGCATATAGAGGCCTTGACCAAAGAGATCTCCTTAAAAGATAAAGAATTAGCAGAGGCTAGGGTTAAGGTTGCAGAGGCCAATAGTAAACTTGAAAAGTTTAGGAACTCATCCCTGAATCTAGGCAAAATCTTAGACGCGCAGAGACAATATAAGAAACCCGTGGGCCTAGGATATCAGGAAAGTCCTCCATCGTTCAATAATAACTATGTGCCTCTACCTCAGGATAAGACCACAGAAACGGTTGAATCAGAGGAAGCAACTGTAACTAAAACCGATAAGGCATCAACAACTAAGGTGTCAACAGCAACCCCTAAGGTTAATAAAATGTTAAGTTTGTGCAGTCTACTAGTGACACAAAACTAGAAGAGGCAAAAACCATGAGTGATAATAACAAAGAGGTTTTAAACACAGTTGTTGAACCAAAAGAACAGGACATTAGCGAGACTCCTAAGTGAAAGGGTACCTATAAGAAGCCAATTAACAAAATGTCTTGTTTTAGGTGTCATGAAAAAGATCACGTTGCTTCTAGCTGTCCTTATAAGAAGCCAGAGTCTACACCTACTGTAGGGAAGCAAGAAGCACAAACCTTAACATCAATGCCTAGTATTGCAAGTTCAACTAGATCTAAAAATACTGAGAAGAACTTGAATGCAACTCCACAAGTAGGTACTAAGCAAATTCCAGTGTCAATCAGACATAATGAAGGGCTTAGGACAAATTCATCGAATAGAGTTCCTAGTCAATCTAGGTCTGGACCACAACCAGTCTTTAGGAGTACAACACCAAAGAGGAGTTATACTCCTGTTAGGTCACATACCCTTAACAGACATCAGACACAGGAAGAGCCCAGGGTTACACCAATGAAATGCATTATAATAGAAATTACTCTAGGGCTCCACAACAAATAACAACCCAAAGGCCAAGAGTGAACAATAATCACTCAGCTCCACAGCAGGTTCTTAATAAAAAATCCAAGTCACCTGAAAGGAGAGATGGATATTTGAAAGAGTTCAAGTATGTGGACAAGAATGGTATCACCAAGTCAGTTATGGCTTGGGTTCCCCGTGATAACTAACTTGTTTTCTTTCATGTGCAGGAGTTAACTACATGTCTTAACAATAAATGGTTTGTAGATAGTGGTTGCTCTCGTCACATGACTGGAGAAAGAAGTCTACTGACAGACTTCAAGAGTGGGAACAAGGGGTTTGTATCATTTGCTGGGAATAAAGGAGGTAATGTCACTGGAACAGGAGTAGTCATTAATGGGACGATCACTTTTGATCAAGTCTACCATGTAGATAAACTTGATCACAATCTCATTAGTGTATCTCAGATCTGTGATAAAAGAAAATTCAGTCATCTTTACTAAAAAGGAAGTGTTAGTGCTAAAGTCGGGATTCAAGATACCTAAAGAGTGGACTATGATGAGAGCCCCGAGGGTGAATGATCTGTACATGATGGACATGAATGTAGCAGATTCATCGATGGGAACTATTTGTCTATTATCAAAAGCTTCAGAGTCGGAATCCTTCCTGTGGCACAGGCGTACGACACACTTGCACTTAAGGAAGATGAACTTCATCACAAAAAACGACCTTGTGCAAGGTGTTCCATTGAAGAGTTCTTCTATTGAAGAGTTTTCAGTTTGAAGACAATTGTGTACCATGCAAGAAGGGAAAACAACATAAGAGGTCACACAAGTCAAAGACTCAAAACTTAATCGCTTCCACCTTCGATTTGCTGCATATGGATCTCTTCGGTCCAAACAACAAAAGGAGTATAGGTGGTAGTTGGTATTATTTAGTTATTACCGATGATTACTCACATTTCTCTTGAGTTTTCTTTTTAGGTACAAAGGACGAGACAGATTAAGGGGACTGTTAATACTTAATCGATTCTAAACATCTATTCTGGGGATTTTGTAAAAGATTGGAAATCTTTGAATCTAAAAATCAAAGATAGATTCTAGTGGTCAAAGAAAGACTTTCCGATTCCCTTCAGGAACGCTAATTGGGTTCTTAGACCAAGTCGAGAACTCATACGGGAAAATGGTAAAATGTATCAGGAGTGATAACGGAACAGAGTTTAAAAATGTCGTAATTGGTTTATATTGCCTAACTAAAGGCATAGTGCATCAATTTAGTGCACCATATGAGCCACAACAAAATGGGGTGGCAGAACGTAAGAACAAGACTTTGATTGAAGCAGCAAGGATTATGCTCTCGGATTCAAAGCTTCCTACCATGTTTTGGGGGGAGGCAGTGAATACCGCTTGTCATGTTTTAAACAGAGTCCTTACTGTTAAATTACTGAACAAAACCAGTTCTGAATAAAAGACCACCAAATTTAACTGGCTTTGAACCGTTTGGGGTGCCATGTACCTTATTAAAAACAAAACATCAACCTAAATTTGGTGAGAAGGCTGACGAACGATATTTCCTAGGTTATGTCCCAAACTCACCAAACAAGAGGGTTTTTAATAAAACTAATGGTACATATGAAATTGTGTTTAACATTGATGTCACAAGTTATTCACACGAACCCCAAACTGGTCCGGAATGGTTATTTGATTATGACTCTGTGTTCGAATCATTTAACATTCCGTTTAGTGGAAATGCAGGTACTGTGGAAAACGACTTCTCGTCTTTAAATCTTAACGAAGATGGTAGAGTATTTCCAAATTCAAGCATTCCCACGACATCTAAGACTACATCGACATAAGACAGGTACCCAACAAACGTTGATTCTTTGTTGCCTACGGATGAGAATCAGACAAACAATTCAGCCTCAAAAGACAGTGATGTTAGGAAATATTCTAAGTATATCAAGCTGTTAGTTTGATTTCTCAAACTGTTAGTAGATTTTCTGTGTAATTTAAAGTTCAAGCTGTTAGTTGAAGAAGTTCGAGCTGCTAGTTCAAAAGTTTAAGCTGCTAGTGTTCAAACTCAAGCTGCTCAACAGATAGACTTCAAGATGCTCAACAGCTCAATAAACAGAAAGTGCTGATATTCAGGAAAAGATATATTCGAAGATTCAAGCATATCTACTATCAGAGAAATCAGAGTTTATCAAGGAAACAAATTAGAAAGCAATATATATACATAGAATAGGTTTTTCTATTGTAAGTCTGCACGTACAAGTTTATTCAGTTGTAATTGCTTTTCTGATTAAGTTTTCATAAGCCTCTAAGGTTGTAAAACCCTAAGAACAATCTGTGTTCTTCGTCTAATCAAACAGATTAGAGGTGATTGTAATCATTGAGTTTGGCAATACAAGTGATCTTTGATTATTGATTATGTTTATGTGTTATTTGTTTTGAAAGCTTTTCTTAAAACAATTAAGTGTTTTTTTCCGCAAACTTCTTAATTGGACTTGGTTTCAATACAAGGTTATTGGTTTATACTCTGATTAATTCAAACCAGTTAATCTTAGGTTGTAATTTTTTTTTTGATCTTGACAAGTGGTATCAAAGCCACAGGTTTTTCTTTGTTTTCAAAGTCAGAAGCTTTCTTTAAAATTTTTAACTTTCTGCAATGGAATTTGAAAATAGCAGTAGTGGATCTAGGCAAGGACTCAAAGTGCCTATGCTCAAACCCACTGAGTTTGAGATGTGGAAACTCAGGATTCAACAGCACATTCAATTTATTGATTATGCCATATGGGAAACTGTTGAATTTCCTCCTGTAGTTGATCCTGAACTTGATGCTGAGGGCAAACCCATAAAAACTCCTCCAAAAACTGAACTTGAAAGAAAGGCTAGAATGAATGAAGTGAAAGCTCTTACACTTTTATAGATAGCTATTCCTAATGCTTATCAACACCAGTTTAAAAAGTTCTACACTGCTCATTCTCTTTGGATTGCTTTAGAGAAAAGATTTGCTGGCAATGCTAGCACCAAGAGAAATCAAAAGGATCTTTTGAAACAGCAGTATGAGAACCTTTCTGGTGGCAAGAATGAAAACCTTACTCAAATCCTTGACAGGTTTAACAAACTGATAGGTGAATTGGAGAGTGCCAAAGTCTGCTTGGATCAAGATGAAGTAAACAGAAAATTTCTTAGATCTCTTGGTGAAGAGTGGACTGTCTATGCTGCCCAATGGAGAACCAAAGACACTGTTGATGAAATAGAGTTGGATGATCTTTATAACAGTTTGAGAGTGTTTGAAACTGAGATTGAAACTAAAAAGAAATCCTTTTCTTATAATCATAACACTGCTCTACTGTCATCAGCATTAACTGATAAATCTAACTGTTGTGATTCCTTTTCAGGTGCTGATGGTAACCCTACTGAAGTTCATTATGAAGCTTTTGTTGCCAATGATGGACTGTTTGCTTTAAATGCTGAAGATTTAGAACAAATTCATCCTGATGATCTTGAAGAGATGGACTTAAAATGGCAGCATGCAATGTTGACTATGAGGGCTAAAAGGTTTCTGAAAAGAACTGGCAGATCCAACTTTCAAGCTAGACCAGAAGTGAAACTAGCATTTGATAAAGCCAAAGTTGAATGCTTTAAATGTCACAAGCTTGGACACTTTGCCAGAGAATGCAGATCCCAAGGTCAACAGCCACCAAGACCCTAGCAACCTAATCAAGCTTCATCATCACAAGCACTTGTCTCTCAAGACGACAATGTGTTTGACTAGAGTGATCAGACAGAGGAAGAGTTTCAAAATCAAGCTCTTATGGCAGAAACATCAAATGTCACCTCCACTGAACTGCCATCTGAGGTAAATGCTAAACTCTGCTCTCAAACATGCAAAAATATGGTTAAAAAGTACAGAGATCATAATTAGAGCATGTGTAAAACTCTAGCTAAGATGGAAGAAAGGATATATGAATACATGCAGGCCATAGAAGATCTTGAAAAACAAATAAATGACTATAAGGATAATGAGATTCAAATGGGACATGATAGAACATATCATGAGTGGGAGAAAAAGGAGCTGAATAAAAAAATAGAGTCCCTAAATAAGAAATTAGATTAGGCTGAACAGAAGGTGTTAGAAGCTAATAAGAAAATAGAATCTGTCAATATAGATCTAGGAAATTTCAAATTGGCAAATCAAAAGTTGGAACACCTAATGGAAGTTCAATTTAAAGATAGGGTAAAATCTCAGCTAAATCCAAAGAAGGTATAGGATACAGAGCAACTACACCTCCATACAACAACAAATACATTCATCCCATGAGTGAAGTTGCTTATACACTTGTTAATGAACCATTAGATGAGTCTATGACCACTGTAGATCCTATCCTTGGAACCAGTCCTGAATCTAAAGAAGATCTGATTCAAAATGAAGACTGTGAGTGCAAAGAAGTTGAGAAGGAACACAAAACAATGAGTGCACCTATAGAAGCCCCTAACCCCACTAAGAAAGGAAAAGAGAAGATGAGTATATGCCATGCTGCTCCACATGTTTCTGTACCTTCTAACTGTAACACTGCATCTTCCTCAAAAGGTAATAAAAGAGGTAAGACTGTTCCAATCTGCACATGCCAAAAGCATGGTGTCCAAAAGTTTCCCAAGCAGCAGCAGGTGAGGGGAAATCAAAGGAACAAGAACCAGTTATAGTCCAATAAAACTGGTTCTCCAATCCAAACAGTCAAAAGATGTTTCCATTGTGGCAGGAAAAACCATTTGGCTAGACATTGCTTGTACAAACCATCTGTTGCAAAACTCAAAAAATCCTAAGGTCAAACCACCTGTTGCATCAGTTCCAAAGAAAACAGTTGATCACAGATTCTTAAAGGTCAATAAAAACAGTCCACACACCAAAAACAAGTTTTGGCAAAACCCAAATCCGTTTTTAAACAGATATGGTGTGTTAAAGGCAAAAATCCAGATAAAACTGTTGATACAAATGTTGAAACTGCTACGCCTAAAGTTGGAACTGGTAGTGCAAATTCTGAAGTTGTTAGCACTAAAAACTCAGTTCAAACTGCTAGGCTTAAAACTAGGACTGGTAATGGATCATCTGAGACTGTTAAAGCAAAGGTTGGAAAGAACACCTGGATTCCTCATGTCATAACTAAATATTCTTCACAGAATCCACTAGTGGATCTCACCAAGTATAAAAAGTCACAAACAGTGTTTAGTTATGTCAATGCACAAGGGCAACCCAAAACCAACTTGGTTTGGGTTTACTCCACTACTAACTAAGCTTTTATTTGTGCAGGGAAACCACAAGTCACAACATAAAACAAGATGGCATTTGGACAGTGGATGCTCTAGGCACATGACAGGCAATTCTGAATGTTTGTCAAATTTCAAAGGCTTTGAAGGAGGTTTTGTTGCATTTGGAGGAAATTCCAAGGGAGGTAAGGTCACAGGTAAAGGTACTGTTAAAGCAGGCAATATGCTTTTCAATGATGTTTTATATGTTGAACAGCTGAAGTACAATTTATTAAGTGTGTCTCAAATCTGTGATAAACAAAATATTGTTGTCTTCACAGATTCTGAGTGCATTGTTCTTTCAAAAGATTTTAAAATACCTGAAAATCTTGTTTTACTTGGAACACCAAGAAAGGACAATGTCTACTATTTGGACACAGATCTTTTATCCAAATCAAGTACTTTAAGCTGTTTGATATCTAAAGCATCATCTAATGAGTCTTCTCTTTGGCACAGAAGGATGTGATGAACTTCAAATCTATGAATGTTCTAGTCAAAAAGAATTTGGTAAGAGGTTTACCACAAAAGGAGTTCATCTGTGATGATCATTGCATAGCATGTCTTAAAGGCAAGCAACACAAATCCTCTCATAAGACCAAAGAAGTAAATTCAATCTCATCTGCTCTTCATCTTGTTCATATGGATCTCTTTGGTCCAACATCTGTTTTGAGTTTGAATAAAAGAGCTTACTGTTTAGTCATTGTTGATGATTTCACCAGATTCACATGGGTATACTTTCTTAGGACTAAAGATGAAACTGCTGAGCTAGTTAAATAATTTATTCTTAAGATAGAAAACCAATCCAACTTAAAAGTTAAGGTGATAAGATCAGAAAATGGAACTGAGTTTAAAAACCATAACCTAAACAGTTTCTGTGAGTCTAAAGGTATTGCTACGCAATATAGTGCACCAAGAACACCACAGCAAAATGGTGTAGCTGAAAGAAAGAACAGAACTTTAATTGAGGCTGCTTGAACCATGGTAGCTGGTTCCAAACTGCCAATGACCTTTTGGGCAGAAGCAGTCAATACAGCTTGTTATGTTCAAATAGGGTTCAGGTTGTTCAATCACAAGGGAAAACTCCATATAAGTTATTCCATAATAGAGTCCCCTTAATAGCCTTTCTAAAGTCTTTTGGATGCTCATGCACCATTCTTCACACTAAGACTCGCTTAGGAAAGTTTGAAAGTAAGGCTGAAGAAGGTTTCTTTGTAGGATACTCCACTCAAAGCAAAGCCTATAGAGTATATAACAGTGTGTCTAAAACCATTGAAGAAAGTGTCAATGTTGAATTTAATGAAAATACTGCAAATGTCAAAGGCACTGGTCCTGATTGGTTGTTTGATTTAGATTCACTAACTAATTCTCTGAGCTTTGTTGAGTATACTGCAGAAACTGATGAAAACCGGGTTAAATCTGCCAACACAAATTCTAACGCTGGTAGCACAAATGTTCAAGCTGTTGGCACAAAGTTTCAGACTGTTGAAGATTCTGGCCAATGGGATGAGTATACCGTTATACCACTTCTATCTTTTGACCCACCAGGGGTACTGGATGCTCAACATGATTCAAATCCAAACCACGAAGTGCCAATCCCAAGTCCTGAGGGAACAACTCCATCACAAAGGGAAACAGTCCCAGATTCCAGTCAAGTTGTTCCTGAAGTTGAAACCATCAAGTGGTCCTGATGGAGATGATACAAATCTAGGAACTTCTTTTCAGACAGACAGAGAGCCAACACTCAGAGTTCACAAGTATCATCCTCTAAATCAGATAATGGGTGATCCACGGACTCCTGTTCAGACAAGGACAGTGGTTCACAAAGAGTCTACTGATGCTGAATCAACAGTTCCAGAATTCAGTCTAGCTGCGTTTGAACATGCCTGTTTCATGTCACAGTTAGAACCTAAAAAGGCATCAGAGGCTTTGAAAGATCCATCTTGGATTGAAGCAATGCAGGAAGAACTTCTGCAATTCCAGATTCAGAATGTATGGACTCTAGTTGATCTTCCTAAAGGAAAGAGGGCAATTGGTACAAGATGGGTGTTCAGAAACAAGAAGGATGAGAGAGGGATAGTCATCAAGAACAAAGCACGATTGGTAGCACAGGGATACACTCAAGAAGAAGGAATAGACTATGATGATGTTTTTGCTCCAGTGGCAAGAATTGAAGCCATCAGACTCTTCCTAGCCTATTCAAGCTTCAAAGGGTTTAAAGTGTATCAAATGGATGTAAAGTCTGCTTTCCTGTATGACACAATTGAAGAAGAGGTCTACGTGTGTCAACCTCCTGGATTTGAGGACTACAAGTATCCAGACAGAGTCTACAAATTAGACAAAGCTCTCTATGGCCTCCACCAAGCACCGAGAGCATGGTATGACACTCTGTCATCATACCTTCTACAGAATGGATTCAAGAAAGGTACTCTGGACAAAACATTGTTCACAAAGTCCATCAAATCTGAGATTTGGCTTGTTCAAATCTATGTTGATGATATTATCTTTGGGTCTACCAACGACAGTCTGTGCAAAGAGTTTGATGCATTGATGCACAAAAAGTTTCAAATGAGTTCAATGGGAGAACTCACCTTCTTTCTAGGATTGCAGGTCAAGCAGAAGCCTACTAGACTTTTTATAAGCCAATCAAAGTATGTTCAAGACATACTAGAAAAGTTTGGTTACAAAGATACCAAAGTTGCTAGTACTCCAATGGACACACACAAGCAGCTTGATGCAGACAAAGATGGAGTAGATGTGGACATTCATCTATACAGATCCCTGATAGGTTCACTTATGTACCTAACATCTTCTAGACCTGATATAATGTTTGTTGTTTGTGTTTGTGCCAGGTTTCAATGTGCTCCAAAGGACTCACACCTATTTGCTGTTAAGAGAATCTTTAGATATCTCAAAGGCCAACCTCATTTGGGCCTCTGGTATCCTAAAGACTCTCCTCTTGAACTAACAGCCTATTCTGAAAGTGATTATGGAGGATGCAACATTGACAGAAAGTCCACAAGTGGTGGATGTCAATATCTAGGAGCAAGACTGGTCTCTTGGCAGTGCAAAAAGCAAACAACTGTCTCCACCTCATCTACTGAAGCAGAATATGTAGCAGCTGCAAGCTGCTGTTCCCAAGTGATGTGGATTCAGAATCAACTGAGAGACTATGGTATGAATTTCCTAAACACTCCTATTTACATTGACAACTGAAGTGCAATAAGCATCGTACAAAATCCAGCGAAATTTCGGAAAACCAAGCATATAGACATTAGATTTCATTTTATAAGGGACTGTAGAGAAGAAATTAATCCAAGTTACCAAAATTCATAATGATGATCAGTTGGCTGATCTATTTACAAAACCATTTGATGTAGGAAGATTCACCTTCCTAGTATCAAATATTGGCATGGTTAATATGGATTAATTTGTTTTTCATTATTCTCTCTTATTTTATGAAGAATAATATCTATTTCATATGCTTGATTAAGGGGGAGACACTGTTTTATTCGAATATGCTTACTTTTCAACTAACAGCTTGAGTCTTTTCTCAAGCTGCTAGTTCATTTTCTCGGACTGTTAGTTGTTTCACTTGATCTGTCAAAAGTGTGCAGGGTAATTTGGTAATTTATTACGTGTGTGTGCGGGATTAGATATTTTTGAAACCCCCAAACCTTTAAAAGGTCCCAGTTTCGTTCAATTGTAACTACCAGTTGCAAAATATCTTCCACGCCCTTTCTTTTCTCTCTAAGCGATTCACACACACTTCTCTGAAAACCCTAAATCACCGATTGATTGTCAATGGAGTTTGTCAAAGAACACAACTGTCTTCCATATTCTCTCAAACACTCTGACCTTCAACCATTCCACGACATGATGGACTTCCTTCGAAGTTCCCACATTCATCATGCTCTCACCATCAACCCCACAATCTATATATCTCATATAGAGCAATTTTGGAAACATGCCTCTGTTCAAACTGTTAATGGAGTCACTTCTTTAACATCCAAGATCGATGGAAACACTGTCACCATCACTGAGGATCTCATACGCCAACACTTGCTTCTTCAAGATGCCACAGGTATAACCGATCTATCTCTTACTGCCTTACATGAAGGCCTTTTTGCTATAGGGTATAGGGGCCATACTGATTCTTATACTTTCTTTAAAACTCATTTTGCCCCTAAGTGGAAATATCTTGTACATGTTATCCAACAATGCATAAGCCCTAAAAGAACTGGATGGTCAGAATTTTCTTCTAACATAGCCACTGCCTTAGTGTGTTTATTTACAGGCCAACAGTTCAATTTTTCTAATATGATTTTTCAGGGTATGTTAAGGCATCATGCCCTAAAGCATGGGAAACTTTTTATGTAGTTTGGCTGAAATTATTGCAAGAACTTGCAGTAATTTCAATGTACATAAAAGGATTCATGTTTCCCATAGGCACTATTTACCAACAATAAACCGTCTTTTAAAATCAAGTGCCAATTTTTTGAGTGTAGATGTCCCATTGCCTTCTGCAATGTTGGGCATCAATCCACTAAACAGAGGAGAGGGTCCTGAGCAGGCTCAGCCTAACATCACTGCTTCACCCCCAGGACCCCAACCCACTCCTCATGATACAAATACTCCTTCTAATCCTTCTATCAAACCCACATCCCCACTTATACTATACAAAAGAAAAAGGGTTTCAGGAGCTCCTTCCTCCTCAGCCCAAATACAAGAGCCAAATATCGCTGTGCAGGAGGACACTTCTACATAGAATATCCAAAGGGCACCCACTGAGGACACTCCCATCCTCAATTTGGAGGTGAACATCCCAACAGAGGATGTCCATATGGGTTCTGTGGCTGACACTACTGCTGTCTCTGCACAAGAGGCACAGGACAGTGTCAACATCATTAAGACCACACTCATGGCAACAGAGGGTGTGCAAGCACCTTCTGGAAGTCCCCAGAACCAAGAACAGAGGGGCCCAGAGGTTTCTAATTCTGGAATTCCTGCCAATGATAGATCACAAGCGCGACACTTGTGTGAACACATGATTGCTATGATTGTCAGAAAATTTAATAGGAATAGGTTTGGTGGAAAGATGCTGCAGAAGAAGTCAAGTGCCATCAAAAAGAAGGCATTTGACAAAACTAAGGCTGAGTACTTTAAATGGGGCAAAACAGGCCATATAGTTGCTGACTGTGTGTCTAAATCTCTTGGCTCGACATCCAAACCATACAAGACAAATAAGGACGATGGCTACAGGGTTAAGTACCTAATGGCCATGGCTAAGCAGAGAAAGCTGGAAGACTCAGTGGCTTCCAACAGGCAGAAGGGAATCATGGCAGAGACTTGTGACTGGGAAGAGTATGAGTCGTCATCTGATGAAGAGTACACCAATTGTCTGATGGCCAACACTGATGTCCCATCACCAAGCAACTTCAAACAGGACTTGGTTGAAGCTGAAGCTCTCAGCAGCTTAGAGAACTGGTACCCAACTATGATGTATAAGGTACAAAATTTTATGGATTACAGTTCTGATGAAAAAGATAAAATGTTTGAATATTTACTTGTTGATTTAAAAGCTGTTGTTAAGAAGCATGATGCTTTGAAGTCTGAGATCTCTAAGTTAAAAACAGATCTGGAAACAAAATCTAATGAACTGGACAGCTTTCATAAGTTGAAAACTGAACTTTATGAAGTAAAACACATCAACACCATTTTGTTAGAAGAAAAGAGAGAAACAGACTCAAAGCATGCCAAGCTTCAAAAGATTATTGACTCTTGGTGCCAATCTACACAAAAAGTCAACCATTGTATGAGTCAGCAGATCCCTGCTCAAATCCAAGCCTATCTTGGAGGGGATCTTGACACATCAGCTTATATTGTTGAGATAAATAATCTGGAAAAAGAGTTATCCACTCTTGCTAAGCTTCCAAGTACCTTTATTCAAAGAGTAAATGCAATGCTGATCTCAACAAATTGGTTTGTCAGGCCTCAAAACACTGACAGTTTGTGAGAAAAAGCTTTAAAGACTGGTGATGGAATGTGTTCTCCATCATATCAGCATGCTAAGTGCATAGTTAGTTCACACAAACAAAGGAAGGGAAAGCAAGTTCAACCTGCAGCTGTGGACACTAAACCTGTCAACAAGACAGGTTCTGGGTCTAAAGTTGATGGGAAAAAACCTGTTAACCCTTTTGATGCTGAACATTTTGGGAAAAAGTTTTCAAAAGGAAAGCAGTCTGCTTTCACTAGGGGTATGTCTCATGTTGAAAGCAAATCTGCTGTGATTTCAAATAAGTTTTTAAATCATAGTGGAAAATTGGTTATAAACGAATGTAAGTCTTTCAAAACCAGAAGCAGTGATTATGTTGATAGGTAACATTCATCACATCTCAGTAAGGGCAAGGGCAAAGCCATTTCTCAACCTGAGAAAGTTGCGAATAAGTTTCCCAAACCTGTGGAAGGACAAAAGCAAATTAAACTTCTTATATTTGATCTCTACCCTCCTAAAAAGAGGAAAGAGGATACAAGTAAAGCTGTTGCTATTGTGCCTTCCACTCTAACTGTTGGTTCTTCTAAAAATAGCAATAAGTTTGCTAAACCTGCTGAGAAGCCCAACAAAGATAATCCAGAATGTGTTTCTGGGAGTTCTTCTTCTAAAAAGTCTAAAAAGAGAAAATGCTATAAATGTGGGAAGAAGACTCATATGGCCAAAGACTGTCCTGAAACTGAGGACATAAGGCCTGCTGACACTGCTAGTTCCAACATTGCAAAAAACAGCAGTGTTGAAACTAACATGGTCACTGAGGAGAGTATCCAAGCTGATACGATCCAAAATGGAAATATTAGTGTAGATCTTATTGGTCCATCAACAAATGTTGATGAAGAAGAAGAACTCATCCTTATGATGAGTTCCCCTAAAAACAACTAATATTTTCCTATGAAACTCTGCAGGTTAAACAACCATCCCAGGTTTGGTACTTGGACAGTGGTTGCTCAGGCCACATGACAGGCTGCAAAGATCTGTTGAGTGATCTCAGGCATGAAAAAGGGCCAAAAGTCACCTTTGGTGACAATGTTCAAGGATCCAAAAAAAGATATGGAACCCTTCAAGCTGATGCTGCGATATTCAAAAGAGTAGCCTATGTGTCTGGGCTAAAACATAATCTTGTTAGCATTAGTCAATTGTGTGATGTTGGCTACAAGGTTAACTTTGATGAGCACTTAGGGTACATACTGGATCCCCAAGGAAAGGTTGTGTTGTTATCACAAAGGAAGAAAGGTGTATATGTTGTGGATATGAAATCTGTTGATTCCACAACTAAAACCTGCTTTATCTCAAGGAGAAATGCAGACCTAAACTGGTTATGGCACAAAAGGCTATCACACCTGAACTTCAAGAATATCAACAAACTCTGTAAGAAAGAGTTGGTAACAGGTTTACCTTCTATAACCTTTGTTAAGGATAAACTCTGCACAGCTTGTGAGAAAGGCAAGCAGAGGAAAACATCTTTAAAATCCAAGCATAATTTTTCTATTGATACTCCTCTCTTCTTAATCCACATGGACTTGTTTGGACCTGTTAGTGTCCCAAGTCTAGGAGGTAGAAGATACACTCTTTGAACCCAAAGCTGATGAATATGATGATGAGCAAATTCATCAGCATTTCTTAGCCGTCTGAGGCACTATTACTATGGATCAGTTAGCGAGACTGTATATTAATCAGGTGGTATCACAGCATGGGATTCCGAGGTCGATTACTTCGGACAGGAATAAGCGGTTTACATCTCAAATCTGGCAGAGTTTCCAGCGAGAGTTGGGCACCAGGGTTTAGTTGAGCCTGGCATACAGACCACAGACTGACGGGCAGACCGAGCGTATAAATCAGACCCTCGAGGATATGTTGCGAGCATGTGCTATCGACTTTAGTGGTAACTCGGATGTACATTTTCCATTAGTCGAGTTCGCTTATAATAACAGCTATCACGCCACGATCAAGAAGGCTCCATTTAAGGCACTGTATGGGCGCAAGTGCCTGATCCCGGTGTGTTGGGGCGAGGTCGGTGAGTGACCTATTAGTGGCCCGGAGCTACTGCAAGAGACTAGTGATAAGGTGGCCATGATTCGGGGGCATATAAGGGTCGCCCAAAGCCGTCAGAAAAGTTACGCTGGCCGTCGTTTGACAGAGCTTGAATTCAGGGTCGTGCGGGGATCGGGTTCTGCTTAAGGTGTCGCCGTGGAAAGGGGTTATCCGGTTCAGACATCATGGGAAGTTGAGTCCGGGTTATATCGGGCCGTTCGAGATTGTTGACAGGGTCTGGGATCATGCCTATTGACTGAGATTGCCTCCAAAGTTAGCCCGGATGTAACTTACCTTCTTTCGTCCGTCCACGAGGCTGTAAAAAGAGAGAAAGGGGCGGCTATCTAGCGGGAGTCGTTTCGGTTGTATGCCACACTTCAAGCTTCTGTTCCGTCTACCGATCCGCGGTTTGCCATAAATAGCGCTTTCTTTTTTACCTTCGGGTATAGATAGTATCGAATTCCTCACGATACCTTTCATGTGAGTCATCTACGGAAGTGTCGAGCTAAAGATGATCAATACGTGTCACTATCCGAGATTACAGTCGATGATCAGCTGCGATATATGTATTTATCTTTTATTTTATATATGTATTTGTTAGTGCAATGTGTGTAAAGATCACATTACTACTGCATCATGGCTGATTTCATGTAACATCCGTCTTTTGGACCTGGTACGTGGAATTATTTTAGTGGATAATTATTTTATTAATATTGGGTTGGTCCAATTATATCCCGTTTCGTGGATTAATACGTGTCAGGATTGGGACTACGTGTCTCCGGGTTATAATGTTAGCGGATTAATTATATATTTGAGATCTCGGGATTAATTGGGTTAAAGGGATATTTATATTGAAATTGTGATATCGGGTTCGGGTTATCGGGTACCAGGTTTCAAATATTAGAAACTATATGTTCGTGTCCTTCCTTTTGCTTCCTTTCCATATTTAGAAACTGTGAAATTGTGTGTATGTGCGTGAGGCCTTCTAGCAGACAGAAACCCTTCTAAAATTCTGATTAGTTGCTGAGATTTGAAGTTAATTTCATCATCTCCATTCATTGGGTGTTTTTGAGTTTTAAGGTAAGAATCCTTGCATTTTCTTATGAAAATCGAGTATGTATCACCCAAGTTGTGGGGATTAATTGTTGAATTGTTATAGTGAAGTTATATATGGATTTTGAGAAGTTTTGGGGCTGGAAATCGAAGTATATGGGGGTTGAATACTCTTGGACTGATATGGAAATCGAGCAAGGCTGATGACAAGCGCATGGAGCGCGGTCGCGCTCGGGCGGGTGTGGTCACGACGTGGTAAGGCCGAGCGCGGGCGCGTTGGGGCCGAGGCGAGTGCGCGATGGCCGGGCTGAGGGCAGGGTTGTGGGGTTTGGGCCGGTGTTGTTGGGCCCGGGTTCCATTTGGGATTTTGGGGTCGGGTTTCGGTTGGGTTTTTGGGATTCGGTTGGAATTATTTTGGGGTCGAGTCGGTTACACGTTCATTGCGAGTCAGGTTTATGTGTCAGTTGGGATTGGGATTAATATTTTGGGATCCGTATATTTTCAGGAACGAGCAGACATCGGGCCGAGTTTGATCAGGGAGGATCGAGTTATGGGAACCAGTCTAGTGAGTACTCGAGTTCTTTCCAAACGCGCGCCGTCTTTTGTGATTTTAACAGTGTAGCTAAATTTGTGCGTGTTATATATATGAGACAGAGACGTGAACCTCAGGTATATTTCTGTCCTTGCTATATGTGTCGTGTGTGAGGTATGAGATCTATATCATGGGTCCGTAATGAGTTCCATACGGACAATGATTTGCAATATGGGATCGCGCGGGTTGACTGTCCTCAGCAGTCCTTGGGGCGTATATATACGGCAGGGGCTGTAGCCGGGCCGATCCTGTGATACAGGGTTATTGCTTATCACTGCTACGTGTGGTGTGTTGGTCGGGGAGGGGTCCCCACAAGGATGGTGTTACTGTGAAAATCTCATACTTGTGTTATCATACCTGAGATGCGTGTTGGGCAACAGGGACAGGGATTGTGTGTGCTATGTGTTTATGTGTAGTGTCTAACCCTGGCGTGCTCACGGGCTTTATAGCTCACGTCTTCGAGTCTAATATGTTCAGGGAATCAAAAAGGATCTCAGCAGCAGCAGCCGCCAAGATAGGGTCGGGATCACTTGAAGAATTGTAATTATTCTGTGTCATGTTTAGAACTGCATGCCGTAGTTGTTATGTTTAGTTATGTTTAGTTTAATCTTGGATTGCGAATGTACCGGAATTTAATTTCGTGAATAACCTTTGTGTATAAAGTTTTATATGGTCATTGATTTGCATTGTCCTATGACACGTGTGTTATAGACTTTCTGCGTTGTTGCCACTTATGATATTGTGTTGACGTGGCATTTCTGGGATCTGGAGGGGTGTTACATTTCATAAAACACTTGAGGATCACACTAATGAGCACAATTGAGCAGATGCAATTAAACTATTGAATAAATAATATTCGATATTGTTTATGACACGAAATGATTATTGAGAATAAATTAATGGATGATTAATTTTATCTCAAAGTACGGGACTAAAAGTGCAATATTAGATTTTGTAGTAATTTAATTGTCATTGGATGATAATTTAATAATAATTGTCTAGTCTTTTATTAACTATTGGATATTAAATAAAAGATGTATTTATTTGAATTAATATTATTATCTAGTTATTAGATAATTAGATGGATAATTATAAACAAGTAAATAGAGATAATTATAAATAATTATCTAGTTATTTATATATTATTAGATAATATATAATAGATAAATATTATTTAATAAATATATAATTATAGAGATAGTTATATATGGTTTAAATAATAAAGATAATTATTAAGATATATATATATATATATATATATATATATATATATATATATTATATTAGAGTTTGTTTAAAACTAAAACTCTTGATAATAACACGTACATACATACATATATATAGACACACACACACATATATATACACACACACACGGCCTAAATACATACATATATGTATGTACATATATATATGTATATACATACATATATATACATATATGTATGTACATACATAGAATGTACCACCTTTAAAAAAAACTTTTTTTAATTTTTTTTTTCATAACCTTGTTTTAATTAACATTATGAAGATCGTATTTAAATTTCACATGGATTGACATCTCCTAGCTTCTAAAAAGTGATGTGAACGCACACTTACATAATTTTGAATATATATGAATGTGCAATTATGTGATGCATGATTTCATGCACTTAGAGTGTTCAGATTTGCGAGAAATTTGTATATCATCTGTGTTATGTTAATTAAAACATGTTCATCAAAAAAATTTCAAAACATTCCTTTTAAGAATGGTACCTTCTGCTGCACCGCATAATGGGTGGTACTCACTTGAACCTGTATATATATATATATATATATATATATATATATATATATATATATATATAGACACACACACACACACAAAACCGCATGTGTTGTGTGGGTGTATGACACTTTTGATATACACACACGACACACACAAAATCGTTTGTGGTGTGTGTTGCATTAATTGCCATGGCCGCAAGAAACAAAACCACAAATCGGTGTGGGTTTTGTCTTTCCCGTTCCTCGTGTGTTTGATTGCATATCTGGCGCCGCTCGATCGTGTCATCACCGGTGGATACCAAAAGAATCTCATTTGTGTATTCTTGTCATTGAATACAAAGGTATGATTTTTATATGCTTTCACGTTTACTTATCTTATGTTTTACTTGATAATACGTGTACGAAATTCATAATTTTTAAAAGCATCCGTTGTGCGTCAATTCGATTAGTGTTTATGTTTTTATGAAAAATAATACGAATTCCCAACAGTGGTATCAGAGCCATCTCAAGTAAGATAATGATAGTATTATTCGAGTATTTATGTCCAACGTTCATAAAGTTTCTATTTTTATGATTAAAAGTGTTTACGATCGAAATCGATATTTAAAATGTTTATGGTTTTGATTCAGCTTGGAGAAAATCGACCAAATGGTTTTAAAACCCCATGGTGATTCACGGCCAACCTTGGAGTTCCTCGGAGCTCGAGATTCTGAAACCTTGGTTCATTTTATTTGGTTAATGTTTGATTGTTTAAAGTGTTTAATTGATTAAAGTCGAGAATTAAACATTTCAGTTTGTGAAATCGAGCCTTGAGTTTTCGGCCATGGGTTAAGACCCATGACCTCTCGGCTATGATATGGTAGCCGAAGTCATAGATGGTTTATTCTGTCGTGTCGTTTAATTCACGGCTAAACTCAAACGATTAAATTAAATGTGTTGAAATCGAATCAAGAAATCGAAAGTGTTGCTTATTAATATTTAAACATTTGTGACAAAATATATGTAAATATGTTTTTGGTTTTATAAAATTAATATGGGAGACTTTATTAGTTATATAAAGTTCAAAAATCGGTTTAAATATTATTAAATTTGATAGTTAAACGATTTATTGGAATATGGAAATCAAAATAATCAAAGTGAGTTGAGTAATGGCTTTGTTAGGCACAAAAAGGCCTCATTCAAACCTGTTATACATCTTAGGGGGAGGTTATTAATCAAACCTGTTTGATGCACTTGAAGGTATAATTTAAGGCCTGTTAATGCCTTATTGAAACCTGATACGTGATTTGCAATATTAGTCAAAGCTGTTTACCCTGTTGCATATGTTGCAACTAAGGTAGATTGTCCAAGCTATTCTACTCTGTTGAACAAGCTGGAAATAAACTGTCTACGCTGCTCTAACCTCTTGAGCAGTTTGGACAAATTCTAAGTGTTATGTTCTTTGTGAACAGGCTAAACACTCTATGGAATATGTTTCCATGTTCTCATGTATTGTCTTAGACCAAGAGATTAGTTTACACAGTCGAAGACAGAGTGGAAAAACAGAAGCTGCTAAGACTGCCCACGTTGTTCTGTTAGATGAAGAGAAATAGGATATTTGAAATGGGTGAGAGACCATTTCTTATATCAAAATGGCCATTCCAGAAGATGAAAGGTTTAAAGTTGATGTTCCTCTTTTGGTTAAAGCCTTCTGCAACAAAGACAAAAAGGAAAAGACAAAGATTCTTAAATGTAAAGACAATAATGCTTTGTCAAGATGTGCAGAAAAAGTATTCTTGTCTTTTTGGAAAGACATTCCACTATCTCTACATCAATTGAGGAAGCTTCACTGGGATTCTCAGTGAGAGTATAAAAGGAAGCTTCTAAGGAATGTGAGATAACCAACCAAGAGTGTGATATTCAGGACATGCAAAGAAGTGTGTTTTCAAGCATGCAAAGTCTGCTTGAATAAAACAGTTGAGTGTGTCCAAGTTGTTCTTGTTCAAGCTGTCTGCTTGTCTTGTAAATAGTGATTTCATCTTTGTTAGTGAATTCATTGTAACTGGTCTGAGTGTGTCTTAGATTAGTAGAAAATCTGTTGTATCTGTCATCTCAGCTTGAACCTTTCCACGGTTCAAGCTTGTTTGTAATTAACACTTGTTGATAATAAATAAAAACACTGAGAAAGTGTTGTCGAATTTTTAAATAGTTGTATTCGACCCCCCCCCCCCTACAACTTAGAGCAACATACTAGGGAAACCTTTTGAGACCTACAACTGGTATCAGAGTAGATAGAGTGTGAGTTAACTCTAGATCTCTCATTCTCCCTATTTCCCACCATGGACAACATTGCTGCCAGCTCTTCCTCTTATTACTATGACAATGGTTCAATGGCAAAACCTCCTAAGTTTAATCATTAAAAGATTCTCTAGCTAGAAGTGCAGAATGATGCTCTATTTGGAGAATCTGGATGTACAACTGCAAGAGATAGTAATGGAAGGTCACTATGTGCCAACTTCTGTTACTACTATAACTTCTGCTGCTGAAGGAGCTGTTCCTGAAGTCAGGACTATTAAGAAGGCAAAAGCTCAATGGTCTGATGAAGACAAAAGGCTGGTTGCACTTGATGCAAAGGCTAGGAACAACCTTGTGATTTCTCTTCCTGATGATGTGTTCAAACAAGTTGAGAAAATGAAGACTGCAAATGAGATGTGGGATACTTAGTGTACCGTCTATGATGGTCCCACTATCACACTAGATAATAGGATCAATAATCTTGTTAGACAGTATGCACTATTCTTTGCAAAGCCAAACGAGTCACTCATTGAAACCTACACCAGCTTCATTACGCTGATAAATGATCTCAAAGCTGTTGGGATCACTAAAGACATCTTAACTTTGGTGAACAAATTCTTAGACATTCTGCCTGAGGAATGGAATTACTTCTCTACTATCCTCAGAAACTAAGGCACCATCAGATGCATGGATTTTGTAAATCTCTATGGATCCTTGTTAAATGATGAACAGTCAAAGCAACAGAAAAGAATTGCCTTAGAGATGTCCAAAAGTGGTGCTGCCTTAGTGGCCAATGTAAGACAACCTGCTGGTCACGTGTGTGATGTGTTCACACAAGCTGATCAATAGGCTCATGATGAAATGATGATGAGAAAATGATTTCATGATGAGCACACTCTTTTGCTGATCTTGAGGCTAGTCTGCAACTTATGATATTAACGGATCCTTAGCTGAAACCTGTTGTGGCAGTATTGGAATGTTACCAGTCCCTTATTGCTGCACGGGGGGCACAAATCATTGCACTTCAACAGAAAGTAGCTGCTAAGAATCAGAGAATGGATTATTTTCATAGGGGGTTCACCCTCTGTGGAAATAAGATCATTCAACTTGAAAAGTTGATTCGAACCCTAATGGCAAAGGTTGTAGGTCCTCCTGACCAAACCAATGCATCCAAAAAGGGGGAGAATCAAGAGATCCCTAGTTTAGTCCAAGCAGCTCCAACTCCTACTCCAACAGTCCAAGATTCTAGGCTAACAGTCCTAACAGCTACTCAAGCTGTTAACCTAGAAACTCAAGCTGCTCCTATAAGAAGAACTGGTGTTGTTATCCGAGAAGGTAGTCAAGCTCCTGTCAGTAGTGTCCAAGCTACAAGTTCTGCAATCTCCAAAGATAAGGGCAAGGGAATTCTCATAGAATCTCCTAAGCTTAAATTTTCATCTAGAGATGCCCAGGTTGCTCATGATGCTGAATTTGCCAAACAGTTAGCAGAAAAACAGGATGAACTCTTGGACCAGTAAACCCATGCTCCAATGCAAGATGATGAAACCTTAGGTGATTACCTAAGAGGGTTTGTGGTCAAACAGAATGAGAAAAAGAGGAAATGCCAATAGGGCATTCAAAGGAAGAGCACAGAAGGTTTTTGATAAATTTTTCTTATTCAGTTGGAATTCCAAAGAAGATGGCTCAGTCAATGAATACAGAGAGGCTGCAAAATATTCATGATAAGGAGATGGAAAAACGAAAAATAGCCAAAGTCTCCCATCAAGTCCAAAGCCAAAAGAAACCAAGTCAAGCTGGTGTTAGTGATCCTTCTCCACCTGTTCAAGTTGTTGCTACTAATCCTCAATCAGAAGCAATTTCTCAAGCAAAGCTTAATCAGGTGAAAAAGGTGTTGTTTGAACATCAACTTCAAAAGGTGATGGAGATTGAAAAGACCCTCGACCAGCATGACTTCTCAAAACCTCCCATTACATACTGGTATGCTAAGTCAATGGATGACATTGATTTAAAATATCATTTTGTAGTCAGAAGAGAAGCTGGTCCTGAGGAAGAATATAAGAGTATAATGCACCTTGTTCAAGGGATGACCAGGGATGAGCTTACTAGAATGCATCATGTTGGATCTGTAAGTCAAGTTAGGTCTTCGCTACCTCAGGTCAAGCAGGCTATAGAGGATTTGAAAAGCATTTTTGATCCAGAGTCAATCAGAAAAGATATAGAAGATGCCAAGGAGATGAAGATTGCCCCGGTTGATCTGTATGTGAAATCAAAGACATACAGACTCAGATTTGCAAATGGATCCAACATGTTCTTCAATTTTGAATTCTTTGATCTTCCAAGAGCATGGTTACTGCAAATGAGCTCAGTGAAGATATACTGTGATAGAGAAGATATGAAAAGAGAATTTTTGAAGGCAATTAAGCAGAAACTTTCACAATTGTAAGTTTTTGGATGCCTTAGTTTTACTTTGTTTTATTTAAATTCTTGTGATAACAGTTTTACTTTGTTTTATTTACTTATTTGTATAGAAACTTAAAGTCTTGTGTAAAGAATTTAAGTTAGGGGGAGATTGTTAGGAAATATTCTAAGTATGTCAAGCTGTTAGTTAGATTTCTCAAACTGTTAGTAGATTTTCTGTGTAATTTACAGTTCAAGCTGTTAGTTGAAGAAGTTCGAGCTGCTAGTTCAAAAGTTCAAGCTGCCAGTGTTCAAACTCAAGCTGCTCAACAGATAGACTTCAAGCTACTCAACAACTCAATAAACAGAAAGTGCTGATATTCAGGAAAAGATATATTTGAAGATTCAAGCATATCTACTATCAGAGAAATCAGAGTTTGTCAAGGAAACAAATCAGAAAGAAGTATATATACATAGAATAGGTTTTTCTATTGTTAGTCTGCACGTGCAAGTTTATTGAGTTGTAATTGCCTTTCTGATTAAGTTTTCATGAGCCTCTAAGGTTGTAAAACCCTAAGAACAATCTGTGTTCTTCGTCTAATCAAACAGATTAGAGGTGATTGTAATCATTGAGTTTGGCAATACAAGTGATCTTTGATTATTGATTATGTTTATGTGTTATTTGTTTTGAAAGCTTTTCTTAAAACAATTAAGTGTTATTCCGCAAACTTCTTAATTGGACTTTGATTCAATACAAGGTTATTGCTTTATACTCTGATTAATTCAAACCAGTTAATCTTAGGTAGTAATTTTTTTTTGATCTTGACAAGTGATCACGAGGAGAATGTTCAACCTGAAGTTACACCTCCATTAGGCAAAGTAGGATCAAATTTGGGAGATAATCTTTAGGTCAATGCAATCGAAACATTGAGGATAAATAAGGATAATCCGATAGAAGACATCATAGGAAATGTGAATGCATGTGTGAGAACTAGGAGTAGTGTGAATACTAACGCATTGCTGTTATCGATGATCAACGACTCCGAGGCATTTCACACGTGTTTATACTCGTGTTTCATTTCACAAGTGGAGCCAAAGAACTTACAAATGGCTCTGAAGGACAATTCTTGGGTTGAAGCTATGCAAGAGGAACTTTCACAGTTCAGAAAGCTAGAAGTGTGGAAGTTAGTGCCTTTGCCTCGAGGAGAAGTTGCTATAGGGACAAAATGGGTTTTAAGTGCAAACGGGATGATCGGGGCATATTTACTCGTAACAAGGCTAGACTCGTGGTCAAAGGATTCAACTAGGAAGAAGGGATAGATTATAACGAAGTGTTTGAACCAGTAGCGAGGCTTGAGGCTATTCGATTGTTTCTAGCGTTCGCGTCCTTGAAAGGGTTCAAAGTATGTCAATTATACGTCAAGAGTGCCTTCTTGTACGGAAAAGTGAAGGAGTTGGTGTATGTCGAGCAACCGCTAGGGTTTACTGATCCCAAGTATCCAGACAGAGTATATCGATTGGATAAGGCTCTGTATAGATTACATCAGGAACCCAGGGCGTGGTACAAGACACTGTCTACTCATCTCTTAGACAATGGGTTTAAGACAGGGAGAATAGACAGTACACTGTTCGTTAAGAGGAAAGGTCAGGACTTTATACTGGTACAAGTTTACGTGGACGATATCATCTTTGGGTCGTCTAATGAACAAATGTTCAAGGATTTCGAGAAGGTCATGAAGTCTAAGTTTGAGATTAGAGCGATGGGAGAGATGAACTTCTTTCTCGATTTACAAGTTGAACAACGAGAGGAGGGAATGTTTATTCATCAGACAAAGTATGTCTATGATATTTTAGAGTGCTTCGGGATGGATGGAACAAAGCATATGGCACACTTCAGTACTCCGATACAAGTCATTCATAATCTCGGACCGGGTACAGATAGTGATACTGATGTGGATCCGACTCTATATCGGGCCATGATCGGGTCACTCATGTATATAACTGCTTCTCGACCTGATATAATGTTTGTTGTTTATATTTGTGCCAGGTTTCAAACTAACCACATAGACATAAGACATCACTTTATTCGTGACTGTGCCGAGAAATACCTGATTAAATTAGTAAAAGTTCCAACGGAAGACAACAATGCGGATCTTTTCACAAAAGCATTTGATAGATCACGCTTTGAGTTGTTAGTCCAAGTTAATGGAATGCATAATCTGGAGTAACCTGACCTTAGTAGATTTTTATTTCTTTTTAAAGTTTTTAAATTACTGTTTTATCTTATTAGTTGCTTTATTTAAAAGTGAAAAAGAAAAGAAAAAAAGAGAGAAAACCATAAAAATTTCAAAAAAAAAAAAGAGAATATTGGAAAATGAGAGAAGTCTTAGAGTCTAAGGTTCAAAGTGACGAATTTAGCACAGTCTAACAAACTCTAAGTGTTAAACTTTCACACATAATGCACTGTAAACTCTAAGTGACATGCAAATTAATCTCGGGGATGTATGGCTTCATCAAAATACATCTTAAACAAAGAAAAAGTTTTGTAACGTAAAGGAAGTCAAAACATGTTGCTTTGTTGTACGTGAATACAAACCTGTCACCATTGTTTTGACTTAAACTAGTAAGATATGTCGGTTTGTTGTATGTGAGTACAGACCTCTCACCGTTGTCTTGCTAACATAAGAGGAACTCTAAGACAAACTAAGACACTCTAGTGTATGTAAATACAGAACTGTGTCCTACGTTTTCCTTTTAAAGTCATAATCATTGTGTGTCTGCCTTGATCATAGAAGTATGTCTAAGTATGAGACACGTAAGGTAGTTTCTTGATAAATAAAAAGGCCAAAGGAAATTCCTAAGTGTTGAGTGTTTAAATGGACAAACATACTGACAATCGACTTGGAGTGTATGTTACGACAAACAACCAAAGGAATAAAAAAGTCCAAAGTGTGAATGTGTAATGCTGAAAATGCGTTGACACCGCTATCTGATTGAACATTCTATGACACTCACGCAAAAAGATTTAGTTAGTGTATTTTTATCTTTAAATTATTGCAATTTAATTTATTTTGTAGTTAATTTTAATTTTATTTTATTTTATTTCATTTTACCTTATTTCTAAATAAATAGGATCGATGTCATTTACTAGGATGCATTTTAGTTGGAGAAACAAAATTGCGTGATAAATTTGTTTGCTTAGTGTGAAATGTTTCGTAAAGTTGAAAAAGTTTCGAAAGGTTGAAAAAGTTGGATTTTATTCAAAGATTTTCAAAATTCACACTTAAGTTCGAACTAGGATTAAGTTCAAAGGTCAAACGAACTTAAGGTTAGTTCGGACTTATCCAATTAAGTTCGTGATACAGTGAGGGTTTAAATAGGTCATTCACATTCAATGCGTTCACCTACATTCGAATTTATTCCTCACGAACTTACATAGGCGATCTCGAACTTACCATAGCAATTTCGAACTTGTCGTAAATTCGACTTTGCATACTGTTCCTCGAAGATTCACTCATTCTCTCGAACATATACTTGGACTTAACAGTTTTGCATTACAAATCACTAAGTAAGTAATGTTTTAGACAAATTTTGTGGACAAACTTTGAATATTTAGAGTTTAAAGTAATTAAGAACAAGGTGGTTTAAATCACGAAGTTTTAGGTTATGGAACTTAAAATTAATCATGAATAAGTTTGATTAGAACCTATTAGGACTAGATTCATTAGTCATTTAAGTCTAAAAAGGTTTAAATCATGAGTTTGATATTAACAAAGCCGACTTCGAACTACTTCTACAAGTCTCGAACTTGACAGGTCTTCAAACTTAATCAAAATATCTTCAAGTTCGAACGAGTTTCTCGAATTTAAATAAGTTCGAAGGTCATCAGACTGTTCGAACTTAAGTAAGTTCGAAGGGATTGTTTTCTCGAATTTAAGTAAGTTCGAAGGTGATTAAGTTCGTTCGAACTTAATCAAGTTCGAATAACTTAAGAAATTTTTTTTTCCCAAAATTGATTTTTAACTGTTTGCTGTGTGTGCAGGAATGGCTGATCGTGCTTTTTACAATAAGCATAATATGATAATGACCATAGACCTACATGCAGCAGAGGCGCAGCCGTACCGAAAAATGTTGGACTTTTTTACTCGATCTAGGGTAGCGTATGCACTGACACACAACCCTCCGATCATACTCCAATATATCTGCCAGTTCTGGGCATCCTTACCCGTTGACAATTCAGTAGTCCCTCCGCTTTTGAGGGCTACAGTCAATGGACATCCGATCTCATTTACAGCAGATAATCTAAGGGTAATTCTTCAGTTGGGCATGGCAGATCAGGAAGATGGACCGATAGATTTTCTGGCAACTATAAGGCAAGCGGCCTTCCAACGAATGGGCTATGCTCAAGATCTGACCAGAGCATCTTATGTGAAAAGTGGCGTAATAGGTCAATGAAGATATTTGATGCATGCTATGCTAGGGTGTTTTGCGCCAAAGAAAGCCGGATTTGATACGATGATATCCAAGCTTCAATCGGGGATGATCTCGTTAATCTACAGTAAGCCGTTCAGCTTCTCGGGCTTTTTCTTTAGGGAGTTTGTCCACCAGATCACAGCTCCCTCACGTGAACGATTCTTGTTGAATCCACAATTCATGATGATGATCATCAAGCACTTTTTTCCAAATCTTCCACCGCTGCCAGAAGTAGTTGCAGTGGCAGCAATTGATAAGCGAATTTTTGCTGATTGGCAATCGCATAACTCGAGGAGCGCGGAGCAGGTTAGGCCACAAATGAGTCCTCTGTTTGGAGCCATTATAGATCCAGAGTTTGTGGCACCAAATGTCGAAGACTGGGAAGTTAATGAGCCTCAACAACAGGTACCAGCACTGGTTGCTCAGGCACAGCCTCAACAACAGGCACTGGCACGACATCGGGACCTCAGGCTGATCCGATTCAAGAAACACTAGAGGAGATTTTCACTCAAGGAGGAGCAGCTCAGGAAAATATTACTGAGGAGCTTGTTAGTGCATCCTGTGTGACGATAGCAGTCTAAGTATAGATGATATTTTTTAATAGTCCAATTGTTCATAATTGCATATTAATACATGTTTGATATATGTTGGATATATGTTTTGATATTGATTGGATATATGTTTGAACTTGGTCGTAATTGATGTTTTACTTAAGTTCAAACATAAGTTGAAACATAAGTTCAAAGTTAAGTTCAAACATAAGTTCTAGAACAAGTTCAAAGACAAGTTCTAGAATAAGTACAAAGGTCTAGATTCGAACTTATGGTGGACAAGTTCGTGGGCTTGGGCCTTCTCGAACTTCTCTAGGGCAAGTTCGAATATCGATGCCTATAATTAAGAGTTAATCAGTTTTAATTAATAATCTTTGCAGAGACTAACGTCCGGGCGATTACGAACTTGCAGAGACTTTTCAGTGTGTTCTTGGAGAGAATCACATGTCGGGACGTTCGGGTTTAAATCTATCATCATGTGGGTCTCCGTGTTTCGTGTGTGTGATCGATCTGTTAAACCGCTAACGAGGATTCCGCACTCGTTGGACGGCATTGCGTCAAGATTGGATCCGTAGGTAGGTGACCTTACAAGTGGTATCAGAGCCATAAGGGTGTTCATCGTGTTCTTCGCGTTCATCTTAAACATTCTTGGTTTCTTGGCGTTTTGGACGAAAAAATCAAATTTTTACTAAGTTTTTTCGAGTTATGCAAGCAAAGTTACGAAGAAAAATTCTTATTGGTTCACTTTTTCAGTCGAAATCATTATTTTTGGTCTTAAAAATATTGGTTTAATCTGAAAACTTGAAAAAAAAAACTGAATTTTTGGTCGTTTCTCAAACTTGCGGCGCTCGAACATAGGGGGTATTAGGGTTAATTCGAATTTGTCAGAATTCTCGAATTTGTCAGTAATACGCTCCTCTCGAATTTGATTTTGGGTTTCCTTCGAATTTGGCTGAGATTCGAACTTGTTACATTCGAATTTGTAAGAAATCTCGATCTTGTCAGACCTTCGAACTTGTTGATTTCGAACTTGAACAACTTCGAATTTAATTTCAAACGAATTTAACTTTAAACTAATTAGAACTTGCCTAAGTTCGAAAGGGTTTATTTTAGATTAATTTTAAATTAAATTATCTAAGTTCGAATACAAAAAGTTTAGAAAGGATGACCAGTTTGCAAAAGTTAATCGAAATGGACCACGAGGTTGGCAAGGCAAATTTCTCCGCCAAAACTAATGAGGTTGGAAGAATACTATTGGTGGAAGGATAGGTTTGCCGATTTTGCTCGTTTCAATGACTTGCGAATGTGGATTTGTATCGACGAGGGATACATTCCACCTACACAAGAGTTTGAGGGCCGTCAGAGAGTCTTAACCTATTAGAAAATGAAGGATGATGATAAGAAATTGTATGATGCCGAGAATAGAGCATTTTCAATCATTTGTATGGCATTACCTCAGGAAATTCTGCACACTTTACGGAATCATCGTACTTCTAATGAGCTATGGGATGCTCTCGGGAAGAGGTGTGAGGGAAATCCGAGGGTTCGCAAAGGAAGGACTGAGATGCTAAAACAGAAGTTCCTAATTTTCAAAGCATTGAAAACCGAAAAGCTAGATGTGACAATAACAAGATTCTACCACTTACTGACAAAGCTGGATAATCACGCTGTGTACGTTTCCCACTTCGCAGGTAATGCATCAAGAAGTTTCTCTATCTTCTCAATTTCACTATCTGAAATCTGTGATAAGAAGAATTTAGTAATTTTTACTGATACTGAGGCGTTAGTGTTGAAACCGGGATTTAAAGTACCTGAAGAGTGGATACTGATGAGAGCCCCAAGGAAGAATGATTTGTACTTGATGGACATGAATAAATCGGATTCATTAATGGGACCAATATGTCTTCTATCCAAAGCTTCAGAGTCAGAATCCATTTTATGGCACAGACGCATGACACACTTGCACCTACGGAAAATGAACTATATCACTAAACATGGTCTGGTCAAGGTGTCCCGATGAAGAGTTTTCAGTTCGACGACAAGTGTGTACCGTGCAAGAAAGGCAAACAACACAAGAACTCACAGAAGTCAAAGACTCAGAACTCGATAGCTTCCACTTTCGATTTGTTGCATATGGATCTATTCGGACCTATCAACAAAAGGAGTATAGGTGGTAGTTGGTAGTGTTTAGTTATCATTGATGAATACTCACGTTTTTCATGGGTTTTCTTTTTAGGTAGGAAGGACGAAACAGCTGGAAAGTTAATTGGGTTCTTAGACCAAGTCGAAAACTCCTACGGGACGAGAGTAAAACGTATCAGGAGTGATAATGGAATAGAATTTAAAAACACTGTAATTGGTGTATGTTGCCTATCCAAAGGCATAGTGCATCAATTTAGTGCACCCTATGAGCCACAACAAAATGGGGAGGGAGAACGGAAAAAGCGGACTTTGTTTGAGTCAGCAAGGACCATGCTCTCGGATTCAAAGCTTCCTACCATGTCTTGGGAGGAGGCAGTGAATACCGCATGTCATGTTTTAAACCGGGTCCTTACTGTCAAGTCACTGAACAAAATCTGTTATGAAGTTCTGAATAAAAGACCACCTAATTTAACAGGCTTTGAACCGTTTGGGGTACCGTGTACTTTATTGTAAACAAACATCAACCTAAGTTTGGTGAAAAGGCTGACGAATGATATTTCCTAGGTTATGTGCCTAACTCACCGAACAAAAGGGTTTTTAACAAAAAAAACGGTACGGTAGAAATTATGTTTAACATTGATGTTACAAGTTATTCACATGATCCCCAAACAGGTGCTGAGTGGTTATTTGATTATGACTTATTCTTTGAATCGTTTAACATACCAGTTAGTGGAAATGCATGTACAATGGAGGATGACTTCTCGTCATTCGCCAGAAGGACGACAATCAAGGTTTTCCAAAGACAAGCATTCCATGAACTTCTGAGTCTACAACGACAGAAGATGGGTCTCCAACAGAGAATGAACCTGAGATGCCTACAAACGAGAATCAGACTACTACTTCTAACTCCGAGGACAGTGATCATGAGGAAGAGAATGTAGCGTCTGAAGTCCTACCCCTGTTACGTGAAATAGGATAAAACTTAGGAGATAATCTTAGGGTCGATGAGATTGAGACATCGAGGATAAACACGGATCATCCGATTGAAAGCATCATAGGAAATCTGAATACCGGTGTGAGAAGTAGGAGTAGTGTGAATAAAAACACAGTGTTGTTGTCGATGATTAATGTCTCCGAGGCGTATCGCACATGTTTATATTCTTGTTTCATCTCGCAAGTAGAGCCGAAGAATGTGTAAATCGCACTGAAAGACAACTCTTGGGTTGAAGCCATGCAAGAAGAACTGTCACAATTCAGAAAGCTTGAAGTGTGGGAGTAAGTGCCGTTACCTCGAGGAGAAGTTGCAATAGGAACCAAATGGGTTTTTAAGTGCAAAAGAGATGATCAAGGTATTGTTACTCGCAACAAGGCAAGACTTGTGGTAAAGGAATTCAACCAAGAAGAGGGAATTGATTACAACGAGGTGTTTGCACCAGTGGCAAGGCTCGAGGCAATTCTTCTGTTTTTGGCCTTTGTGTCCTTCAAGGGATTTAAAGTCGATCAGCTGGATGTAATGAGTGCATTCTTGTACGGCAAGGTGAAGGAACTGGTGTATGTCGAACAACCGCTTGGGTTCACTGATCCATAGTATCCCGACAGAGTGTATCGATTCGATAAGGCTCTGTATGGATTACATCAGGCACCAAGGGCATGGTATGAGACGCTGTCAACTCATCTTTTGGACAACGGGTTTGAAAGAGGGAGAATCGATAGTACATTATTCGTGCAGAGAAAGGGAGAAGACTTTATCTTGGTACAAGTGTACGTTGGTGACTTCATTTTCGGGTCATCAAACAAACAGATGTGCAAAGATTTTGAGAAGGTTATGAAGTCCAAGTTTGAGATGAGTGCTATGGGAGAGCTGAACTTCTTTCTGGGTTTGCAAGTCGAACAGAGGAAGGAGGTCATGTTTATCCATCAGACGAAGTATGTCTACGATTTTCTGGAGCGCTTCGGGATGGAAGGAACAAAGCTGACTGCTCATTTTAGTACTCCGATTCAAGTGAATCACAATCTCGGACCGGGTACAGAAAGTGATACTGATGCGGATCCGACTCTATTTTGGGCCATGATCGGGTAACTTATGTATTTAACTGCTTCTAGAACTGACACAATGTTTGCAGTGTGTATTTGTGTTAGGTCCCAAGCTAATCCGAAAGAAATGTATATGAAAGCCGTGAAGCGGATTCTGAGATATCTCAAGTCGAAACCGAAGCTGGGATTTTGGTATCAAGCTAATGGAGATCTAGAATTGGAAACATACACTGATTCATATTACGGAGGTTGCAGCTTCAACTGGAAATCAACAACTGGAGTTTGCCAGTTCCTTGGAGGGAGACTCGTATCCTGGCAATGCAAGAAACAGACTTCGGTAGCCGTGTCAACGTGCGAGGCCGAATATGTAGCTACTGGTAGTTGCTGTTCACAGGTTTGTGGATACAACAACAATTGCGGGATTACAGTTTGACTTACACTCATACTCCCATTAGGATAGATAATCAGTCTACAATTGCTATAACTAATAATCCAGTTAAGTACAGTAAAACAAAGCACATAGACACAAGACATCATTTTATACGTGATTGTGCTGAAAAGAACTTAATAAAGCTGGTAAAAGTGGCAATGGAAGATAATATTGCAGATTTATTCACTAAAGCTTTAGATAAGTCACGCTTTGGGTTGTTAGTTCAACTAAATGGTATGCGTAATCCAGAGAAATTTGACCTTAGTATATTCTCTTTCTTTTTATAGTAAGTTAGTAGTTTATTAAGTTTTATTTTCTTTTTATAGTAAGTTAGTAGGTTAGTTTATTAGCTTATCATAAAAATGAAAAACAAAAGAAAAAAGAGAGAAAACCATAAAAATTTTCAAAAAAGGAGAATATTGAAAAATGAGTTAAGTCTTAGGTACATAGGTTCAAAGTGACGAAAATTAGCACAGTCAAAACAATCTCTAAGTGTTAAGCTTTCACACATAATGCACCTTAAATTCTAAGTGATATGCACTTTCTTGTTTGATATGTTGGTAGGCATAATACACAAAGGAAATCCTAACAGCTAATAAAATAATCAAGAAAAAAATCATATGGGTAACTAACTTACATGTATGACCAAATGGTCTTAAAATCTATTTTAGAGACATACAGACAATGATTTTAAATGAGGTATGCAAATTTTCTGGGGGATGTATAGCATCATCAAAATACATCTTAATAGAAAAGAAAAGAAAAATTTTTGATAAAGAAGAGGGAGTCGAAATAAGTCGCTTTGTTGTACGTAAGTACAGACCTATCACCTCTGTTTTCACTCAAGTTAGCAAAATAAGTCGCTTTGTTGTACGTAAGTACACACCTGTCACCGCTGTCTTACTAACTTAAAATATACTCTAAGACATACTAAGACACTCAGTTGTATGTAAATACAGAATTGTGTCAGACGTTTGCCTCTTATAGAAAATTTGCAATACCAAAAAGTTAAAATCATTGTGTGTACGCCTTGATCATAGAAGTATATCTAAGTATGGGACACATAAGGTAGTTTCTTGATAAATAAAAAGGCCAAGGGAAATTCCAAAGTGTTAAATGTTTAAATGGAAAATCATACCGACAATCGACTTGGAATGTACATCACAACAAACAATCAAAGGAATAAAAATTCCTAAGTGTGAAAGTGTAATACTGAAAGTGTGTTTGACATCGCTATCTGATTGAACCTTCTTTGACTTTCTGCAAAAATATTCTGTCAGTATAGGTTGTAAATTTATAAAAGTACTTTTGAGTAGTTTAAGTTTTATTCTTATTTTATTTTATCTTATTTTAGTTCATTTTATTTTACTTTAAGTAGGATAAAGGTCAAAGTTACTAGGATGCATTTTTAGTTGAAGAAACAAATATTGCGTGAAAATCCGTAGCTTAGTGTGAATGATCTTGCAAGTTTGTAAAATTCCGTTACATGAAAAAGTTGAAAAAGTTGAATTTTATTCAAGGATTTTCAAAATTTTCACTAAAGTTCGAAATTCAGACAATTGAACTTAACTTCGAATTTGTCAGGAAGTTCAAACTTATGCTAGGTTCAAAGGTAGTTGATATAAATAGGTCAATAGTTCTTCATTTAAGGCACCTACCCTCGAATTTGAAATTTCGAACTTGTGCTTCGGCAATTTCGAACTTATTCTCGAACTTGCCGTTTCTCGAATTTCGTTCTATTCCTCGAAGTTTTCACTTTATTTCTCGAACATACACGTATACTTAGGTATAGTACTCATCATAATACAAAGTATGTGTTGTTTAGGACATTATTGTGACAAAAATTGGACTTATTTGATGTTTTAAATAGTTGAAACTAGGTGGTTTGAAATCACGAGTTTTGAAAGATAAAACTTCAAATAAATGCTAAATAACTTCGATTAGAACCCAATAGGACTAGCTTATAGTGTTGATTAAGTCAAATGGGGTTAAAATCTTAGTTTTTAAGTTGAATATGACGATCTTCGAACTTGTTGAAATATCTATAAGTTCGAAGTCAGTCAAGTTCGAACATATATCTCGAATTTATTTAAATTCGAATGGTTTTAAAATGATTTTGAATTTGTCTAAGTTCGAATGTGTTGGACTACGAACTTATGCAAGTTCGAAGTTATGCAAATTCGAAAATAACAAATTTCATTTTATTTTTAATTACTAAATTTGTTTGATGATTTTGTGTGCAGATACGGGTGATCGGGATTTTTATAATAAGCATAACATGGTAATGGTCGTGGACCTTCAATTGCGTGAAGCACAACCCTATCGTCAGATGATAGAAATCCTGACTTAGTCCCGAGTCTCCTATGCTCTCACTCATAACTTACAGATTACATTGACATACGTAAGACAGTTCTGGGAGCATCTGCAAGTAGATTGCACGGTTACGCCTACAGTGCTGAGAACAAGAGTAGGCGGTCAGCCAATAGTATTTTCGGCTAACATGTTGAGGCAGATCCTACAGCTGGGCTATGAGGAACAAGAAGCGGGCCCGATAGATTTTCCATTACCTATTAGGCAAGCTGCATTTTTGAGGATGGGTTATGCCCAAGATATAACAAAGGCATCATACGTTAAAAGTGGATTGATTGGCCAATGGCGTTATCTTGTCCATGTGATAATGGTATGTTTTGCACCAAAGAAGGCGGGTTTTGACACTATGGTGTCCAAATTGCAATCGACGTTGATTGCTTTGGTATACAACAAGAAATTTAGTTTTTCCGAGATGTTTTTCGGGGAGTTCGTGCACCAGATCACAGCTCCGATCATGGAAAGATTTTTGATGTATCCCTGCTTTGCCATGATGATCATATGCCATTTTTTTCCGAATTTGCCACCACTTCCAAATCAAAGTGGTGTGGCCTTGATTGATAAGAGAATTTTTGCTGACTGCCAGACCTATAACGCTAGAAGGGCTGAGCTAGTCAGGCCCCAAGTGGCACCATTGTTTGGGGCAGTTATAGATACTGATTTTGTATCCCCGGAGGGTGACGATTGGATAGGTGAAGCCCCGCCGCAACAACAATAACTACAACTGCAACAAAGGCAGAGAGCACCGGTTAGAAGAGCTCTGGTTGCTAGAACCTCTTCTCGTCCACAAACAGCCACTACTGCTGCTGGACCAACATCTGAGGCTGCTGGCCCATCGAGTTCGGCTCCTTAATACGATCAGAGGGCGCAAACTCTTGAGGAAATATGGGCTCAAGGAACAGCTGCGGAGCAAAATATTGCTAAACAACTGGTTCAAGATGTGTTAGAGCCTCCAGCTGATTTCCATGATATTTTTAAGAAGATTGATGAATACTAGCCCTCCAATGATGAATTTATGGACACAGAGGTCTAGGGTGAAGAAGAACGGGCAAGGGAACAGACTGATGTAGAAGGTCACGTAGAGACCGCATCTGAGTCTGTGTTTGAATTTAGTTCTGAGGCTGAGGATCCAGAGGTAACAATCGGAAGATATGGATCGAGGTTAGTTGTTAGTAGAAGGAAATCGACAAGATCGTATCTAATTGATGAAGAGACTAAAGAATCTGAATTTGAAGAAGAAGAAGAAGTTCCTCTCGTTCCTAGACATAGGGCGAGGAGGCATAGATTTATGCAGGGAGCTCCATCGACTTCAGATTCTCCAACTGTGTTACCGGCTGCTCCACCATCATCAACCACAGCTCCATCTACATCCGCCTCCATTCCATCTACCTTGACTTCGTTCACAGAGAATCAGCGGTTCAATGAGTTGAAAGGAAAAGTGGACTTCCAAACAGTCCAATTTTAACAACTAACAACTTTGAAAGAGTTGCAGCAGCATAATGCTCTATTAGATCAAGAAAGTGTCGAGTTAAGGACAACTGTGGCTGATCAACAAGGACAAATCAAGACGATGCATACTCTTATTGAGCAGATTTTGAAAGATCTACGAGCTCAGGGGGAGAGTAGCTGCATGGATGATCAATTGAGAAATGCTAGGAGAGACGATGACGAAGGCAATGATCCAGATGCACAAAAAGAAGGTGAGCTAGCAGATTTTTCCCAATGGACTACTCAGCAAGCAATCATTCAGGGGGAGCCTAGTTCGTCTAGTATGGGAGGAGGAGGTGAATCTTCAAAAGATGTTGAGCATGAAATGATTGAGGCGTTAATGGATCTTGATGATGAAGACGAGTTAGGTTTTGATCAAGAAGAGCTTGAGGAAGGGGAATTCATTCCAGAAGACGTTGTGGACTGGAAATCAGACGATGAAGTTATAGAGGATGAGGATGATAATGTTGATGAATTATTGATCCCGAAGCAGCTTATTACTGAACAATATGTAAATAATGATTAGAATGTGATGGACTTAGATGCAATTAACTTAGCATCTATGGAAGAATCAGAATCTGATACAACTAAAAGGGAACAAATGAAAGAAGAAAAGTTGAGGCTATGGTTTAAGAAGGAGGAGAAGAAGACTGACTTGGCGGTGAAGAAAAGGATGAGGCTGCCAAGTCCTGGAAAGCTTTTAGGCGGAATTCTGAGCAGGTTCTTTGATAGGGAACTGCAGCTTTTCGTTCTTAAAAGAAGAGACCGGGCTTCAGTATTTGAGGAGAACCTTAAAGGTCTTTAATACATTGCCCATATGTGAGGTGAAGGAATTGGCCTGGAAGGAGCTTATTAACTTGGGAGATGACCCCTACGCTGAAGTGATTGCAAAAATTATCAGAAGGGAGGGTAGATCTGGGAAGTTTGAAACACTAAAGCCAAGATCAGGCAAAAGAGTAGAGGATGAGACGAGAATAGATCCCCATAAAGGCAAACCTTGGGCTAGGATGGTTTACAAGCCAGTCCGGTGTTTGAAGAAAGTTCCGTTGAAGTCTATGCCACAGGATGTACTTGCAAACATGAAGTGGTGGTATGTAGACAAGGAAACGGTTGAAGCAGTGATGGAGGATCTAGAAGAGAAGACAATTTTGAAAGGATACGATCCGCTGCATCTAATTAACCTTTCCAAGGATCACCTGAAAAAGCTTCATGATCAGCCGATTTTCTTCCACGAAGGCTGGAGATCTGAAGGAAGGAAGTTCCAAGAGGTGGTAAGGGTTTGTATAGAGCAGGGATTATATGCTGGTAGTCGTTTGTATAAACCTAGTACTTAGACAAAATTTATATAGTTAGAAGCTATCGTCAAGTGGGAGTCTGTTAGTGCATCCTGTGTGACGGTAGCAGTCTAAGTATAGATGATATTTTGTAATAGTCCAATTGTTCGTAATTGCATATTAATACATGTTTGATATATGTTTGATATATGTTTGATATATCTTTTGATATTGATTGGATATATGTTTGTACTTGGTCGTAATTGATGTTTTACATAAGTTCAAACATAAGTCCGAAGATAAGTTCAAACATAAGTTCTAGAACAAGTTCAAAGACAAGTTCTAAAATAAGTTCAAAGGTCTAGATTCGAACTTATGGTGGACAAGTTCGTGGGCTTGGGCCTTCTCGAACTTGTCCAGGGCAAGTTCGAATCTGATGCCTATAATTAAGAGTTAATCAGTTTTGATTAATAATCTTTGCAGAGATTAACGTCCGGGCGATTACGAACTTGCAGAGACTTTTCAGTTTGTTCTTGGAGAGAATCACGTGTCGGGACGTTCAGGTTTACGTCTATCATCGTGTGGGTCTCCGTATTTTGTGTGTGTGATCGATCTGTTAAACCGCTAACGAGGATTCCGCACTCGCTGGACGGCGTCGCATCAAGATTGGATCCGTAGGTAGGTGACCTTACAGAGCTGATTAATGATATTCTGGAACCGCCAGCGGCTGTGGATGACATTTTTGCAGACATAGAGAATTACCAGCCTGAAGCAATAGAAGGGTCTGTGGAGTCTACATCTGATACAGACTCAGACACAGAGATTGAAAGAGATATGAGGAACGCTGCAAAGCCCCCCACAACGTTCGAGACACATGAAACTTGTCGTATGCCGACAGAGAGTTTGTCGTCCAGCATTCACACTCCATGATGAAGACGCCGGAGATGAAGATTTTGTTATTGAAGAAGAGGCGTTGATGGAAAGGCAACAAAGGGTCAAGCGCCAATGCATTGCTCAAGAAGCTCCATCCACCACAACCACCGCTCCATCATCATCAATAGCCACTCCATCAACATCAACCACCGTTCTGTCATCATCCACTGCCACCACTCCGACACCATCCACATCAACAGAAGACCAAGGATTTTCACAATTGAAAGCTAAAGTCGACTTCCAAACAGTCCAAATTCTCTAACTCACCAGGGAAGTCCCCGAACTTCAACAACACAATACACGTTTGGATGAGCAGATTGCCTATCTTCAACAGATTGTGACTGCCAAGCAAAATCAGATAGTAACCCTACAAACCCTAATGGAGCAAATCTTAAAAGATCGTGCAGCTCAGGGGGAGAGTTGTAAGGGAGACAAACTGAGGGGGAGTCGTAGAGAGGATGAAGGAGGTGACCCTGTTGCAAGGCTCCCGAAGCTTCAGAATGTGTTCAAGATGAAATTATTGGAGCGTTGGCCGGGTTAGATGACGAGGATGTGAGATTTGATTTTGAGGACTATCTGGATCAAGAAGGACTTGAAGAAGGTGAGTTTATTCCTAATGATATAGTTGACTGGAATTCAGATGATGAGGTGATAATGAATGAAGATGATGAAGTATATAAAGTGGTCGTTGAAAAGCAACCTGTCACGGAGCTATACGAGAATGAAAATAAGAATGTGATAGACATTGATATGCTGAGATCAACAGATTATGATGAATTAGAATCTGATACAACTGGCAGGGAGCTGACTAAAGAAGAAAAGAGGAACCTCTGGTTCAAGAAAGAAGAGAAAAAGGCAGAATTGGCTGTGAAGGTAAGTTGCCTAGTCCAGGAAAGGTATCTGAAGGGATTCTTAGTTGGTTCTTTGACAGGGAACTGCAACTATTTGTTCTAAAAAGAAGAGATGGGCTTCAGTTTCTGAGGAGAAAGCTTAAAGTTTTTAATTCATTGCCTAAGTGTGAAGTAAAGGAGTTGGCATGGAAAAATTTGATCAACCTGAAGACGAACAATATGCTGAAGTGATAGGTTCAGGAGGTTTGATAGAATTAAGCCAAAGACGGGGAACAGAGTCATGGATGAATCAAGAATAGATCCATTGACTGGCAAGCCGTGGATGAAGATGTTCTATAAACCCGTTAAGTGTTTAAAGGAAGTTCCGTTGAAGACTATGCCGCAATACGTTCTGAAGAACATGAAGTGGTGGTACGTTGACAATGAGACAGCCGAAGCAATAATGGAAGATGAAGACGAGAAAGTTATTTTGAAAGTATAAGATATTCTGCATCTTGTAAACCTTTCTCGCAATGACTTGCTAAAGCTTCATGTCAGCAGCCTATGTACTTTCATGAAGGTTGGAGCTCAGAAGGCAAGAAGTACTAGAAAGTTGTTAAAGTTTGCATTGAACAGTGTCTGTATGCAGGTATCGATCTAAATAAGCCTAGTTCTGTAGATTAATGAATATCTAACTAGAAGCTATCGTCAAGGGGGAGTTTGTTGGTACACCCTGTGTGACGATAACAGTCTAGATATGTAATAGATAGTCATATATAATAGATAAGGCTTTATTAATACAAGTCATGTGTGTCTGTTCATGAATGTGTATGATGACTACATTTGCATGTTAATTTCTAGATTGTAAAGTTAAGTTCTTGAATGTAAAGATAACTTCTTGAATGTGAAGATAATTCTTAAGGCTAAAGCCACGAACTTAAGAGTTTCTTGGAGCAATAGATCGTGTGGGGTCGGCTAGCATCGTGTTCGGCTAAGTGTTCCGAGCGTGATCATTCCGTTAACCATCTAACGAGGATTCCGCACTCGTTGGATGACACGCCTTGATCCGATCCATAGACGTGGTGACCTTACGACTTATATAATGTGTGATAATTCTGTGAAAAAAACATCGAAGCAAATTTGGAGAAAGAAGCAAATGGAAAAGAAAAAGACGAGTTTTAGACAGGAGTGTAGAGTGAAAGATATGAGTCTTACTGAAAGGATTAGATCAGTAGTAAATTCTGTCTGTAATAAATCTTCTGTGAAACAATGTTCTAAATACTCTCGTGCTGAACTGTTTTCATTGAATTCTGCCAAATGTGATGTGGTGAATGTTAAATCTATCCATAATTCTGATATGTTTGTATGGATACTAAAGAAAAAGGTTCTCAGTTATAAACAGCAAAGGGATCCAAAGAAGCATATTTCAAAATCAGTTCCAAAAAGAACTGTGCAGAAATGGATACCCAAAAAGGCTGTTAAAAAGTGGGTTCCAAAGACAAAGAACTTAGTCTTTAGTTCACTTGAAATTTTACCACATGATTTACCAAAATCTAAAGTACCCAACTATAAGTGGGTACCTCACGTTTTACTTCGTTTTATAGGTAAATCATGTGTGGTACCATGACTCCGGATGTTCCAAGCATATGACCGAACATCGAGAAACCCTAACGAATTTTATTGACAAATCCTGTGGGATAGTAAGATTTGGCAACGATCAGTTCTGTTCGATCAAAGGCTATGGATATCTGGAATACGACATGATAACAATTCAAAAGGTATTTTATGTTGATGGTCTTTGCCACAATCTATTCAGCATCGGCCAATTGAGCGATAAAGGGTTAGAAGTCAATTTCAAGGCGAATTGGAGTAGTATTAGATCTGGGGAAGGGAAGGAAATCCTAGCTGGAAATAGGAAAACCAATTTGTAATCCATAGATTTAGCCAACATTAATTTGAAGAAAGATGGTCTGCTTACTGTCAAAGGCAACATCTAAAGAATCCTGGTTGTGGCATCGCCGTCTATCCCATTTGAACTTCAAAGAATTGACCAATTTTGCAAAAAGTGGTTTGGTCAAAGGGCTACCGACTCCTCGATTTCAAAAGGAGCAGCTGTGTGCCGCATGTGAAAAAGGGAAGATGGTGAGGGCTTCACACAAGTTAAAAGTTGAACATTCTTCAACTAGGGCTTTACAACTACTCCATATGGATTTGTGTGGGCCTATGTGAGTACAAAGCATTAATGAGAATAGATATGTGTTGTTCATAGTTGATGACTATTCAAGATACACATGGGTATTCCTCCTGAGATCCAAGTCTGATGCTACAGAGATCATTATTGACTTCGTACGCAAGATTCAAGTTAAGTTGAACCTTTCGGTTCAGACCAATAGATCTGATAATGGTATAAAATTCAAGAACAAGTCACTCGAGACATTTCTGAGTTATATTGGGAAAGCACATCAATAGATCTGATAATGGTACAGAATTCAAAACGGAGTAGTTAAAAGACGAAATCGTACGCTTGTGGAATCTGATATTACAATGCTTGCATATTCTAATCTGTCGTTGTTCCTCAGGGGTGAAGCTGTGACAACTGCGTGTTTCATCTAGAACAGATCCATAATAAATAAAAGATTCGGAAAAACACCATATGAGCTGATTAATAGAAGAGTGCCTAATAAAGAATTTTTCCACGTCTTTGGATGCAGGTGTTTTATTTTGAATGATAAAGGCAACTTGGGAAAGTTTAATCAGAAAGCTGATGAAGGCATATTCATTGGATACTCGAAAGAATTGGTGGCATTCCGGGTCTACGACAAACGCACGAAGACTGTCAATGAGAGCGTAAACGTAAAATTTAACGAAGGAATCGTAATGGCTCCTGAATACGCCAGATCAGGACCCGAGTCAGAACAGTCGACTTCCGTGAAGTCACCAGAGCTTAAAGATGAAATGAATTATCTGAATAAACTGTTTGAAAATTTTTATGAAGACTACTTTGAAAAGACCAAATCTGAAGTTCCAATTTTGGTTCCTGACAGGAATACTGAAGATCCGGTCATAGTCTCCGATCATTCACATCAACCAATTTCTAAAGATGTACACATTCCTGCTGAAAGTGTACAACCAATTCAAGCTCCAGAATCTAATAATACTCCCTTGAATTATGAAAATTCAGAAACCCCTACCTCAGTTGATATTCCATCAACATCTGAAACAGTCCCCCGTATTCTCACCCTGGACTTGAATCCCTATCAAGACCAGCTTCAACCTTATCCCCATACTTTCAAATGGACAAGGAACCACCCACCAGAAAATATCATTGGTGATCCCTCTGCTTCTGTAAAAAGCCTAGAGAGATACTTTAAACGAATGCCTCTTCTCAAACTTTTTGAGCAAAATCAAACTAAAGACGGTGAAGGAAGCTCTTCTGGATGCACACTGGATTGTAGCTATGCAAGAGGAGCTTAATCAGTTTGAAAGGTTGAAGGTCTGGAGATTGGTGGAAAGACCAAAAGACAAGTCTATCATTGGCATGAAGTGGATCTTCAAGAACAAGAAAGATGAACACGGTGTCATGATTCGGAAAAAAGCACGCCTCGTAGCCAAAGGATACAGCCAGTAGGAGGGAATAGATTACGATGAAACTTTTACCCCCGTTGTCCGGATTGAGGCTATTAGAATGTTTTTAGCTTTTGCAACTCATAAAAATTTCACTGTATCTCAAATGGATGTTAAAACTGCATTTTTTAATGGGGAGTTAACTGATAAAGTATATACATATTAGCCCAAAGGATTTACTGGTCCTTCGAAACCTGATCATGTATATATTTTAGACAAGTCACTGTATGGCCTTAAACAAGCACCCCGAGCTTGGTATGATGCCCTTTCAAATTATCTTTTGAAATGTGGCTTCAACAAAGGTGCAGTGGACACTACTGTATTCATAAAACATCAGGGTCCCGATATCATAGTTATACAGATATATGTTGATGATATAATATATGGGTCTACTAATACAGAATTCTGTAAAAAGTTTGCGTTTTTAACGTCCCAAAAATTTGAAATGAGCATGATGGGTGAAATAAATTTTTTCTTGGGTTTACAAGTAAAACAACTGAGTGATGTCATTTTCATCAATCAGTCAAAATACATTCAAGACATGTTGAAGAAATTTAACATGGTCAACATTACACCTATGAAAACACTCATGGCTCTGGATTCTAAATCTAAACTCGATGAGGACATCTCAGGGAAACCTGTTGATGTAACTCATTGAGGGATACTTGGGTCATAATGTACTTAACCGTGAGTAGACCTGATATTATGCTTGCTACGTGTGTCTATGCTAGATATCAGGCACATCCAAAGGAATCACATTTGGCTGCTGCCAAACGAATTTGAAGATATCTAAAGAGAACTCCAAACTTAGGTTTGTTGTATCGCAGGGAATCGTCATTTACATTGACTGCCTTCTCTGATGCTGATCTTGCAGGTGATAAAATGGATCAGAAGAGCACATCAGGAGCAGTACAATTTCTTGGTGACAAACATGCCTGCTGGTCATCCAGGAAACAACACTGTGTGTCACTATCAACAGCAGAAGCTGAGTACGTTGCTGTATCATCATGCTATACACAAGTGTTGTGGATGAAGAGCCAACTGAGAGACTACGGGTTTACACCTCAGAAGATTCCTATCTATTGTGATTCTCAGAGCGCAATTGTCATAGCGTCAAATCTGGTGCAACACTCAAAAACTAAACACATTGACATTCGGTACCATTTCATAAAAAGATCATGTAGAAAATGGTAATGTAGAATTATATTTTGTACCCACTGAATATCAAGTAACTGATTTGTTCACCAAAGCGTTAGATGACAAACATTTAAACTTTTGGTATACAAATTGTATATGTTGAATCGGTAGATTTAAACATTCAGTAGTTGCACAATATAATTTTTTTTTACAATTTTTACTTGATTTAAATTGTTATTAATCTCATGTGATTTAAATGTCTTTAATTTTTCTGAGATTTAACAGAATCGGATTGTCATGTGCAGGGGGGAGCAAACAAAAAAATTTATCTGATAATTGTATATCAGATAATTTTTATCTGAATATTTGCAGGGGGAGCAACATTAAATTTTGATATTAATCTGAGGGGGAGCTTCAATGAAAAATTCAAGGAGGTAGCTTCAATGCAACATTAAAAATTTAACTTTTTATTTATTTAAATTTTATTTTTTAGTTAAATTTTTTTTATTTTTGTGTTGTTAAAAAATTTTTTAGTTGTTAAATTTTTTTTAGTGTGGTTTGTTTTTGAATTCGGTTTAATTGGTGAAAAAGAGAGATTGAGTTATTTTTAAACAAAATATGGGCCGGATTTTAAATATTAAAATTCCTATATATGTGAATTTTGAAATTATAATTGACTTTTTAGAAATCCGAGCACTGTTCACTTTCTTTCCAAAAATTTCTCTCATCTTTTCTTCATCACGAAGCAATATGATTTAGTTGGATTTCTATTTCAGAAATAAAATTGTAAGTATTTTTTTGTAAGATTGTTACTGTTTTTGTAATGTTTTTCCATTCGAGTTTTGTTGTTCAGCTATATGTACCGTGTGTTTGTTAATGTGTGTCATTGTGCGTATTTGTGAAAGCACTTATATGTGCTTTAAATCTGAAATTCAAAGTATGGATATGTGTATAGTGTTCATGTAAGCTTGAAAATCAAATTTCAAGTCTTATAATACACCATACAGCATTCAATCTTAGTTTGAAATTCAAATTTTTTCGAGGTCAAGAACTCACTGTAAATCAGATTTTTGGGGATTCAAATATTGTTTTTGAAACAACATCAGTAAAGAAAAGATGTTCAAAATCAGTTTTCGAGTAGGATAGTGTCAAATTCTAGGTTCAAATGTCCCTAGAAATGATTTTGTAAATTTTCAGAAGAACAAAATGAGACTTAGAAATTTTTGTCTGTTTAAACTCCATCAAAGGGTTAATCGCTAAAATTTGAGCTTTGATCGAGTAGAACAAAGTTTTACTCGAGTAAACTCTTAGAGTTTATCGAGTTTTACAAAGTGGCTTTCGAGGAGATATTAGGCTTCAGTCGAGTTTGATAAAGTTTGGACTTACAAGACTTTACATCTATCAAACTCGGTTGAAACGTCAACCAAGAAATCTCATGTTTCATTCGAGTTGGGTCAATGTATTGTCTGAGAAAAGCCTTCTGTCATGCGAGTTTGTCATCAAAAGGAGTTAGCATGTTTCAATGATTGTTCCAACTCGGACAATATTTTATTCAAGAAAGTCCAAGGGTAATTCGAGTTGAATCATACCTCATTCGAGAAACATAACTCTTTACCCGAGTTGGTTTCTATGTCATCCGAGTTTTGTCATACACTATTCAACTTTGTTTCACATGTCATCCGAGTATGTTCAAGACTCATTCGAGTTTATTCCTTCATGATTCGAGTTTGGAGTTAAATTTTTTTTAAAAAAAAAATCTAAGTGTGGGAATTTTAATTTTTCAGAGAAATTTCACAAATTTCAAGATAAATTTTTAAAATCTGTGTTTTATTAACATTGGTCTCTTAACGATTGACTTTGGAGTCCTAACAATAATATTTTAATATTATTGTCTGGAATCTCGATGCTTTAAACAATCAAACACAAATTTTTCTAATTTCTTGTTAAATGTTTTATTTCTCTATCTATAGGATTAAATTTGTCTGCCTGATATATCTAACATGTTTGCTATTACAGGTATCAAATGGCATCCCAAGCTCCCACCCAAAATTCCAATTCCTCTGATTCCTATTCATCATCAAACCATACTCTTGTGTCAAAACCTGTTAAATCTGCATATGTCACAAAACCATCACCTTCATCTCCTATTCCAGAAACCCAACTGGTCAAATCCAAATATTGTCTAGCTTTGCTTGATAATAATCACCGGTTTGATCCCAATGTCATAAAAGTTTGTCATCCGGTTATTGTTGAAATTTTAAAAGGTCACCCTCTTGGATACCTGTTAAAATACTAACCCTCAATTCCCCAAATATACCTCAATTAATTTTGGCACACGATCAAATTTGTGTCTGCTGAGGGAGACCATCACTTCAAGGTCAAAATTGACCAGTTCAAGGCCAAAATCAAATTAGCCAGATTACGTCACAATTTGTTCTTACCTCGACGTATTGACACAGTCCATTTCCCTTAGCTGGCAGACCTTGAAGATTTTGTAACTGACGAGCAATTATTCCACGATTTGATATGTCTTCGTTACTCCAAACCTCTTCCAAAAGGTTCAAAGTTCCACAGAAATGGGCTAAAAGGAGAATGGTATACACTATTCGGCATCATCAACAGGTGTATGACCTCAAAACATACCGACATAGATTAAGGAAGCATACACTGCCTACGTCTCTTTGATGGCATTGCTTTCAACAAGCATTACGATTTTGCACAATGTATTTGGGAAGATCTCAAGGAGGTAGTGTTGGCTAAGACAACAAACAGAGCAAGAAAATTTGTGTCATTGCAAAGGTTTATCCAAATTCTGATTAGAGGGATCTTGAGGACAAATGACAAAATTCCTAAAAAGATCAAACGCTCAAAAATGCCCAGACTACGTGATGATGAGTCTTCACAAGGTTCAGGATGCTCCAAATGCAAATGTCATGCCGATTGCTGAATCCTTATTGAAATATGCTGATGCCAAAGCTGAAAGTCTAAGATTCTATAGGATAGGTCGTGCTCCAATTGAAACTCAAGAATCGAGTTTTCATGCCCAAAGAGACATAGGGGAGCAGGTACATCAACACGGGGTTGATGTACAGGGAAGCCAAACTAAGACTCAGGGAGTGATGGAGGAAGTAATGGGTGGTGAGAGTGCATCAGTTTCCGAAAGTACTTTATCAAACATTCAAGAAGATGGAAATGAAGGTGAAGAGGATGATGATGATGATGATGATGATGATGATGATAATAATGATAATTTGGGAGGTGTTGGCGGAGTTGAGAGATCTCCAATAGTGAGCTTACAAGAAAAGGAGTTAGATGAGGTGGTGAGTGTGAGGGAGACCCAACACATAGACAGCCGGGTAGCCACATTCACTGTTAGCTCTCCTTTGAGAGTTAGCATTGAAGAAACCAGTATCCCACTGGTGATTGCACACCCTGCTGGCCACTCATCTTCTTCTCTACAAGGAGATGTTTCATTTCTTCACGGGGATTTAGCACATAATCTATCCTTGGATCATTCGGATACTATGGATATTGAAATAAGTACAATTTTTCCCCATTTTACATTTATTCTTCCACAAGTCATAGAACTCATACACGACAGGACACTTGAGTCGGTTTCATGTGTTGAAACAAGTACAGAAGGACTACGTGTCCCTGTTGGAACAACCATGGTGTTGGAAGCATCTGGTGCTCCTTCACTTGAAATGGTTGGAAGTCATGTCAGAGCCACAACTTTGACATATCTGAGTACAGGTTACACAGAGGTTCTTTTTACAAGTTCAACCGTTGTGACAAATGGAAGACTAAGTGACCCAGTAGTTAGTCTGTTACCCTTCGTTACTGAATCCAAGCTGAATGAAGTAAATAGTGGAATCACAGCTCAAATGACAACTCAATATTCAAAGATGATATCTCAGATGGTAAATGTACAAAGATTGCTGAAAGGAAAGGCGGCTACAGGCCTCTAGAGGTTTGTTGTAGAAGATGAACCACAAATTTCAAACAATGAGCTAAGAGACTATTGTTATGAACAATTTGATGAAATGAGAGACAGGATGATGAGTTTGGAAAAAACAGTGGTGAGTGCTCTAGGTTCATTATCTGAAAGACTGCCTTCTGTTGAACAGACCTGTAAAGCTCAAGCTTCAGCTCTTAAACGTAAGCATGATGAGCATGATGATGACTCCGATGATGATCCTCATGAGGGGGAGAAGAGGAGGAAGCTTGGAGAGACTAGACTTTAAACGGTTGCTTATACAGGGAAAGAAACAGAAGGTGAAGCGATTGGAGAAGCTGGAACTTCAAAAGAAAAACAAGTTGATGCTTAGAGTGAGTTGGATTGATTCTATATGAAGATGTTCTAGTTTTTGTGAGTGTTCAATCTGGAATCTATAATTTTGAGGAATATGATGATTCTGACAAAGAAGAAGAAGAAGTGTTAATGATTGAAGGAGCAGAACAAGAAGTTGAAGAATCTGAAGATGATGATGTTTTTTATTTGACTAATATATCTCTAAGAGCTGAAAGGATAGAGAATGACGAAGAATTAATTGAGGAGATTTTGAGAGATGATGTGCCAACACCAACAGTTGAAAAGCCTGCAGTGACGGTTACAATCAAAGAGGAATTTGATTCGTTTCTTGTTGAGGATGTGATGCCTCAAGTTGTCAAAGAACTGAATGAGGTTGAAATTATGGACAAGTTTTTCAAGAGTTACATTTTAGCTGATGAATCTGAACGACAAAATCATTGAGGTTTGCGGTACAGGAAGCAGTTCAAAAGGAAATCAATGATATGATGAGTTTACTTCATGAGGATAATTAAGAAAGAAGAAGATTAGAAAGTTGGATCTGTCGGCAAAGCTAAATGCTGAATATATTAGAAAAAGAAATTAGCTTCCATACTTAGAAAATCATCTGAAGAATAAAATTTTTTGCAAGAAACGTGCACCTTGTACATTCTTGAAACTGGTTAAAGTCCTTGAACCAAACAAGCGAAATTTAGTGAACTATGCTCACTTTCTACAAAATAAAGCTCAACGATTGAAGATGTAAGAAGTGAGTTCAGGATTGTTGATCTGGTGAAGATTGAGAAAGATCGGTTTGTGAAAATCTTTTATCCTACGTTCACTGTGACTAGAACTGACGGAAATACTTATGTTTTTCAGCGAAGCATACCTGTTCAATCTTAATTTGGCAAACGTAGAAGACCTTTTTGATGAGCTGTGTCGAAACAAAAGAGAAGAATATTGTCGGTTTGCACTGAAGGCTCTATTTCACTTTATGCATATTAAGCTGGTTCTTATGTCTGTACAAGATCTTCAAATGTGAGTTCAGCAAGGAATGAGAAGAATAAACATCATTACGCCAAACCGTTTCATCAAGTATATGGAAAATCTCAAAGAATATCAAGTTGTTATGGCGAAATATCCGGTGATGATTTATAAAGATAAAGATCAAAAGAAGAGAGCCATGCGGAGTGTTGAGCTAAACAAATACTGTGATAGCACATTGCAGAAGGTGATAACTGGTCTTAAAGGAAAACTTGCGGCTGATTCAAAGAGGAAAAAGAAGAAAGGAGGTCTGAGTTCATATGATAGAAAGTTGATGGTAGAGTTTATTGCAAAGATCGAGTTGAGGCTGATGAACGTAAGAGCATCAGAAGATTCGAGATGAAACATGGACTTAAAGACTGAAGACTAACTATCATTCATCAAAGGGGGAGATTGTTGGGAAATTATATTGTTGATGAAAATAATAAGTCTAGGGGTTCCTTTTGTAATATTTCAATAGTTTCATTTGTATATAAATAGAAAAGTTGGTTATTGTTTGTGTACGGTTCGTACACATTTGCACGAAGAATATTTTATCTTGTACGGTTAAAGTGCCTACGGTTCAGTGCTCATCAATCTCCGAATTATAATTCTCCATTTTGATCAATATAATCATTCGGTTAGTTGTAGTTCATCTTGATCTTATTGTTTGACTTGATATTGTGCTTGAATATTAATGAATAACATGTCATCCCTATCGTTGCGCGATTTGTCATTTTTTGTTGAGTACAACTTCAAAGTGGAACCTCGCAAGTGATATTGCGATGCAACAAAAATTTTGATATCACGTTGTTCTTGTTTTTCGTTCCTTTCATCTCTGTATGTTTGTGTAGGTCCCAAAAGGTTTCCAAAGTATCTTTAGATGAACTGTTGTCACACCCTGCTACCCCGGTTGGCAGCGAGGCGTGACGAGTGCGGAAGCGTAACCATAATCATAATGAACGACCACTATGTGGACGTTTTTAAAATACATCATTGAAACTTGAAAATATAGCAATGTTTTACATAGACTGATATGAGTAAAGGAGTTCGCAAAATACAGAGATTTAATTACATAATTAAAATATCCAAAATAATGCAGCTAAATTTCCGTTAATTTGAATATGCATGCGACTCCATGGATGCGGAAGCTTGAAAGTAAAATACGTCCGGGGCATACTTGCCTTAATTACCTGAAAATACACGCTAAAATACGTCAACAAAAATTGTTGGTGAGCTCATAGGTTTACGCGAAAAGACCAGTTGTATGGACATTATCAGATGAGTTGAATTTATAAAATCATAAATTCCGTGTATGTATTACATAAACCATCATGCAACCGAAGCTTAATTAGAATGAGTTTGCCCTGTGCAGTATTCCCATACGTAATACCGTGTGTTGAATATATATGCACTCGCTGTTAGCCGACCCGAGCTAACCTGAATGGGGGACATGACTCCCGATAGATCTATCCACAATATATTCGCGCTTACAAATAAATGCAATTAACGGTTCATGATATAAGGGCTGATGGAACCACATGTAATACATATAAGAAATATACAGTTTTGATGTCCATATGAAAATAGTGCATGTATTTCCACCCCAATAGATAGTGAAAATAGGGGCTATGAAGACTCACCGAACTTGTGATGGCAAAATATGCGCAAAAATGCAAGTTTGCGTTGTTTGATGGGTGATGAAACCGGAGATGTTTAACCGAGTCCTAAATGATAATAAGGACTTAATATTACTAATATATGATAATATGTATATTTATAGATTTTTATGTCTTAAATCACCCAACATTACAAGTTTATAAATAAGATTTGCTTAAAACGTCAAGTTTATATATATATATATATATATATATATATATATATATATATATATATATATATATATATATATATATATATATATTTTTTTTTTTTTTTCCAGCTTTATCGGCCTACTTTGAGGCTGTTTTTGACCAAGCTCCAAAATGTTTTAGACTTTGGTTTTCTAGGACATTAAACTACTATATACAGAGGATTTTTAGAATCAAGAACGGCCATTTTTCGAGTTGTTTAGGTTGGTGAAAAAGCTCGTTAAAAACACTATGTTGGCCATTTTTGAGCTGTCAAAACTTTCGGTTTCCCAAATAATTTCTGGAGGTCTTAAACTTCAAAATAAATTATGAAAACTTACAGATCTATAGTTAAGACATAGATCTAACTTTTGAGACAAGAATCAACTCATTTCGTTGAGTTATGAATTAGTTATGATTTTTCAAATTTGATATAAATTTTCTGCCGAAAATCCGTAGTTTATAAACTTAAAACAACTTATGATTCTTGTTGTTTATTCAAAGACTACTTGTATAAAAGTTATAAAAGTTATATAACACACATATAACACATGTTTTCATAATATTAACATGTTTATAATGTGTTCATATATTCATATGCACATTTAAAGAAACAACTTAAAAATAAAAACTAGAAACTTATAAACTTGAGTTTTTATGTAACTTGTTGTTGTTGGTGATTATATATATTATGCAAGACTTATATAAACATAAATGTATGATGAAATAAGTTAGTATTTACTTACTTTGATGTATTTGGAAGATGATTTTGAGTAGAAATTGAAATTCTTGCAAGGTATGCACCAAAACTCTTGAAGAACACCAAGAACACTTGAAGAACACTTGAATGAAGAATTTTTGTGGTGTGTGTGTATAAATCCGGTTTTTAGAGAATAAAAGGAGAGGTTTTTGTTGTTTGAAGTGTGGAAAAGAAGTGAGAAATGAGGTCTTATTTATAGGCAAAGTGTTTGGTCTTTCAAATGATGAAAAGCATGGGAGACAAAAGTTGTGTGCACTTTTAAACAAAATGATGGTGTTTAAAGTAATATTAAAAAAATAAAAGTCAACTTCTAATACACACATGCCTATATGGCTGGCCATGGATGTATTATACATGTATTTATATATTTTTTTTTTTGTATAAAAGTATTTAGAAATGTATTCTTGTATTTCCCTTTTCTTGTAAATTCATAAATACTTTTGGATGCATTGTCTTAATGAATTGTTTTAGTCTTGCATAATTAATGTTAAGTAATTGTATTAGTGTATGATTAGTGTCACTAATCATAATTTAATTATATACTTAGTTGAATTAATCTCTCATATCGTAAATCGATCAGATTAATTGATTTCCCGATTCATCGCACCGATGAATTTGATTCGAATTGAGTTGAATTTCTTCATGAACCTTGTTAATCACTTTGGTTAATTTCTAATGACCACTGATTAGGTTATAATTGGCCATTAAATACTAATTAGGTCGTCGTTGCTAACCTGGTTCAATGCTGGATGTTACAACTGTAGAGTGGAGGTGAATACAGTTTATCCCTAATCACACAGATTTTTCTCAATGTTTATAGGTATACTTATTAACAATTGTTAAAATTACAAACAGGTTTGGATTGCGAAAAGATCTAAACAGAGATGACAGATATGAATGTAACATCCGTTTTTTGGACCTGGTACGTGGAATTATTTTAGTGGATAAGTAATTTATTAATAATGGGTTGGTCCAATTATATCCCGTTTCGTTGATTGATACGTCTCGGGATTGGGCTTGCGTGTCATCGGGTTATAATTTTAGCAGATGAATTATGTTTTTGGGATCACATGATTAAATGGGTTAAATGGGCATAAATTATGAAAATGTGATATCGGGTTTGGGTTATAGGGTTCGGGACCGGTTAAAAAGGAAGCGTACATATATGTTCATCCTCTTTTCTTCCTTATCCATTTGAGATACCATAAAAAGTGTATATGTGTGTGTTTATGTGAAAAGTCCAGCAAGAAACCCTCTCAATTTCCAGGATTTGTGTTGCTGAAGCTTGGATTGAGCACCTTCATCTTCTCCTTTTGTGTTCTTGAAGGTTATTGAGGTAAGAGACTTTGGTTCTAGGGGCTTAATTCATGATGTATATTGAGAATTGATGGGAAATCTGTGTATAGCTACTATGTGATGATATTAGGCTGATTTGGAGTGTTTATGTGACTGAAATCGTTATGTATGGGAGATTGCACTCCTGGGCAGAACCTGAAAATCGCAGGTCAGGGAATTCAGAGTTCGGGAACTCAGTCAGGTATGTACTCGAGTTCTTTAACAAACGTGCGCCGTCTTTTACGTTCGTAGCTGTGTAGCTATATTTGTGCGTGTTATATATATGAGACAAGGACGTGAACCTCAAGTATATTCTATTTCCTTATACGTGTTATGAATGAGATATGAGATCGGTTCCGGGGTCCGTGATGAGTTCCATACGGACGGTGAGTCGCGAAAGGGATCGCGCGGGTTGACTGTCCCTAAGAGTCCTTGGGGCGTATACATACGGCAGGGCCTGTAGCCGGGTAGCTACCGTGCTACACGGTATCGCTGACCATTGTTGTGTGCGGTGTGTCGGCCGGGGAAGGGTCCCCACCAGGATTGTGTGTGCATTCAGATCTCATACTTGTGCTTTTATACCTGAGATGTGTGTTGGGCAACAGGGACAGGGATAGGGACATGGACAGTGTGTGATATGTGCTATGTGTTATGTGCAGTGCCAAACCCTCGTGTGCTCACGGGCTTTATAGCTCATGTCTTTGAGTCTAACATGTTCAGGGAATCAGAAGGGACCTCAGCAGCCGCAGAGATAGGTTCGGGGCTGACTTGAAGATCTGTTGTTTGTTTATGTAATGTCTAATAATGTATGAGATAGTGGTTTTGGGAACGCGGCATCAGTTATGTATCTGATAGTCAGTGTTGTTATGTTTAGTTTAGTTGGGCTGCGAATGTACTGAACTGTGTTTAACCTTTGTGAATAAAGTTTTAAATTATATGTGATCTGCCTTATCCTATGACATGCGTCTTATAGATTTTTTACGTTATTGCCACTTATGATATTGGGTTGACGTGGCATTTCTGGGATAGGGAGGGGTGTTACAATGAACAACGGATTTTAACTAGTCTAGGACACACTCAAACTAGTTACAATGATATGACTCAGTAAGGTTCACTCACTATTTACACACTCATTGTTTACAGGACTCAATCTGATCAGCTTTGGCAAATTGATTAGCTTAGTTTTTTCACTCAAGTTGAACTGAACGTGCATGCATGAAAAGTACACTTTCTTTTTGTGCTCACATTCTCTGTTTGTGTATGTCATATTTCTCTCTCTCCTTAGAAGCTCCTCTTTTATATGCATTCAGAGGATCCCAGTGAAGCTTCTTTATTGGTTGTAGAGAAAGCGGTAATGTCTTGTAATGGGACAAATATGCTTTTCTGCACAATGAAAAATCTAACAAAAGTAGTTTTGTCTTCTTACAGCAGAATCTATGTCTTTTCCTTATTGTCTCTGTCGTCCTTAACTTTACCCCAAAGAGGAATGTCAACTAGTGACCATTATTCTTCATTGTAAAACCATTTTGGTATAAGAAATGGTTTGTCACCCATTTCAGACCTCTGCGATCATTAATGGAATAATAAATTAATGAACTTACGCATAAGTAGTTTTATAGGACCTCCTTTAGTGGTCATTAATGGAATAATAAATGTGATCAAGATATTAACTGGTTTGAATCAATTAGAGTATAAAACCAATAACCTTGTATTAAATCAAAGTCCAATTAAGAAGTTTGTGGAATAACACTTAACTGTTTTAAGAAAAGCTTTCAAAAACAAATAACACATAAATATAATCAACAATCAAATCTTTTGTATTGCCAAACTCAATGATTACAATCACCTCTAATCTGTTTGATTAGACGAAGAACACAGAATGTTCTTAGGGTTTTACAACCTTAGAGGCTTATGAAAACTCAATCAAAAGGCAATTAAAACTGAATCAAAACTTGTAGGTGTAGACTTACAATAGAAAAACCTATTCTATGTATATATAAAGCCTTCTGATTTCTCTGGTAGTAGATATGCTTGAATCTTCGAATATAAATCTTTTCCTGAATTTCAGCACTTTCTGTTTATTGAGCTGTTGAGCAGCTTGAAGACTATCTGTTGAGCAGCTTACACTTGAACACTGGCAGCTTGATCTTTTAAACTAGCAGCTCGAACTTTTTCAACTAACATCTTGAACTTTGTAATTACACAGAAAATCTACCAACAGTTTGAGAAATCTAACTAACAGCTTGACATACTTAGAATATTTCCCAACAATCTCCCCCTAACTTAAATTCTTTTCATAAAACTTTAAGTTTTTGTACAAATAAAGAAAATAAAACAAAGTAAAACTGTTATCTACAAACTAAGGCATCCAAAAACTTACAGTTGTGAAAGTTTCTGCTTAATTGCCTTTAAAAAATCTCTTTTCATCCCTTCTTTATCACAGTAAAACTTCACTGAGCTTATTTGCAGTATCCATGCTCTTGGAAGATCAAAGAATTCAAAATTGAAGAACATGCTGGATCCGTTTGCAAATTTGAGTCTATATGTCTTTGATTTCACATATAGATCAATATGTACAATCTTCATATCCTTGGCAGCTTCTATATGACTTCTGATAGATTCTGGGTCAAAATGCTTTTAAGATCCTTTACACTCTGCTTAACCTAAAGAAGTGGAGACCTAGACTGACTGACTGTTCCAGTACGATGCATTTGAGTCAGTTCTTCTCTGGTCATCTTGTGTACAAGGTGAACTATGCCTTTGTATTCTTCCTCAGGACCAACTTCTCTTTTGACTACAAAATGATATTTTAAGTCATTGTCATCCATTGACTTAGCATACCAGTATGTAATAGGAGGCTTGGAGAAGTCATGCTGATCGAGGGTCTTTTCAATTTCCATTACTTTTTGCAGCTGATGCTCAAACAGTACTCTTTTCACTTGATCAAGCTTTGCTTGTTGAATTGCTTCAGATTGAGGATCATTAGCAACAGCTTGAACAGGAGCAACAGTTTGAACAGGAGGAGAAGGATCACTGACACCCGCTTGAGCTGGTTCTTGTTGGCTTTGGACTTGTTGGGAGACTTTGGCTGCCTTTCGTTTTTCCATCTCTTTGTCATGTATGTCTTGCAGCTTTTCTGTTTGCCATGACTGAGCCATTATTCTTGGAATTCCAACTGATGCAGAGAAGTTGATCAAAAATTTTCTGTGTTCTGCCTTTGAATTCCCTGTTGGCATTTTCCTTTTCTTCTGATTCTGGTTGACCACAAACCCTCTTAGGTAATCACCTAAGGTTTCATCATCTTTCATTGGAGCATGGGTTTGCTGGTCTAAGAGATCATCCTGTTCCTCTGCTAATTTTCTTGCAAATTCAGCATCATGAGCAACCTGGGCTTCTTTAGAGGAGAATTTAATATTTGGAAATTCAATAAGTATGCCCTTGCCCTTATCTCTGGAAGCAGATGCTGAGGATTGGACTGTACTGACAGGAGCCTGATTTCCTTCTCTGATAACAACCCTAGTTGTTCTGATTGGAGCAGCTTGAGTTTCTAGGCTAACAGCTTAAGTAGCTGTTGGGACTGTTAGCCTAGAATTTGGGACTGTTGGAGCAGTAGTTGAAGCTGTTTGGACTGAAATAGTGATCTCCTGATTCTCCCCCTTTTTGGATGCATTGGTTTGTCTAGTAGGATCTACAACCTTCGCCATTAGGGTTCGAATCATCTTCTCAAGTTGAATGATCTTTTTTCCACAGAGGGTGAACCCTTGATGAAAATAATCCATTCTCTGATGTTGAGCTGATACTGTCTGTTGGAGTGTTATGATTTGTGCCCCCTGTGTAGCAATAAGGGACTTCTAATGTTCCAATACTGCTACAACAGGTTTCAGCTGAGGATCCGTCAATATCATTAGTTGCAGACTTGCCTCAAGATCATTATTTGTGATCTATCACTGACATGAATTCCAGAAGTAGAAACATCTAGGCCCCTTTGTTCTTGGTACTGGGGACTTCCAGAAGGTCCTTGTACACCCTCTGTTGACATGGGTGTGGTCTTAGTGACGTTGACACTGGCCTGTGCCTCTTGTGCAGAGACATCAGTAGTGTCAGCCACAAACCCCATATGGACATCCTCTGTTGGGATGTCCACCTCCAAAGTGAGGGTGGGAGTGTCCTCTGTAGGTGTGTCACACCCTGCTACCCCGGTTGGCAGCGAGGCGTGACGAGTGCGGAAGCGTAACAATAATTATAACGAACGACCACTATATGGACGTTTTCGAAATATTACATCAAATAAATTTAAACTGTAATAATGTTTTACAAATAAAAGGAATGAAGTTCGCGTAATACAGAGATTTTAATACATAATTAATGCGTCCAAAAATAATGCAGTCAAATCTCCGTTAGTTTCGAAATATGCATGCGACTCCATGAAATGCGGAAGCTTGAAGTTGGTGTTTTCGAAGGCGCACTTGCCTTAATTACCTGAAAATACATGCTAAAATACGTCAACAAAAATTTGTTGGTGAGTTCATAGGTTTACACGAAAAGACCAGTTGTATGGACATTATCAGATGCGTTGAATTTATAAAAATCATAAATTCCATGAGATGTATTACGTAAACCATCATGTCACCGAAGCTTAATTAGAATAAGTTTTGCCCCGAGCAGTATTCCCAAAATACCGTGTGTTGAATATATATGCACCCGCTGTTAGCTAAACCACTAACCCGAGTGGGGGACATGACTCCCAATAGATCTATTCACAATATATTCGCGCTTGCAAACAAATGCAACTAACGATTTCATGATATAAGGGCGGAGATTCTCATACGTAATACACAATAGAATCGCGAAGTTTTCGTGTCCATATATAAAAAAAAACGAAACATGTATTTCATCCCAAAACATAATAATGTAAAAATGGGACTATGAAGACTCACCTTGTTGGTTTTTGATGATGTTTTTGGATCTGAGTTAAACACTTGTTCGGATGGTCGAGACTTGTCCTAATATTTTTATGAGTTCGGGTCAATATCATGATAATACGTGTTTGAGTACTTCGTAATCGTTTGTATATATCTGTGATGTATGAATAATTTTGTTGGGGTTTTACACGTGAATATTGATTTATGGATATTTATTTTCAAAAAAAAATGTTTGCATGCATGCATACTTACGTATATATGTATAAATGCGTATTATATATATATATATATATATATATATATATATATATATATATATATATATTCACGAAAATGCATACGTATATATGTGAGCATGTGCATGAAGATAAAGTGTATATATAAAATTTTTGGCATGATGATTTTACGAGTATTATGAAAAGTATCATATTTTAGTAAATGTATTTAATTTCTCATGTTTTTATAAATTTCTAAGGTGGAAAAATAAAGTGAATAAGTAAAACTTACAAAAATTGAAGAACACTTGAAATCTTTTAAAGTTGGCCGATTTTCTTTCTTGAGAGAATATGTATGTTGGTGTGATTTTTGAGAATGGTTTTGTCTTCTATTTATAGAAGAAAAAGGTTATTTAAAAATAATGATAAAGTAATTAGATTTTTCAATGAAATGATGAAAAGAAAAAGTAATCGGTTGAGTGTTGGACAAAAAAGGTGTGGCCGATTTAATGAGTGTATGTTGCATGGTGTTTAATATTAAAATAATACCAAAGTACAAGCTAGTTGTCCTTTAAAGGACAACTTACTTTTTAGAGTGATAAGTAGTATGGCTTTTCATGTATTTTATTAATAAAGTACAAAAAGCGTGCATGACAAAGGTGGCAGCATTTATTATTACTGCATATGTATATACGTACTTAGAAAAATTTTCTGGATTGTTAAACTCGATTCAAGTGTGAATCGAGTTTGTTGCAATGTCAATCGAGATTTATATAATTATATTCGAGTTTCATGCCTTTGACATTCGAGTTTCAAGCCTTTGTTATCCGAGTTTCATGTCTTTGTTATCCGAGTTTTATGCCTTTGTTATCCGAGTTTTATGCCTTTGTTATCCGAGTTTTATGCCTCTTTAATCGAGTTTCTTTGTTTAATTATTCGAGTTTAATCTTTTCTTTATTCGAGTTCCACCAAAGTGCTATTCGAGTTTATACTCACATGATTCGAGTTTTATGTAATATCATTCGAGTTTACTACTATATGATTCGAGATTCATATAACTTCATTCGAGTTTTATTACTTCATCATTCGAGTTTTACATTGTTTTAACTTTCGAATTTCATACCTTGTATTTTTAGGCCAGTTGTTACAGTCTCCCCCCGTTGAAGGAATTTCGTCCCGAAATTAGCACGTGTTCTCCTCTGCTTGGACTTTTGAGAACAGCTGGGGGTACTTCTCTCGGAATTGATCTTCGCGTTCCCAAGTAAACTCAGGACCTCGTTTAGAATTCCACCGGACCTTTATTATTGGAATTCGACTGTGCTTGAGCTTCTTGACTTCTCGGTCCATTATTTCCACCGGTTGCTCAATGAAATTCAATTTATCGTCTATCTCCAGCTCGTCCATGGGTATCACGAGTGATTCATCAGTCAGACATTTCTTAAGGTTGGAGACGTGGAAGGTATTATGAACGTTACTAAGCTCTGGGGGAAGATCGAGTCGGTAAGCTACCGGGCCAATTCTTTTGGTGATTTTGAATGGTCCGATATAACGAGGATTGAGTTTTCCTCGTTTTCCAAAACGGATTACGCCTTTCCAAGGCGAGACTTTCAGCATTACTTGATCTCCCTCTTGGAATTCCAAATCCTTCCGTCGGATGTCTGCATAACTCTTTTGTCGATCCCGCGCAATCTTCAATCGGTTCCGAATCTGGGCTATCTTCTCTGTAGTTTCCTGGATGATTTCAGGTCCAGTAATCTGACTATCTCCTACTTCAGCCCAACAAAGAGGTGATCGACACTTTCGTCCATAGAGTGCTTCGAATGGGGCGGTCTTAATGCTCGAGTGATAACTGTTGTTATAAGAAAACTCAACTAATGGCAGGTGTCTGTCCCAACTTTTTCCAAAGTCGATGACACATGCCCTTAGCATATCTTCCAATGTCTGAATCGTTCTTTCACTCTGACCGTCCGTTTGCGGGTGATAGGCTGTACTCATATCCAGACGCGTTCCTAGAGCTTCTTGCAATGATTGCCAGAATCGTGACGTAAATCTGCTGTCTCTGTCTGATATAATGGATACTGGCACCCCATGCCTTGAGACGACCTCCTTAAGATAGGTTAGTGTTAACTTATCCATCTTATCAGTCTCCTTGATTGGAAGGAAATGTGCGGTTTTGGTAAGCCGATCCACGATCACCCAGATAGTGTCATAACCTCCAGAAGTCTTTGGCAACTTAGTGATAAAATCCATGGTGATATTTTCCCACTTCCATTGGGGTATCTCTGGCTGAACTAGCAATCCTGATGGCTTTTGGTGCTCAGCTTTAACCTTCAAACATGTTAAGCACTTGCTGACGTAGGTAGCAATGTCAGCCTTCATGTTTGGCCACCAGTATGAACCCTTCAAATCGTGATACATCTTGTCCGACCCTGGATGAACAGCATATCTTGTTTTGTGCCCTTCATCCATGACCAGTTTCCTTATGCCTCCAAACTTTGGTAACCAAATCCTGCCCATGAAGTATCGGCATCCGTCTGACTTAATTTCAAACTGCTTATCCATGCCTCTCAGTGCTTCATTCAGGAGATTATCCTCCTTGACTGCCTCTTCTTGTGCCTCTCGGACTTGAGAGTTTAGGTTTGACTGTATGGTCATTACCAAAGCTCGGACTCTCAATGGCTTAACCCGTTCCTTTCGGCTTAGGGCGTCAGCTACGACATTTGCTTTTCCTGGATGGTAGCGAATCTCGCAGTCATAATCGCTAAGAAGTTCCACCCAACGTCGTTGCCTCATATTTAATTCTTTCTGATTCAGAATATGCTGAAGGCTTTTATGGTCTGTGAATACCGTGCACTTGGTTCCATACAAATAGTGCCTCCATATTTTGAGAGCAAACACCACTGCTCCCAGTTCCAGGTCATGAGTCGTGTAGTTTACCTCGTGAATCTTGAGCTGTCGGGATGCATAAGCGATGACCTTGTCTCTTTGCATGAGCACGCAACCTAATCCGTTGTGCGAGGCATCACAGTAGACTACAAAATTTTCAGTCCCCTCGGGTAGGGACAGAATTGGTGCACTACACAACCTCTGCTTAAGCAGCTGAAACGCCTTTTCCTGCTCTTCACCCCAGACGTATTTCACATCCTTACGGGTCAACTCCGTTAAGGAACCCGCTATCTTCGAGAAGTTCTCAATGAATCGCCTATAATAACCGGCAAGTCCTAGGAATTGGCGGACTTCTGTGGGGGTTCTAGGGATTGCCCAGTTCTTTATGGCTTCGATCTTTGATGGGTCGACCTGAATTCCCTGACTGTTGATCACATGTCCAAGGAATTTTACTTCTCGCAACCAAAATTCACATTTTGAAAATTTGGCGTATAGCTGCTCTTTCTCTAACAACTCCAAGATCAACTTGAGATGTTGTTCATGCTCTTCTTTACTTCGGGAATAGATGAGGATGTCGTCTATGAACACTATAACAAATTTATCCAGATATGGTTTACACACCCGATTCATGAGGTCCATAAATACGGCTGGTGCGTTGGTCAAACCGAATGGCATCACCTGGAATTCGTAATGTCCATAACGAGTTCTAAATGCCGTCTTGGGGATATCTTCTTCCCGAACTTTTACTTGATGGTAACCGGAGCGCAGATCAATCTTTGAGTAGAAGCTAGATCCCTGTAGCTGGTCGAACAGGTCATCAATCCTAGGGAGGGGGTAGCGGTTCTTTACCGTTAACTTGTTTAGTTCTCGGTAGTCTATGCACATTCGGAAGGATCCGTCTTTCTTTTTAACGAACAAAACAGGAGCTCCCCAAGGTGAGGAACTTGGTCGAATGAATCCTTTATCCATCAATTCTTGTAATTGACTGGATAATTCTTGCATCTCAGAAGGTGCGAGTCTATATGGGGCTCTTGCGATCGGTGCAGCTCCTGGCACTAAGTCGATTTGAAATTCTACTTGCCTAGCCGGGGGAAGCCCAGGCAAGTCCTCCGGAAATACCTTCGGGTAGTCACGTACTACTGGAATATCCTCAAGTCGTTTTTCCTTCGACTCTTTTCCTACGATCTGGACCAACACTGCATGGCAACCCTTCCTAAGACATTTTAATGTTCTTAGGCCGGATATGACATTCAATTGTCGGTTCTTTTTTTCCCCTTGGACCGTGAGGAATTTCTTCTTACTGAGTGGTATTCGCACCACTTTCTTACCACACAAAATCTCAGCCTGGTTATGTGACAACCAGTCCATACCAATCACCACATCAAAACTTCCAAGTTCTATAGGCATTAAGTCGATTTTAAAGGAGTGATCTGCTAGCTTTAATGTGCATTCCTTAATGATACTACTTGCCTTTATTATTTTGCCATCTGCAAGTTCTATTGTATAGGAGTTGTCTAAGGGAAAAGTAGAAACATTCAACTGCTGGCTAAACTTATCAGATATAAAGCTCCTATCAGCCCCAGTATCAAAGAGTACGTAAGCGTAAATATCGTTTAGGAGGTACGTACCAGATACCACGTGAGGGTCCTGACGAGCGTCTCCTGCTCCCAACACAAATGCTCTCCCCTGAGCTCTCCCTTCGTTCCTCAATTTTGGACACTCATTCCTGAGGTGTCCCGTCGCACCACATTCGAAACAGCCTCTCGGGTTGCTACCACTGGCACCCGGGGCTCCGGATCTACAGTCTTTGGCCATATGGCCCAAACGTTTACAGTTCCCGCATTGGGTTGGACAGGGGCCAGGGTTGTGGTGGAAGGTGCATTTGGTGCAAAAAGGCTTAGTACCGGTATAGCTTCTCCTTGACTCAACTCCTGCTACATAGGCTTTAACGGTCTCGGGTTTCTTGGACTGTGAACCCGCGTTCTTCCCGGTCTTTTCTTCCCACTTTCTCTTGTGTTCCCCGGCTCTGGCTTCGTTCCTCCGGGATACTTGGTCCATAAGATTGTTGGCCATTCTGATGGCGTCCTGTATGGTGGATGGGTTGGAGGCGGTAACGTTCCCTTGTATTTGGGGAGCGAGTCCCCAAATATAGCGTTCAACCTTCTTGTATTCCGGAGTTACCATCTGCGGACATAGGATACTTAGTTCATGGAATCGGTTGGTATATCCTGCAACGTCTGTTCCTTTCATTGATAGATTCCAGAATTCTGATTCCATTTTCTGGAGTTCGTTTCTCGGACAGTATTCATCCGTCATCATCTGTTTCAGTGTGGACCACGTAAGCTGGTAGGCTTCGTCAATGCCTACAGATTGGTATCAGAGCCATAGTTATAGTGAACTAGATTGCATTAGTATCCTAGACTATAACTGCACGTAAAAATTTCTGATTTTAAGAATATTTTTGTAACTAACTAAAAGATTACAAATGAACCTTGTTAGCAGAAATCATGAACCACCCGGAAATTATCATCCTGTCAGACTCTGAGGAGGAATACACTCCCGCAAGTCCCACGGCCACGGAAGTCTTCCCAGAAGAAGAAACCTCGGAGGAGGAGGACCCGTCGGAAGATCCGATGGAAGAATCCGAAGAAAAATCGATGGAGGAAGAGGATCCTTCACCACCGACGGCCCCTGCTCGCGTCCCGTATCACCCGGCCGAACCATCCTATAAGCCGTATAGGCCTTATCCTAACGGCCCAAAGATGTTGTACACACCCCGGAAACGGGTAATCATACCGAGAAGGGAGTCTATTCCTGTTCCGACTCCCCAACCCAATCCCCCGACACCACACCAACGGGTAGACGCCCGAATATGGACTTGGATACCGGAGACCCTCCGCGAATGGAGGCAAATGGAGGGAGTTCCTCCAAACTTCGAGATCGGAGGCGTGACGAGTGCGGAAGCGTAACCATAATTATAACGAACGACCACTATATGGACGTTTTCGAAATATTACATCAAATAAATTTAAACTGTAATAATGTTTTACAAATAAAAGGAATGAAGTTCGCGTAATACAGAGATTTTAATACATAATTAATGCGTCCAAAAATAATGCAGTCAAATCTCCGTTAGTTTCGAAATATGCATGCGACTCCATGAAATGCGGAAGCTTGAAGTTGGTGTTTTCGAAGGCGCACTTGCCTTAATTACCTGAAAATACATGCTAAAATACGTCAACAAAAATTTGTTGGTGAGTTCATAGGTTTACACGAAAAGACCAGTTGTATGGACATTATCAGATGCGTTGAATTTATAAAAATCATAAATTCCATGAGATGTATTACGTAAACCATCATGTCACCGAAGCTTAATTAGAATAAGTTTTGCCCCGAGCAGTATTCCCAAAATACCGTGTGTTGAATATATATGCACCCGCTGTTAGCTAAACCACTAACCCGAGTGGGGGACATGACTCCCAATAGATCTATTCACAATATATTCGCGCTTGCAAACAAATGCAACTAACGATTTCATGATATAAGGGCGGAGATTCTCATACGTAATACACAATAGAATCGAGAAGTTTTCGTGTCCATATATAAAAAAAAACGAAACATGTATTTCATCCCAAAACATAATAATGTAAAAATGGGACTATGAAGACTCACCTTGTTGGTTTTTGATGATGTTTTTGGATCTGAGTTAAGCACTTGTTCGGATGGTCGAGACTTGTCCTAATATTTTTATGAGTTCGGGTCAATATCATGATAATACGTGTTTGAGTACTTCGTAATCGTTTGTATATATCTGTGATGTATGAATAATTTTGTTGGGGTTTTACACGTGAATATTGATTTATGGATATTTATTTTCAAAAAAAAATGTTTGCATGCATGCATACTTACGTATATATGTATAAATGCGTATTATATATATATATATATATATATATATATATATATATATATATATATATATATATATTCACGAAAATGCATACGTATATATGTGAGCATGTGCATGAAGATAAAGTGTATATATAAAATTTTTGGCATGATGATTTTACGAGTATTATGAAAAGTATCATATTTTAGTAAATGTATTTAATTTCTCATGTTTTTATAAATTTCTAAGGTGGAAAAATAAAGTGTATAAGTAAAACTTACAAAAATTGAAGAACACTTGAAATCTTTTAAAGTTGGCCGATTTTCTTTCTTGAGAGAATATGTATGTTGGTGTGATTTTTGAGAATGGTTTTGTCTTCTATTTATAGAAGAAAAAGGTTATTTAAAAATAATGATAAAGTAATTAGATTTTTCAATGAAATGATGAAAAGAAAAAGTAATCGTTTGAGTGTTGGACAAAAAAGGTGTGGCCGATTTAATGAGTGTATGTTGCATGGTGTTTAATATTAAAATAATACCAAAGTACAAGCTAGTTGTCCTTTAAAGGACAACTTACTTTTTAGAGTGATAAGTAGTATGGCTTTTCATGTATTTTATTAATAAAGTACAAAAAGCGTGCATGACAAAGGTGGCAGCATTTATTATTACTGCATATGTATATACGTACTTAGAAAAATTTTCTGGATTGTTAAACTCGATTCAAGTGTGAATCGAGTTTGTTGCAATGTCAATCGAGATTTATATAATTATATTCGAGTTTCATGCCTTTGACATTCGAGTTTCAAGCCTTTGTTATCCGAGTTTCATGTCTTTGTTATCCGAGTTTTATGCCTTTGTTATCCGAGTTTTATGCCTTTGTTATCCGAGTTTTATGCCTTTGTTATCCGAGTTTTATGCCTCTTTAATCGAGTTTCTTTGTTTAATTATTCGAGTTTAATCTTTTCTTTATTCGAGTTCCACCAAAGTGCTATTCGAGTTTATACTCACATGATTCGAGTTTTATGTAATATCATTCGAGTTTACTACTATATGATTCGAGATTCATATAACTTCATTCGAGTTTTATTACTTCATCATTCGAGTTTTACATTGTTTTAACTTTCGAATTTCATACCTTGTATTTTTAGGCCAGTTGTTACACGGTGCCCTTTGGATATTTTGTGCAGAAGTGTCCTCCTGCACAGGGATAATTGGCTCTGGTATTAGGGCTGAGGAGGAAGGAGCTCCTGAAACCCTTTTTCTCTTGTATTGTATGAGTGGGGATGTGGGTTTGACCGAAGGAGCAGATGGAATATTTGTATCTTGAGGAGTGGGTTGGGGTCCTGGGGTTGAAGCAGTGATGTAAGGCTGAGCCTGCTCAGGACCCTCTCCTCTGTTTATTGGATTGATGCCCAGCATTGCGGAGGGCAATGGGACATCTATATTCAAAAATTGGCACTAGGTTTTAAAAGTCTTTTTATTGATGGTAAAGAGTGCCTATGGGAAACATGTATCCTCTTATGTACATTGAAATTACTGCAAGTTTTTGCAATTATTTCAGCCAAAAATCGTGGATACATCAAAAATTTCCCATTCTTTAGGGCATGATGCCTTAACATCCCCTGAAAAATCATGTTTGAAAAATTGAACTGTTGGCCCGTTGATTAACACACTATGGCAGTGGCTATGTTTGAAGAAAATTCTGACCAACCAGTTCTTTTAGGGCTTATGCACTGTTGTATAACATGCCCAAGGTATTTCCACTTAGGGGCAAAATGTGTTTTAAAGAAAGTGAAAGAATCAGTAGGGCCCCTTTACCCTATTGCAAAAAGGCCTTCGTGTATGGCAGTAAGAGATAGATCTGTTATACCTGCGGCATCTTGGAGATGCAAGTGTTGACGGATGGTTTCCTCAGTAACAGAAATAGGGTTGCCATCGATTTTGGATGTCAAGGAGGTGACTCCATTGATGGTTTTGACAGAGGCAAATTTCCAAAACTTCTCTATATGAGATATATATGGTGGGATTTATAGTAAGGGCATGGTGGATATGGGAACTTCGAAGGAAGTCCATCATGTCATGGAATGGTTGAAGGTCAGTGTGTTTGAGTGAATAGGGAAGAAAGTTGTGTTCTTTGACAAACTTCATTGACGATCAAATGGTGATTTAGGGTTTGAGAGATTTGTGTATGAATCGCTCAGAGAGAAAATAAGGTCGTGGAAGATATTTTTGAAACTGGTAGTTACACTTGAATGAAACTGGGACCTTTAAAGGTTTGGGGGTTTCAAAAATATCTAATCCCGCGCACACACTTATAAGAAATTACAGAATTACCCTGCACACTTTGACAGATCAAGTGAAAACAACTAACAGTCCGAGTGAAATGAACTAGCAGCTTGAGAAAAGACTCAAGCTGTTAGTTGAAAATTAAGCATATTCTGATAAAACAGTGTCTCCCCCTTAATCAAGCATATGAAATAAATATATTCTTCATAAAATAAGAGAGAATGATGAAAAACAAATTAATCCATATTAACCATGCCAATATTTGATACTAGGAATCCTACATCAAATGGTTTTGTAAATAGATCAGCTAACTGATCATCTGTGTGAATTTTGGTAACTTGTATTAATTTCTTCTCATTACAATCTCTTATAAAATGAAATCTAATGTCTATATGCTTGGTTTTGGGAAATTTTATTGGATTTTGTACGATGCTTATGGCACTTGAGTTTTCAATGTAAATAGGAGTAGATAGAAAGTTCATACCATAGTCTCTCAGGTGATTCTGAATCCACATCACTTGGGAACAGCAGCTGGCAGCTGCTACATATTCTGCTTCAGTACATGAGGTGGAGACAGTTGTTTGCTTTTGCACTGCCAAGAGACCAGTCTTGCTCCTAGATATTGACATCCACCAGTTGTGGATTTTCTGTCAATGTTGCATCCTCCATAGTCACTGTCTGAATAGACTGTTAGTTCAACAGGAGAGTCTTTAGGATACCATAGGCCCAAATGAGGTTGGCCCTTAAGATATCTAAAAATTCTCTTAACAGCAAACAGATGTGAGTCCTTTGGAGCACATTGAAACCTGGCACAAACACAAACAACAAACATAATATCAAGTCTCGAAGATGTGAGGTACATAAGTGAACCTATCAAGGATCTGTATAGGTGAATGTCCACATCTACTCCATCTTTGTCTGCATCAAGCTGCTTGTGAGTGTCCATTGGAGTACTAGCAACTTATGTATCTTTGTAACCAAACTTTTCTAGGATGTCTTTAACATACTTTGATTGACTTATAAAAGGTCCTTCTTCTTGAGTGTATCCTTGTGCTACCAGTCTTGCTTTGTTCTTGATTACTATCCCTCTTTCATCCTTCTTGTTTATGAACACCCATCTTGTACCAATTGCTCTCTTTCTTTTAGGAAGATCAACTAGAGTCCATACATTCTGAATGTTGAATTGGAGTAGTTCTTCCTGCATTGCCTCAATCCAAGATGGATCTTTCAAAGCCTCAGATGCCTTTTTAGGTTCTAATTGTGACATGAAACATGCATGTTCAAAGGCAGCTAGACTAAATTCAGTAACTGCTGATTCAGCATCAGTAGATTCCTTGTGAACCGTTGTTCTTGTCTGTACAGGAGTGCGTGGATCACCCATTATCTGGTTGAGAGGGTGATACTTGTGAACTCTGATTGTGGGCTCTCTGTCTGTCTAAAATGATGTTCCAAGATTTGTATCATCTCCTTCAGGACCACTTGATAGTTCAGCTTCAGGAACAGCTTGACCAGAAGATAGGACTGTTTCCCTATGTGATGGAGTTGTTACCTCAGGACTTGGGATTGGCACTTCATAATTTAGATTTGAATCATGTTGAGCATCCAGTACCCCTGGTGGGTCACATGATAGAAGTGGTAGAACAGTATACTCATCGCATCTATCAGAATCTTCAACAGTCTGAAACTTTCTGCCAACAGCTTGAAATTTGTGTGAACATCATGAGAATTTGTGTTGGCAGCTTCAACCCTGTTTTCATCAGTTTCTGCAGTATACTCAACAAAGCTCAGAGAATTTGTTAGTGAATCTAAATCAAACAACCAATCAGGACCAGTGCCTTTGACATTTGCAGTGTTTTCATTAAACTCAACATTGACACTTTCTTCAATGGTTTTAGACACACTGTTGTATACCCTATAGGCTTTGCTTTGAATAGAGTATCCTACAAAGAAACCTTCTTCATCCTTACTTTCAAACTTACCTAAGTGAGTCTTAGTGTGAAGAATAGTGCATGAACAACCAAAAGACTTTAGGAAGGCTATTAAGGGAACTCTATGATGGAATAACTCATTTGGAGTTTTCCCTTGAGATTGAACAACCTGAACCCTATTTAGCACATAACAAGCTGTATTGACTGCCTCTGCCCAAAAGGTCATTGGCAGTTTGGAATCAGCTAGCATGGTTCTAGCAGCCTCAATTAAAGTTCTGTTCTTTCTTTCAGATACACCATTTTGTTGTGGTGTTCTTGGTGCACTATATTGCCTTGCAATACCTTTAGACTCACAGATACTATTTAGGATATGATTTTTAAACTCAGTTCCATTGTCTGACCTGATCACCTTAACTTTTAAGTTGGATTGGTTTTCTATCTTAAGGATAAAAGACTTAACTAGCTCAGCAGTTTCATCTTTGGACCTAAGAAAGTAAACCCAAGTGAATCTGGTGAAATCATCAACAATTACTAAACAGTAAGCCCTTTTATTCAAACTCAAGACAGATGTTGGACCAAATAGATCCATATGAAACAACTGAAGAACAGATGAGATTGAATTACTTCTTTGGCCTTATGAGAAGTTTTGTGTTGCTTGCCTTTAAGGCATGCTACACAATGATCATCACAGATGAACTCCTTTTGTGGTAAACCTCTTACCTAATTCTTTTTGACTAAAACATTCATGGATTTGAAGTTCATGTGACACATCCTTCTGTGCCAAAGAGCAGACTCATTAGATGATGCTTTGGATATCAAACAGCTTAAAATATTTGATTTGGATAAAAGATCTGTGTCCAAGCAGTAGACATTGTCCTTTCATGGTGTTCTAAGTAAAACAAGATTTTCAGGTATTTTAAAATCTTTTGAAAGAACAATGCACTCAGAATTTGTGAATACAACATTATTTTGTTTATCACAGATTTGAGACACACTTAGTAAATTGTACTTCAGCTGTTCGACATACAAAACATCATTGAAGATCATATTGCCTGCTTTGACAGTACCTTTACCTGTTACCTTACCTCCCTTGGAATTTCCTCCAAATGCAACAAACCCTCCTTCAAAGCCTTTGAAATTTGACAAGCATTCAGAATTGCCTATCATGTGCCTAGAGCATCCACTATCCAAATGCCATCTTGTTTTATGTTGTGACCTGTGGGTGCCCTGCACAAATAAAAGCTTAGTTAGTAGTGGAGTAAACCCAAATCAAGTTGGTTTTGGGTTGTCCTTGTGCATTGACATAACTAAACACTGTTTGTGACTTTTTGTACTTAGTGAGATCCACTGGTGGATTCTGTGAAGAATATTTAGTTATGACATGAGGTATCCAGGTGTTCTTTCCAACCTTTTTATCAACAGTCTCAGATGATCCATTACCAGTTCCAGTTTTAGGCTTAGCAGTTTGAACTGAGTTTTCAGTACTAACAGCATCAGAGGTTGCACTACCAGTTCCAACTTTAGGCCTAACAGTTTCAACTTTTGTATCAACAGTTTGATCTAAGTTTTTGCCTTTAACACACCATATATGTTTAAAATTTGATTTGGATTTTGCCAAACTTGTTTTTGGTGTGTAGACTGGCGTTTGTTGACTTTTAAGAACCTGTGATCAACTGTCTTCTTTGGAACTGGTGCAACAGATGGTTTGGCCTTAGGATTCTTTGTGTTTTGAACAAATGTCAGTTTCTGAACCACAGTCTGTTTACCAACAGATGGTTTATACATACAATGTCTGGCCAAATGGTTTTTCCTGCCACAATGGAAACATCTTTTGACTGTTTTGATTGAAGAACCGGTTTTGTTGGACCATAACTGGTTCTTGTTCCTTTGATTTCCCCTTACCTACTGTTGTTTGGGAAACTTTCGAACACCATGCTTTTGGCATGTGCAAATTAGAACAGTCTTACCCCTTTTATTACCTTTTGAGGAAGATACAATGTTACAGTTAGAAGTACAAAAACATATGGAGCAGCATTGCATACACTCATCTTTTCTTTTCCTTTCTTACTGGGGGTAGGGGTTTCTATAGGTGTACTCATTGTTTTGGGTTCTCTCTCAACTTCTTTGCACTCACAGCCTTTATTTGTAATCAGTTCTTCTTTAGATTCAGGACTGTTTTCAAGAATAGGATCTACAGTGGTCATTGACTCATCTAATGATTCATTAACAAGCCTATCAGCAACTTCACTCATGGGATGAATGTATTTGTTGTTGTATGGGGGTGGAGTGGCTCTGTATCTTATACCTTCTTTGGGATTGAGTTGAAATTTTACCCTATCTTCAAATTGAACTTCTATTAGGTGTTCCAGCTTTTGATTTGCCAATTTTAAGTTTCCTAAATCTATATTGACAGATTCTATTTTCTTGTTAGCTTCTAACACCTTCTGTTCAGCCTCATCTAATTTCTTATTTAGGGACTCTATTTTCTTATTCAGTTCCTTTTTCTCTCACTCATGATATGTTCTATCATGTCCCATTTGAATCTCCTTAACTTTATAGTCATTGATCTGTTTTTCAAGATCTTCTATGGCCTGCATGTACTCATATCTCCTTTCTTCCATCTTAGCTAGAGTTTTGCACAGGCTCTCATTATGATCTCTGTACTTTTTAACCATATTTTTGCATGTTTGAGAGCAGAGTTTAGCATTTACCTCAGATGGTAGTTTAGTGGAAGTGACATTAGATGTTTCTGCCATAAGAGCTTTATTTTGAAACTCCTCTTCTGTCTGATCACTCCATTCAAAGACAGTGTCTTCTTGAGAAACAAGTGCTTGTGATGATGAAGCTTGATTAGTTTGTTGGGGTCTTGGTGGCTGTTGAACTTGGGATCTGCATTCTCTGGCAAAGTGTCCAAGCTTGTGGCATTTAAAGCATTCAACTTTTGATTTATCAAATGGTGGTTTGCCTTCTGGTCTGGCTTGGAAGTTTGATCTTCCAGTTCTTTTCAGAAACCTTTTAGCCCTCATAGTCAACATAGCATGCTGCCCTTTTAAGTTCATCTCTTCTAGATCATCTGGATGGATTTTTTCTAAATCTTCAGCATTTAGAGCAAACAGTCCATTATTGGCAACAAAAGCTTCATGAAGAACTTCAGTAGAATTTCCATCAGCACCTGGAAAGGAATCACAACAGTTAGATTTATCAGTTAATGCTGATGACAGCAGAGCAGTGTTATGATTGTATGAAAAGGATTTCTTTTTATTTTCAATCACAGTTTCAAACACTCTCAGACTGTTGTGAAGATCATCCAACTCTATTTCATCAAGAGTATCTTTTGTTCTCCATTGGGCAGCATAGAATGTCCACTCTTCACCAAGTGATCTAAGAATTTTCTGTTTACTTCATCTTGATCCAAGCTGACTTTGGCACTCTCCAATTCACCTATCACTTTATTGAACCTGTCAAAGATTTGACTAAGGTTTTCATTCTTGCCACCAGAAAAGTTTTCATACTGCTGTTTCAGAAGATCTTTTTGATTTCTTTTGGTGCTAGCATTGCCAGAAAATCTTTTCTCTAAAGCAATCCAAAGAGAATGAGCAGTATAAAACTTTTTAAACTGATGTTGATAAGCATTAGGAATGGCTATCTGTAAAAGTGTAAGAGCTTTCACTTCATTCATTCTAGCCTTTCTTTCAAGTTCAGTCTTTGGAGGTGTTTTTATTGGCTTGCCCTCAGCATCAAGTTCAGGATCAACTATAAGTGGAAATTCAACAGCTTCCATATGGCATAATCAATAAGTTGAATGTGCTGTTGAATCCTGAGTTTCCACATCTCGAACTCAGTGGGTTTGAGCATAGGCACTTTGAGTCCTTGCCCAGATCCACTACTGCTATTATCAAATTCCATTGCAGAAATTTAAAAATTGTAAAAGGAAGCTTCTGGCTTTGAAAAACAAAGAAAAATCTGTGGCTCTGATTCCACTTGTCAGGATCAAAATCACTACCTAAGATTAACTGATTTGAATCAATCAGAGTATAAAACCAATAACCTTGTATTGAATCAAAGTCCAGTTAAGAAGTTTGCGGAATAACACTTGACTGTTTTAAGAAAAGCTTTCAAAAACAAATAACACATAAATATAATCAACAATCAAATCTTTTGTATTAACAAACTCAATTATTACAATCACCTCTAATCTGTTTGATTAGACGAAGAACACAGACTGTTCTTAGGGATTTACAACCTTAGAGGCTTATGAAAACTCAATCAAAAGGCAATTACAACTGAATCAAAACTTGTACGTGCAGACTTACAATAGAAAAACTATTCTATATATATATATAAAGCCTTCTGATTTGTTTCCTTGGAAAACTCTGATTTCTCTGGTAGTAGATATGCTTGAATCTTCGAATATAAATCTTATCCTGAATTTCAGCACTTTCTGTTTATTGAGCTGTTGAGCAGGTTGAAGACTATCTATTGAGCAGCTTAAACTTTAACACTGGCAGCTTGAACTTTTGAACCAGCAGCTCGAACTTTTTCAACTAACAGCTTGAACTTTGTAATTACACAGAAAATCTACTAACAGTTTGAGAAATCTAACTAACAGCTTGACATACTTAGAATATTTCCCAACATCCTTCAAAATCAGTATATATGAAGCAAAATGTAAACTTGATCTCTTAAAGAGTTAATTACTATTACATATACAACAAAGGAGTTGCAGTACGTTAGGCTAGATTAAATCTTCTTGTATGGAACAAATAAATGTTATGTTTTCTTATTAAACTTTGTTATCCCTTTCTCCCAATTTGGCCCCGAAAACTCCCCCCCCCCCCCCCCTTCTCGGCCTCATTCTATTTCTCATCCCCTTCTCTATTTATCCTCTATAACTAATACATTCATTACGTCATTTACACATTATTTTTTCAACTACAACACATCTCTTCGTAATTTTTAGTTTTGTAATTACATTTGTATTTTTAGTTTCATAATGGTTGTTAATGTAATTTTAGTTATGTAATAGTTTTTAATATTTATAAAATTAATTATTTTAGTTTTAATTATTTTTTATTAAGTAGTTGCAAGGTGGCGCTTACAACGTATTACAACGCAAACAGAGAATAGCGAAGCGTTGCAACTGACAATTGTGGTTTCGTGATTTTTTTAATTTTAGTTTTTTTAATTTTGTAATTTTTAGTTTTGTAACTTTTTTAGGTAATCGTTTTAAATATTTATAAATCTAATTATTTTAGATTTAATTGTTTTATTAATTAATTTGAATTAATCTTGATAAAAAAAATTAAGAAAGATAGGAATGTTAAGAAAGATGGGTATTTCTTATTTGGAATGGTAGGAAATGTGAAGGAATAAAATCTGACATGATAGAGAGGTATTAAAAAAAATGCGAAATGAGAATGAGAAGGATTACACCCTAATAAACAAGTTTCTCGCAAACCACGTAGACCTTATTTGTAAATTTACCCAATTACATTTCAGGGTAAATTACAATTTTCGTCCCTGTGGTTATATAAAAATTATGGTTATCGTCCTTTTCGCATCAAAATTAAAATTTAATTACTTATGGTTGTCATTTTGGTATGTTTTTGGTCTTTTGACCTATCATTTTTTTAAAAATTACTATTTTTCCTTTTTAATTTAGTTTTAGTTTTAATCCCTAACAATTATTTTATAATTATTTTTATTTTTAGTTATTTTTTATTCTAACATTATTTATTTAATATGTATTTTTTTCTTATTATTACTATTTGACAAAAGTAAGAAATTTAATTATATTATTATTATTATTATTATTATTATTATTATTATTATTATTATTATTATTAGTTTAGCTGTTTATATGAAGAAATATATATAAATAATTTAGTTAATTTGTTTGTTTCTATTAATTATATAGGTGTGTGTCTATATATATATATATACATATATATATATATATATAATTTGTATTATTATTTTTGTATTTTTTTTCAAACATATATTCAACTATTTATACATTTACTTTTAAAATTATTTTTACTTCTTTTTTTTTCATTTATAAATAATCCTATTAATTTGTGTATTTTGTTTTTTTTTTTTAACTTTTCACTTTATTATATTTTACTTTATAATACTTATATATTTAACCAAATTGTTTTGCCAAATTTATACATATGTGTATTAACTTGTACCTTTTAATTAATTATTTTGTTAAGTCAATACATATTGATTTGTTTTCACGAAATATATGATACGTTCTGATTTAACAATTTTGAAATTAAAATTTATAAAAATGTTTTATACGTTTTCATTGAATGTTTTATAAAGTATATATAATCGAATATATGTTTTACAAAATGTATAAATATATCATTTTCGTGAATGTATAAACTTAACGTATAATATGTTTTGATTTAACAATTTTGAAAATAAAATTTATTAAAACTATAGGTATTCAGTGTATTAACTCGTTAAGTTTAGTTAAAAGTATATAAGAAATATAGCTATACTTAAAGTTATAATTTCAAAAAAATATGTGTAGGTCCCAACAAGTTTCCCAAGTATGTTGTAGTAGGCTGTAGAGGGGGGGTGACAGAAAGTTTGTATGTATAAATTAACAAGTGTTAATTACAAATAGGTTTGAACTGCGCAATGATTCAAACAGAGTTGACAGAAACAACAGATGAACTACTAATCTAAGACTCACTCAGACTAGTAACAATGAATTCACTCACTAAGATGCACTCACTGTTTTACAAGACACAGACAGACAGCTTAGAACAAAAACAGCTTGGACACACTAACTATTCTTTTCTGAACAGAACTAGCATGCATGAAAACACAATTCTTTTTGCACATTCTGGATTTGTGGATTGTCTCTCTCTCTTAGTTGTCTCTCATTCCTTAGAAGCTTCCTTTTATACTCATTTAGAGATTCCCGGTGAAACTTACTCATTTGATGTGGAGATAATGAAGAGCCTTTACAAAAAGACAATATACCTTTTTATGCACATTCTGACAAAGCAGAATTTGTCCATTTGTAGCAGAATCTTTGTCTTTTTCTTTTTGTCTCTGTTGCATGCTGCTTTACCTTAAAGATGAATGTCAACTTTAATCCTTTCCTCCTCATGTATAGCCAATTAGATATAAGAAATAGTATGTTGTCACACCCTGCTACCCCAGTTGGCAACGAGGCGTGACGTCGCGGAAGCGTAACCATAATCATAATGAACGACCACTATATGGACGTTTTTAAAATACATCTTTGAAACTTGAAAATATAGCAATGTTTTACATAGTCTGATATGAGAAATGAAGTTCGCACAAATATAGAGATTTAATTACATAATTAAAATATCCAAAATAATGCAGCTAAATCTCCGTTAATTTTAAACATGCATGCGACTCCATGGATGCGGAAGCTTGAAAGTAAAATACGTCCGAAGGCATACTTGCCTTAATTTCCTGAAAATACACGCTAAAATACGTCAACAAAAATTGTTGGTGAGCTCATAGGTTTACACGTAAATCTGACACGTATGGACAACAATAATAGAGATTGAATTTATAAAATCATAAATTCCTTGTTATGTATTACATATAACCATCATGCAACCGAAACTTAATTTAAAATGAGTTTGCCCTGTGCAGTATTCCCATACGTAATACCGTTTGTTGAATATATATGCACCCGCTGTTAGCCAAACCGACTAACCCGAGTGGGGGACATGACTCCCAATAGATCTATCCACAATATATTCGCGCTTACAAATAAATGTAATTAACGGTTCATGATATCAGAGCTAATGGAACCACATGTGTAATACATAATAAAAATGAAAATATTTCCGTGTCCATATAAAAACGAAGCATGTATATCATCCCCAAAACATAACAGTGTGAAAATAGGGGCTATGAGAACTCACCGAGAGTGTGATGGTGAAAACTAGCGTGATGTGCTTTTTAGCGTAAAGGGACGGATGATGCACCGAGCGAGATTAAACGGGTCCTAAATGATAATAAGGACTTAATATCTCTAATATATGATGATATATATATTTATAGATTTTTATATCTTAAATCACCCAACATTACTAGTTTATAAATGAAATTCGCTTAAAACGTCAAGTTTATATATATATATATATATATATATATATATATATATATATAATTTTCCAGCTTTTTCGGAGGTTTTTCGGCCTACTTTGAGGCTGTTTTTGACCAAGCTCCAAAATGTTTTAGACTTTGGTTTTCTAGGACATTAAACTACTATATACAAAGGATTATTAGAATCAAGAACGGCCATTTTTCGAGTTGTTTAGGTTGGTGAAAAAGCTCGTAAAAAACCCTATGTTGGCCATTTTTGAGCTGTCAAACTTTCGGTTTCCCAAATATTTATCAAGTCCTTTATGTACCTCCTATGAGCAGATTTTTCAAGATATTATCTTGTATTTTCATTTTTTTTATATTTGTATAAATGTATTTAGAATGTATTCTTGTATTTCCCTTTTCTTGTAAATTTATAAATACTTTTGAATGCATTGTTTTAATGAATTGTTTTAGTCTTGCATAATTAATGTTAAGTAATTGTATTAGTGTATGATTAGTGTCACTAATCATAATTTAATTATGTACTTAGTTGAATTAATCCATCATATCGTAAATTGATCGGATTAATTGATTTCCGGATTCATCGCACCGATGAATTTGATTCTAATTGAGTTGAATTTTCTAAAAAACCTTGTTAATCACTTGATTAATTTCTAATGACCACTGATTAGGCTATAATTGACTATTAAATACATATTGGGTCATCGTTGCTAACCTGGTTTAGTGCCGGATGTTACAGTCTCCCCCTGTTAAGGGAATTTCGTCCCGAAATTAACTCGTGTTCTCCACTTCTTGAGTATTTGAGAACAGATGGGGGTATTTTTCTCGGAATTGGTCTTCGCGTTCCCACGTAAACTCAGGACCTCTCTTAGAGTTCCATCTGACTTTTATTATCGGGATCCGGCTGTGCTTTAATTTCTTGACTTCTCGGTCCATTATTTCTACAGGTTGTTCAATGAAGTTCAACTTATCGTCTAATTCTAGCTCATCCATGGGTATAACGAGTGTTTCATCAGCCAGGCACTTCTTATGATTGGACACGTGGAAGGTATTATGGACGTTACTAAGCTCTGGGGGTAGATCGAGTCGGTAAGCTACCGGGCCAATTCTTTTGGTGATCTTGAATGGTCCGATATAACGAGGATTGAGTTTTCCTCGTTTCCCAAAACGGATTACGCCCTTCCAAGGTGAGACTTTTAACATTACTTGATCTCCCTCTTGGAATTCCAAATACTTCCGTCGAACGTCTGCATAACTTTTCTGTCGATCCCGCGCGATCTTTAACCGGTTACGAATCTGGGCTATCTTTTCTCTTGTCTCCTGGATGATCTCAGGTCCAATAATCTGACTATCTCCTACTTCAGCCCAACAAAGAGGTGATCGACACTTTCGCCCGTAGAGTGCCTCGAATGGGGCGGTCTTAATGCTCGAGTGATAGCTGTTGTTATAGGAAAACTCGACTAATGGCAGGTGCCTGTCCCAACTTTTGCCAAAATCGATGACACATGCCCTTAGCATGTCTTCCAAAGTCTGAATCGTCCTTTCACTCTGACCATCCGTTTGCGGGTGATAGGCTGTGCTCATATCTAGACGTGTACCCAGTGCTTCTTGCAATGACTGCCAAAATCTTAATGTGAACCGGCTGTCCCTGTCTGATATAATTGATACTGGCACTCCATGCCTTGAGACGACTTCTTTAAGATAGATTTGTGTTAACTTATCCATCTTATCAGTCTCTTTGATTGGAAGGAAATGTGCGGTTTTGGTAAGTCGATCCACAATCACCCAAATAGTGTCATAACCTCCAGAAGTTTTTGGCAACTTGGTGATGAAATCCATGGTGATGTTTTCCCACTTCCACTGGGGTATTTCTGGTTGAACTAGCAATCCTGATGGTTTCTGGTGCTCAACCTTAACCTTCAAACATGTTAAGCACTTGCTGACATAGGTAGCAATGTCAGCCTTCATATTTGGCCACCAGTACATCCCTTTCAAGTCGTGATACATTTTATCTGACCCTGGATGAATAGCATATCTTGTCTTATGCCCTTCATCCATGACCAGCTTCCTTACTCCTCCGAATTTTGGTAACCAAATTCTGCCCATGAAGTATCGACATCCATCTGGCTTGATTTCAAACTGCTTATCCATACCTCTCAAGGCTTCATCCAGTAGATTACCCTCCTTGACTGCTTCTTCTTGTGCCTCGCAGACTTGAGAGTTTAGGTTTGACTGTATAGTCATGACCAAAGCTCGGACTCTTAATGGCTTAACCCGTTCCTTTCGGCTATGACATTCAACTATCGGTTCTTTCTTTCTCCTTGGACCGTTAGGAATTTCTTCTTGTGGAGTGGTATCCGTACCACTTTCTTACCACACAAAATCTCGGCATGATTGTGTGACAACCAATCCATACCAACTACTACCTTAAAACTTCCGAGTTCTATAGGCATTAAGTCTATCTTAAAGGGATGATCTGCCAGCTTCAGTGTGCATTCCTTAATGATACTACTTGCCTCTATCATTTTATCGTCAGCCAGTTCTATAGTATAAGAGTTGTCTAAGGGAAAAGGAGCGACATTCAGTTGCTTACTAAACTTATCAGATATAAAGCTCCTATCAGCCCCAGTATCAAAGAGTACGTAAGCGTAAATGTCATTTAAAAGAAACGTACCTGACACTACGTGGGGATCTTGACGAGCGTCACCTGCTCCTAACACAAAAGCTCTCCCCTGAGCTCCTCCACCGTTTCTCAATTTCGGGCACTCACTCTTGAAGTGCCCAGTGGCTCCACATTCAAAGCAGCCTCTTTGATTTCCGCCATTGACACCCGGGGTTCTAAACTTACAGTCTTTGGTCATATGGCCAATCCGTTTGCATTTTCCACAAGTTGGGCAGGGACCCTTGTTGTGATGAAAGGTGCGTTGGGTGCAGAAAGGCTTGGTACCCGTGTAGCCTTTCCTTGACTCAGTTCCTGCTACATAAGCCTTTATGGTCTCGGGCTTCTTGAATTGCGAACTCGTGTTCTTCCCTGACTTGTCCTCCCACTTTCTCTTGTTTTCCCCGGCCTTGGCTTCATTCCTCCGGGACACTTGATCCATAAGGTTGTTGGCCATTCTGATGGCATCCTGTATGGTGGATGGGTTGGAGGCAGTGACATTACCTTGAATTTGAGGAGCGAGTCCCCAAATGTAACGTTCGATTTTCTTTTATTCCGGGGTCACCATCTGAGGGCACAAAATACTCAGTTCATGAAATCGGTTGGTGTACCCGGCTACATCCGTTCCCTTCATTGCCAGATTCCAAAACTCTGACTCCATCTTCTGTAACTCATTCCTTGGGCAATACTCATCAGTCATCATCTGCTTCAACTCGGTCCAGGCGAGTTGGTAAGCTGCATCAATTCCCACTGACTGGGTGTATGAGTTCCACCATGTCAGGGCGCTGTCTTGCAGAGTGTGGGTGGCAAACTTTACTTTGTCTCCTTCTATGCATCTGCTAACACGGAAGACGGATTCCAACTTTTCGAACCATCGTACTAATCCGACGGCTCCTTCGGTCCCATTGAAGTATCGGGGTTTGCAGCTCAAAAACCCCTTAATTCCGCAACCTTTAGGGTGGGTTTCAGTTCCTCCTGTGGTGCGGCTAGCACCACCATCTCCGTTAGCTGAACTATTTCTGTTGGTCTCGTAAGTGGCTATAGCAGCACCCACTCTTTGTGCAACTAGCTCCTCAATTTCAGCGGCGCTCATAACTCGTCTCGACGGCATTATCTTAAAGTTTAAAGAAAATAGCATAGCGTAAGAAGTTGAATCTTAAAGATGTAAATTTTTCTTAAGGCACAACACTATAATCATCAAACACAATTTCTTAAATAACTTGCAATTTTCATTAATCATTCATAATTTTCTTACATTGGAGGCGGGTTATTACCCGAAAATTTTAGTCCGACACTACTACATAATAAGTTCCTAATATTTCAAAGATAGAAGGGGGGTACTAGGTGTGGGAGTGATCAGGGGTCTCTCCCTTTTCTAAGGTATTGAGGCGCAAAGTCAACTCCTCGATCCGAGCTTAGCTTTCGGCTAGTTGCTGCCGAAGCTCATTCAGTCCGTCCTGCTGAATAGCAAGGGCGTGCTGATTGGCCCAATATATGTTGGAGTTTTGTAACTCCTCCCGCTCTAAACGAGCAGTCATCTCTCTGATATCTAGGTTAAGTGACCGAATTTGGAGGTCATGACGGTAAGACCATGCTACTAGCAGGGGTACAGTCTGATCAGTCGTCTCCTGGGTGAGTGGTGGGATCGGGGCGGAGGATGGTCCTCCGACATCGAATTGGGAAGGGATTCCTTCCTCTTGCCTCCACTCACGGAGAGTTTCAGGCATCCAACCCCATCGTCGGGCGTTTGCCCGTCGTCTTGGTGGTGAACTTGGTTGTGGTGCTGGCACGAGGATAGTCTCCCGTCTTGGCATGAAAACACTCTTGCGGGGCGTATAGAGCATCTTTGGGCCATTGGGTTGAGGGCGGTATGGTTTGAATGATGGAACCTCTGGGTGATACGGGATATAAGAGGGGACCACCGGGGGTGGTGGATCGTCTCCGGATTTGTCTTCCTCCATGGGTTCCTCCTCCATGGGTTCTTCCTCGGATTCCTCCATCGGGTCCTCGTCCTCCGAGGGGTCTTCCTCCTCGGTCGGGTCCTCCTCAGAAAATACTTCCGGATTGCATGGGCTAGTAGGGGTATACTCCTCTTCTGAGTTGGACAAGATGATTATCTCTTGGTGGGACATGTTTTCTGCTATCAAGGTCCATGCATAGTCTTTCAGTTAGTTACAAGTTACAAAATATTTTCTAAAATCAGTAAATCTTATGTGCAGTTATAGTCTAGGGTACTAATGCAACCTAGTTCACTATAACCTGGCTCTGATACCAATCTGTCACACCCTGCTACCCCAGTCGGCAGCGAGGCGTGACGAGTGCGGAAGCGTAACCATAATCATAATGAACGACCACTATATGGACGTTTTTAAAATACATCATTGAATAGGGTCTCGAGTCTAATTCAGAGGGTTCAAATCTATTTTCGAGTTTGTGCTACATTCGAATTGGGTCTCGAGTCTAATTTCGAGTTTAATTCGAGTCTAGCTTAGTTTCGAATAGGGTGTCGAATCTGCTGTAGTTTCGAGTTTGTCTGACCTTCGAATGTGTGGACTTTTTCGAATCTGACTTAATTTCGAATCTAATTGAATTATAACACTTAATCGAATTTAATCCCAAACCAATTCGAATCTAACTACATTCGAATCTATCTAGATTCGAACGGGTTAAATCAAATTATTTTCGAATTAAATTAATTAAGTTCAATTCAATTACTTTTGAAAAGATGTCAAATCTCCAAAAATTCCTGGAAATGGACCACGAGGTCGGGAAGGCAAACGCTCCGCCTAAGCGGATGAAAATTGAGGATTATTACTGGTGGAAGGATCGGTTTACCGATTTCGTGCGTTTTAATGACATGCGCATGTGGGTGTGTATCGACGAAGGATATATTCCACCAGTTTCAGAAGTTGAAGGCCGTCAGAAAGTCTTGTCATACCAAATGATGAAGGAGGATGATAAGAAACTGTTTGAAGCCGAAAACAAAGCTTTCTCGATAATACGAATGGCTTTACCTCAGGATATACTGCACACATTTAGGACTCAAAGGACGTCGAAGAAACTTTGGGAGTCTCTCGAGAAGAGGTGTGAGGGTAATCCTAGGGTTCGCAGAAAGCGTACAGAGCTGTTGAAACAACAGTTTGCAATCTTCAAGGCGTTAAAGGATGAACAGCTGGATGATATCATCACTCGGTTCTATCATCTGTTGACGGAACTTGAAAATCACGATATTGAGTATACCGACACTGACAAGAACAACAAGCTTCTTGATGCCTTACCAGCCAAATGGGCTATGTATGTGGCAATGATCAAGCTGAATGAAGACAAGTATTATACTCAATCTCTCGATGACATTGTGGGAACGTTGCGGGCATATCACTTCGAGCTACTGAAGGCCGAAACTGATTACGAACAAGTCCAGAATCCAGCAATGTATTTTGGAAAATCGACAAAACCTTCAGCGACCGCCGATCTGAAGACTGCTACACCGTTTTTCACCGGAGAAACGTCATCACCAGCGGAGTCTGAAGACTCATTGAATCGCGCGTTCTTAGGATTAGGAAGATCGGAAGAACCGCAGCCTCAAGTACAACAGGCATCGACATCTCAGAGTTATTCGAAGATGCCCATGAGCGCAAAGTCAGCGGAAGAACATTTGAATCTGCTTGCTTCTTTTGTGGCCGCATATGGAAATTGTTTTCAAGGGAAGATTAACGATCCTGCTCTCTGGGATGAGGACTATGATCAGGTCGACCCTGATGGTCTTGAGGAGATGGACCTCAAATGGCAACTGGCCATGGTAACCCAACGGGTTAAGAGATTTATCAAGAGAACTGGAAGGAATCTGACGATGAACAACAAGGGGATAGGGAGTGTCAGAGACCGAAGGTGGAGACATACCAAGGGCAGAATCAGCATCAGGGACAGTATCAGAATCAGTCTCAACAACGATACCTTCCGAGTTCATCTGCTAGTCAAGCCAACCTAGCTGGTCTACTATCCAATGTCACTTCAGACAAACAGCTAGATGGTACCTATGACTGGAGTTCACATCCTGAGTCGAATGCTAGAGCCTTCATGGCTGAAGTCACAGAAACTGGGTGTGAAGGAGAAGAGCATACCACAAGGGAAAACAGTCCGATGTGGGTGGAAAAGACGGATGATCAGACATTCTGGAGTTTGCTGCTCAGATGGCCAATGTGGAATCTGATAACTCTAAGGTTAGTCTAACTTACTCTCATTTTCATGATTTATGTGTGTTGTGTGTTACTTCTAATGATAGGTTAAATCTAGTCTTAGAATCACATAAAACCATAACTGCTCAAAATGAGAATTTAAAGATTGAAAATGCTAGCCTAACCGATATTAAGCAAGATCTTAAAGAAAAGCTTAAGGCTGATGCTCAAGACGTAATAGTTCTAAAAGACAAACTGAGTGAGCAGTGTGTTAGGATAGAGCTTATGTATGAGCACGTAGAAGCCTTGACCAAAAGTCTTAAGGACAAAGACATAGAGCTAGCTGAAACAAAGGTTAAGGTAGCCGAGGCAAATAGCAAGTTGGAGAAGTTTAGGAATTCGAGCCTAAACCTAGGGAAAGTTTTAGATGCCCAAAGACAGTCTAAAAAGCCCGTAGGTCTAGGATTTCACGAAATTCCTCCACCTTTCAATGCAAACTATGTGCCTCAGCCTCAGGAGAAAACTGACAAATCAGTAGACTTAGAGGACACACCTGAACCTAAATCTGAGCCTAGTGTAGAAAATACACCTAAGGTGGCTGACACAACCGTCAAGATTAAGAAAGTCAAATTTGTGACTTCCTCCAGTGAAACACCTGCAGGAAAGCATAAAATTGATTGGGCTGATCAGGACGATGAGCCAGTCGCTATAGATGTACAAAAGGACCAAGACACTAGTGAGACACCTAAGTCTATGGGCTCACAAAAGAAGCCAATAGACAAAATTTCTTGTTTTAGATGTCATGAGAGGGGGCATGTGGCTTCTACTTGTCCACATAGGAAAGTTGAAACGACTCCTAAGATAGTAAAGCCAGAACAGCCTAAACCCTCAACAAGTGTGGCGAGCACTAGTGGTTCTCAGAGTACCGAGAAAACTGTGCAGGCTGCACCAAAACCTGTTGTGAAACAAACACCGGTTAAGGTTGGACCAAAGGAAGTGGTTAGGACAAATTCACCGAATCGTGTCATTAATCAATCTAGGTCAGCACCTCAACAAGTCTATAGGAGCACAACACCTAGCAGGTCACACACTCCAGTTAGGTCACATACTCCTGTTAGACATTATGTACCGGTAAGAGCTCAGGGATCACAATCCGAAATGCAGTATGATAGGAATTATTCTAGAGCTCCGCAAGAAATGCCTACTCAAAGGCAGAGAGTGAATTTAAATCACTCGGCACCACAACAAACTCCTGTTCAACGACCCAAGTCACCTGAAAGGCGAGATGGGTATTTGAAAGAGTTTCAGTATGTGGACGAGAATGGTATAACCAAGTCAGTCATGGCTTGGGTTCCCCGTGATAACTAACCTATTTTCTTTCATGGCTTGGGTTCCCCGTGATAACTAACCTATTTTCTTTCATGTGCAGGAGATTACCACAGGTCCAAACAACAAATGGTTCGTCGACAGTGGATGCTCCAGGCACATGACGGGGGGAAGAGGTCTGCTTACAGACATCAAAGGTGGGAATCAGGGGTTTGTATCATTCGCCGGTAACAAAGGAGGAAATATCACTGGAACTGGAGAAGTCACTAATGGGACGATTACATTGGATCAAGTTTATCACGTTGATAAACTGGTTCATAATCTCATTAGTGTATCTCAAATCTGTGATAAGAAGAATTCAGTGCTTTTCACTGACACTGAAGCGTTAGTGCTAAAACCGGGATTCAAGATACCTGAAGATTGGATATTGATGCGGGCACCAAGGAAGAATGACTTATGCATGCTCGATATGAACAAGCCGGATACTTCGATGGGTCCGATCTGCTTACTATCAAAAGCTTCGGAGACGGAATCGGTTTTGTGGCACAGACGCATGGCTCACTAGCACCTAAGGAAGATGAATTACATAACGAAGAATGGACTGGTGCAAGGTGTGCCTCTGAAGAGCTGTCAGTTCGAGGACAAGTGTCTACCGTGCATGAAGGGCAAGCAACATAAGAAGAGACACAAGTCCAAAACGCAGAACTCCATAACCTCAACATTCGATTTGTTGCACATGGATCTTTTCGGTCCAATCAACAAAAGGAGTATCGGAGGTAGTTGGTTTTGTTTGGTTATCACTGACGATTACTCACGGTTTTCTTGGGTTTTCTTTTTAGGTACAAAGGACGAGACGGCTTCCAAGCTCATCGGGTTCTTAGACCAAGTGGAGAATTCCTACGGAACAAGGGTTAAACGGCTACGTAGTGATAATGGAACAGAGTTCAAAAACACTGTAATTGGTGTATATTGCCTATCAAAGGGCATCGTGCATCAATTCAGTGCACCATATGAACCTCAACAAAATGGGGTGGCCGAACGTAAAAATAGAACATTGATTGAGGCTGCAAGGACTATGCTTTCGGATTCAAAGCTTCCTACCATGTTTTGGGGGGAGGCAGTGAATACCGCGTGCCATATTTTAAACCGAGTCCTTACAGTCAAATCATTGAACAAAACATGTTATGAAATTTTGAATAAACGGCCACCTAATTTAACTGGATTCGAACCGTTTGGGGTACCAAGCACTCTTTTGCGTACAAAACATCAACCGACGTTTGGTGAAAAGGCTGACGAAGGATACTTCCTAGGTTATGTGCCGAACTCACCAAACAAACGGGTTTTTAACAAAACGAATGGTACGGTTGAGATTGTGTATAACATTGAAGTCACAAGTTATACACATGAACCCCAAACTGGTCCGGAATGGATATTTGACTATGATAAACTATTTGAGTCATTTAACATTCCTTTGGATGATACTGCAGGTACAATCGAAAAAGACATGGCGACGTTGCATATGAATGACGATGGCCATATTTTTCCGAGGACTACGTTTGAATCCACATCCGAGCCTACTGCAACTGTAGATAGATCTCCAGAAGTTGCTGATCAAGAAGCACCTACCACTGAGAATCAGACTCAAGCATCAAGTTCCAACTCTGAGGAAAACGTCCATGAGGAGGAAAATGTAGAAGCTGAGCCTGTTCCCCCATTAGGTGAAATAGGATCTAACTTAGGAGATAATCTAATGGTTGATGAGATAGAGACCTCTAGGATTAACAAGAATCATCCTATAGAAAGCATCATAGGAAATCCTAACGAGGGTGTGAGGACTAGGAGTAGTTTAAATAACAACACTGTGTTGTTGTCGATGATAAACGACTCCGAGGCATATCACACATGTCTCTATTCATGTTTCATATCGCACGTAGAACCTAAGAATGTGCAAATGGCACTTAAGGATAACTCCTGGGTTGAAGCGATGCAGGAAGAACTTTCGCAATTTAGGAAACTAGAAGTGTGGGAGTTAGTTCCATTACCTCGAGGGGAAGTTGCCATAGGAACCAAATGGGTTTTTAAGTGCAAAAGAGACGATCGGGGTATAGTCACGCGCAACAAGGCTAGGTTAGTTGTAAAGGGTTTCAACCACGAGGAGGGAATCGATTACAACGAGGTTTTTGCACCAGTAGCAAGGCTAGAAGCCATTAGGTTGTTTTTAGCTTTTGCCTCCTTCAAGGGTTTTAGGGTATATCAGTTAGATGTTAAGAGTGCTTTCCTGTATGGAAAAGTGAAGGAGTTGGTGTATGTAGAACAACCGCCCGGATTTACAGATCCAAAATATCCAGATAGAGTATATCGTTTAGATAAGGCTCTATACGGATTGCATCAGGCACCTAGGGCGTGGTATGAGACTCTATCCAACCATCTGTTAGAGAACGGTTTTGAAAGGGGTAGGATAGATAGTACTTTGTTTGTTAAAAGGAAGGGAGAACACTTTATCTTGGTACAAGTGTACGTCGATGATATCATCTTTGGATCATCAGACGAACAGATGTGCAAAGATTTCGAGAAGGTGATGAAGTCTAAGTTCGAGATGAGTGCTATGGGAGAGTTAAATTTCTTTTTGGGGTTACAAGTTGACCAGAAGAAGGAAGGGATGTTTATCCATCAGACTAAGTATGTCTATGACATATTGGAACGTTTCGGGATGGAAGGAACAAAGTTGACTGCCCATTTCAGCACGCCGATTCAAGTGAATCATAATCTCGGACCGGGTACTGAAAGTGATACCGATGTGGATCCGACGTTATATCGGGCCATGATTGGATCACTTATGTATTTAACTGCTTCAAGACCTGACATAATGTTTGTTGTGTGTATTTGTGCTAGGTTTCAAGCTAATCTGAAGGAGATGCACATGAAAGCTGTGAAGCGGATTCTACGATACCTCAAGTCGAAACCGAAGCTGGGACTTTGGTATCACGCGGAGGGAGATCTAGAGTTGGAGGCATTCACGGATTCTGACTACGGAGGATGCAGCTTGACGCGCAAATCAACGACTGGAGGTTGTCAGTTCCTAGGAGGAAGATTGGTATCCTGGCAATGCAAGAAACAAACATCGGTAGCCGTGTCAATGTGCGAGGCCGAGTATGTTGCTGCTGGTAGTTGCTGCTCACAGGTTCTGTGGATACAACAACAATTGCGGGATTACGGTTTGGCTTATACTCAAACTCCAATTAGGATAGACAATCAATCTACAATTGCTATAACTAATAATCCAGTCAAACATAATAAAACAAAGCACATAGACATAAGGCATCATTTTATTCGTGATTGTGCTGAAAAGAACTTAATCAAATTGGTAAAAGTGGCAGCAGAAGATAATAATGCAGATTTATTTACCAAAGCATTTGATAAGACACGGTTTGAGTATTTAATTCAACTGAATGGAATGCGCAACCCAGAGTAATTTGGCCTTAGTAGTATTTTATTTCCTTTTATAGAAGTAGTATTTCTTTCTTTTTATACTAAGTCTGCTAATTTAGGATAGTTTCTATTTTTAGTAAGTTTCCTTTTTTAGTAAGTTAGTAGGTTATCGTATTTTATTGCTATTTCTTTATGAAAAACAAAAGAAAAAAGAGAGAAAATTAGAAAAATAAAAAAAAGAGAATATCAAAAAAAAATGAGTTAAGACTTAGAAACATAGGTTCAAAGTGACGAAAATTAGCACAGTCGTTACAAACTCTAAGTGTTTAGGCTTTCATACATAATGCAACTAAATTCTAAGTGTTATACTTTAGTTTAGTTTGATGTGTTGGTAGGCATAATACATATAGGGAATCTCAAGGCTAATAAAATATTCTTAAAAAAGTCAAGCGTGTCACTAACTTAGATGTACGACCCATCGGTCTTAATTTTTATGTACAAGACATACAAACTTTGAGTCTAAATGAGGTATGCAAACTTTCTGGGGATGTATGGCAACATCAAATACATCTTAAAATGGAAAGAATAGAAATATTATACAAAATTGAGAGTCGAAAACATGTAACTCTGTTGTACGTAAGTACAGACCTGTTGCCTCTGTTTAGATTCGGGTTAGCAGATATGTAGCTTTGTTGTACGTCAGTACAGACCTGTCACCGCTGTCTTGCTAACTTTAAAAATAAACCTTAAGTCAAACTAAGACACTTTGTTGTATGAAATTACAGACCTGTGTCCGATGTTTGTCTTTTAAAGAGAGTTTGCAAATACCAACAAGTTAGAATCTTTGTCTGTGTGCCTTGATCATAAAAGTATGTCTATGTCTGAGTCACGTAAGATAATTTCATGGCAAATAAAAATGGCAAGGGATATTCCAAAATGTAGAATGTTTAAAGGGGTAAAATACCAACAATCGGCTAAATAAGTATTTCACGACAAACAATCAAAGGAATCAAAAATTCCTAAGTGTGAAAGTTTAAGTACTAAAAGTGAGTCTCAGACATCTCTATCTGATTGAACCTTTCTTAGACTATACTCATCAAAAAAAATTTTGTTTAGTATTTAGCTTAGGTTGTAATTTTTAAAAGTATAGCTTAAGTCTAGATTAAACTTTTGGTCAAAATTTTATTCTTATTTTATTTTATTTTACCTTAGTTTATTTTATTTTATTTTATTTTAGCTTAATTTTTACTTAGGTAAAAGGTCAAAAATTACTGAGGGTGCATTCAAAGTTGGATAAAATAAACATTGCGTGAAATATCTTGTGCTTAGGGTAAAATATTTGGCATAGTTTATCTTGTTACACAATACCGTAGAAAAAGGTTGAAAAAGTTGAAGTTATTTCAAAAATTTTCGAAATTTTTCTAAGTGTTTGGTGCTTTCGAGTTTAGGACAGACTCGAATTGGGAAAGCTTCGAATCTGTCAGTAGATTCGATTCTGGCCTTAGATTCGAAGGTTGGTAGTATATATAGGTCAACAGTGAAGTCATTAAATACTTACTGTTTTCGAATCTATACTCTCGAATCTATTCAGGCGATCTCGAATCTACTGCTCGAATCTATCGTATTTCACATAAACGACATTTTGTCGAGTTTCTTACTTGGTGTTTCGATTCTACAGATACTTCTAGGTATAATCAACTGGATTGTACAAGATTTGAGTAGTTTTATACATCATCTAGGTCAAAATCATCGGTTTTTAAAGGTTTAAGGGTCGAAATCGGGTTTTTACAAAATTACCAATTTTGGACCGATAAACAGTTAAATTAAATGCATAAATCATTGATTAGAACCTAGTCGAACTAATGTATGCGATATGCTAAGTTCAAAATGGTTAAAATCTTGGGTTTTTGTTGAAATATTGGCCGACGGGAATTCGAATCTGTTCTTGCGATTTCTCGAATCTATCATTAGACTCGAGAAGCCCAGGACATTCGAATCTGTCATCAAATTCGAAGAGGGACTTATTTGAATCTGTTACATTCAAATCTGTCTTTTAATTGCACTTTTTAATTTAAATTGTATTAAACTTGTAAAAATTTAATTGTGTTGGATTTTGTACTTAAACAAGTTCAAAATAAAGCAGATTTAAATTTAAACAAGTTTATTGATTTTCAATGAATCTAATAGTTTGTTTATTGTGCAGAAATGGCAGTACGAGCTTTTGTGCCGAAGCACAATATGGTCCTTCATCCTGATCATAATCTCCCTGAGGCGCAGGGATTCAGACAAATGCTTGATTTCCTAGTAGAATCTAGGATAGGTTTTGCGTTGTCTCATAATGTTCAGCTCGTCTTACCATATATTCGTCAATTTTATGACCATCTACAAGTAGACTGCTCGGTCACCCCGACAGTGCTACGAACTCGCATAGCTGGACAACCGCTAGTCTTTTCGGCGGATATGCTGCGTCAAGTGTTGCAGCTGGGTTCGCAAGAAGAAGAGTCTGGACCAATTGAGTTTCCTCTGAATATAAGGCAAGCGGCCTTTCAGAGAATGGGATATAGTCAAGACGTGACGAAAGTGTCCTATATGAAGAGCGGGTTAATTGGACAATGGAGATTTCTTGCTCATGTCTTCATGGTATGCTTTGCCCCAAAGAAAGCCGGATTCGACTATATGGTTGCGAAGATCCAGTCTGGGATAGTCGCGATGGTGTATAATCGTCCATACAGTTTCTCGGAAATGTTCTTCTCCGAATTTGTTCACCAGATCACTGCACCAGAAAATCAACAGTTCCTGTTATATCCACGATTCATCATGATGCTTATAAGGCACTTCTTGCCAAATCTGCCTCCGTCAAATGAAATTCAGAGTGTAGCTATAATGGATAAGAGGATCTTCGCTGATTGTTCCTCACACAGAGGAAGATTAGCTGTTCCAGTTGAGCGTCCGTTATTTGGCGCCATCTTGGATAGAAATTTTGTAGCCCCAGATGTTGCCAACTGGGCAGGGGAAGTTGAATTTCCACAAGGACAACCACAGCCACAACAACAACCACAACCACAACCACCGCGTGCACAAAGGCGTAGACCAAGACCATCCACGAGTCAAACTCAGGCGTCTAGGCCTTCTACGAGTCAGCAACCAAATGTTCAGGAAGCCGGGCCATCAAATGTTCCGAATGAAGCTGAACAATTATGCCAAACGCTCAATGAAATTTGGGAGGCCAGTCCCCATGCAAATGAAGATGTGGCTGCAGCGTTAGTAGGTGAATTACTTGAGCCACCTGAGGGAGAAGAAGACGTGTTGAGAGATGTAGAAGAATATGAGCCAGAGCAGGCTGATGATGTTTTGTCTTCATCTGCAACCGAATCGGAAGAAATGGAGGAAATTGAAGCTGAAGCTCCTGAGTCAGAAACTACTGAACCCCGTGTTCGAATAGAGACTTATGGTTCAAGAGTAGTAGTTATTAATGAGGGGACTTCGAGGAGGCGCGCAGCAAAGGAAGCTGAGGAATCAGATTTTGAAGAAGAAGAGATTGCTCCTTTAATGACGACGCAAAGGGCCAAACGTCATCGATTCATGCAAGGGTCATCTTCAACTCCATCAGAGCAACCAGAAATCCCCCAAACTCAGCCTCAAGAACCTCAAACCACCTCACCACCACCACCACCTCAAGATGAACCATATATTCCATCACCATTCATCCCTACTCCTATACAGTCCATTCCATCTAACTCGACCGCATACACTGACAACCAGAGGTAATGCAGCTCAAAGATCGCGTTGACTTCCAGCATGTTCAAATCCTAGGCCTAACTAAGGCAATGGGTGAAATTCAGTCGCATAATGAAAATCTTGATGTTGAGAATGCTGAATTGAAGAAGACTGTAGAACAAATTCAGGAAGAGAATGTTGAGTTGAAGACGTTTGTCTGCGATCAGGCAGCTGAGATACGGGCGATGCGCTCCCTAATAGAGCAGTTAATGAAAAATTTACAGGCTCAGGGGGAGACATCGTGCCGAGATCAGGAAGTACAGAGGCCAAGAGATGGTGAGGATGAGGACAATCAAGGTAATGATCCCAGCCCTAAAAGCCAGAATGAGCCAGTAGATTTTTCTACTGCTCAGACTGCTCAATCTCAGGGGGAGCCTAGTATAGCAGGAGGAGAGGTAGGAGAAGCGAGCACAACTAAGCCGGCAGATTTTGAAATCAGTGAGATGATAGATGCTCTTATGGATCTTGATGATGATCCGATGGATCTCGGTTATGATTATGAAGACGAAGAGCTGGAAGAAGGTGAGATTGTGCCAGAAGAAATAGTTGACTGGCAACCAGATGAAGAAGTATGTGCTGATGAGGATGATGAAGCTGATGAAATTGTTGTACAGAAGAATCCTATCACGGATACATACATGATAGATGGAAATAATATTGTCAATGTAGATGTTGTGAATGCTGCGTTAAACGTTGAGCCATCAGTAGAGGAACCAGCCAGAGAGCTAACAAATGAAGTGAAAAGAAAGCTATGGTTCAGAGCTGAAGAGAAGGAGTTAGAGCTTAAGAAGACAATGAGAGTGCCGGGTACTGGGAAGTTGTCTGCACGCATATTAAGCTGGTTCTATGATCGAGAACTGCAGCTTTTCATAATTAAGAGGAAAGACGGGCTCCAGTATCTCAGGCGAACTTTAAAAGCTTTCAACACACTGCCAAAGATCGAAATCACAGTGTTAGCATGGAAAGATCTGATAAACATTGGAAATGATCCCTACGCAGACGTGATTGCAAGAATCATTAGAAAAGAGGGCAGATCTAGGAAGTTTGAGCGACTGAATCCAAGGGTTGGAAGAAGAGTAGAAGATCCTTCACGCATTGATCCTCTAACTGGACGACCCTGGATGAGGATCCACTACAAGCCAGCAAGATGTCTTAGGAAGGTGCCTCTCAAGCCTATGCCACAGAATGTATTGAAGAATCTGCATTGGTGGTATGCTGACACTGAGACTGGAGAAGCGGTCATGGAAGACTTTGAAGAAAATGTTATTCTTAGAGTTTATGATCCTCTTCACCTGGTAAACCTCTCTAAAGATGATCTTCATATTTTGCATGCCTGTAAGATTTCTAGTGATGCACATATGGATAGTGAAGCTAGAAAATATGAAAATGTAGTCAAAGTATGTGTTGAACAAGGCTTGTATGCTGGTAGTAGTATGAATCAATAAATAAACATGAGTTCTTAATCAAATGTGTAAATTGTTAGAAGCTATCGTCAAGGGGGAGTCTGTTGGTACACCCTGTGTGACGATAGCAGTCTAAGTGATCCTACATTGTGATTTTAGCAAGTGTTCGTTATACATGTTTATATTTGGTTGATATTTATTAGTGTTTGTATGTTTGAACTTGATGTAAAGTATTACAAGAAGTTCAAACATAAAGTACAAAGATAAAATCAATTAAGGTAATAACATAAGTTTCAACACTTAGGTGTTTAAGTGAATTAGTTAGATTCGAATCATATAAGGCTTGGTATTCGAATCTGTGATAGATTCGAATATAGCCCTAGATTCGAATGAGAGCAGATTCGAGAGTGTCACTGTGGACAAACTCGAATGGGCCTTGGGCCAGATTCGAGTTTGGCCCATAACAGACTCGAATCAGGCTCTATAATTAGGGATAGACTCGTATCATTAAGAGACTTTTTGCAGAATTCGTCAGGGATTAAGCATAAAGCGATCTCGAGTTTATCATCAGTTTTAGTGCGTTTTCGGAGAGAATCAGTCTGTAGGATCGTTCGTGAGTCGTTCGTTCAGCTTCTGATAGTATCCGTGTTTCCGTTTGAGTGTTGTTTCCGTCTACCCGTTAACGAGGATTCCGCACTCGTTGACGGTTCCGCGTCTAGATAGATCTCCTAGTGGTAGACCTTACAATCATAAATTCCTTGTTATGTATTACATATAACCATCATGCAACCGAAGCTTAATTTAAAATGAGTTTGCCCTGTGCAGTATTCCCATACGTAATACCGTTTGTTGAATATATATGCACCCGCTGTTAGCCAAACCGACTAACCCGAGTGGGGGACATGACTCCCAATAGATCTATCCACAATATATTCGCACTTACAAATAAATGTAATTAACGGTTCATGATATCAGAGCTAATGGAACCACATGTGTAATACATAATAGAAATGAAAATATTTCCGTGTCCATATAAAAACGAAGCATGTATTTCATCCCCAAAACATAACAGTGTGAAAATAGGGGCTATGAGAACTCACCGAGATTGCGATGGCAAAACTAAGCGTAAAAAGCTTTTTAGCGTAAAGTGACGGATGATGCACCGAGCGAGATTAAACGGGTCCTAAATGATAATAAGGACTTAATATCTCTAATATATGATGATATATATATTTATAGATTTTTATGTCTTAAATCACCCAACATTACAAGTTTATAAATAAAATTGCTTAAAACGTCAAGTTTATATATATATATATATATATATATATATATATATATATATATATATATATATATATATATATATATATATATATATATATATATATATATATATATAATTTAATTAGCTTTTTCGGAGGTTTTTTGGCCTACTTTGAAGCTGTTTTTGACCAAACTCCAAAACGTTTTAGGCTTTGGTTTTCTAGGACATTAAACTACTATATACAAATGATTTTTAGAATCAAGAAATGCCATTTTTCGAGATGTTTAGGTTGGTGAAAAAGCTCGTTAAAAACCCTATGTTGACCATTTTTGAGCTGTCAAACTTTCGGTTTCCTAAATAATTTCTGGAGGTTTTAAACTCCAAAATAAATTATGAAAAATTCCAGATCTATAGTTAAGACATAGATCTAACTTTTGAGACAAGAATCAACTCATTTCGTTAAGTTATGAATTAGTTATGATTTTTCAAAGTCGATATAAATTTTCTGCCGAAAATCCACAGTTTTATAAACTTGAAACAACTTATGATTCTTGTTGTTTATTGAAAGACTACTTGTATAAAAGTTATAAAAGTTATATAACACATATATAACACATGTTTTCATAATATTAACATGTTCATAATGTGTTCATATATTCATAAACACATTTAAAGAAACAACTTAAAAATAAAAACTAGAAACTTATAAACTTGAGTTTTTATGAAACTTGTTGTTGTTGGTGATTATATATATTATGCAAGACTTATATAAACATAAATGTATGATGAAATAAGCTAGTATTTACTTACTTTGAAGTATTTAGAGTATGAAATTGAGAAGAAGTTGGAACTCTTGCAAGATTTGGACCAAGAACACTTGAACTTCACCAAGAACACTTGAATTTCACCAAGAACACTTGAATGAAAATGTTTGTAGTGTGTGTATGTGTGGGATCCGGTTTTTAGAGAGAAAAAGAAGGGTTTTGGTGTGAATAATATGAAAGGGAAGCTCTCTATTTATAGGCAAAAGATGGAGGTTGAATTGATGGTGATAAGAGGGGTGGAGTGTAAGATCTTCTTTGAATTGAAAGGAGGATGGTGTAGAGGGATTTGATGTAGATATGTTGAGAAAAAAAATATTTATCAAGTCCTTTATGTACCTCCTATGGGCAGATTTTTCAAAACATTATCTTGTATTTTCATTTTTTTATTTTTGTATAAATGTATTTAGAATGTATTCTTGTATTTCCCTTTTCTTGTAAATTTATAAATACCATTGAATGCATTGTTTTAATGAATTATTTTAGTCTTGCATAATTAATGTTAAGTAATTGTATTAGTGTATGATTAGTGTCACTAATCATAATTTAATTATGTACTTAGTTGAATTAATTCATCATATCGTAAATTGATCGGATTAATTGATTTCCCGATTCATCGCACCGATGAATTTGATTCTAATTGAGTTGAATTTTCTAATAAACCTTGTTAATCACTTGATTAATTTCTAATGACCACTGATTAGGCTATAATTGACTATTAAATACATATTGGGTCATCGTTGCTAACCTGATTTAGTGCCGGATGTTACATATGTCACCCATTTCAATCGGGGATGATCTCGTTAATCTACAGTAAGCCGTTCAGCTTCTTGGGCTTTTTCTTTGGGGAGTTTGTCCACCAGATCACAGCTCCCTCACGTGAAAGATTCTTGTTGAATCCACAAGTCATGATGATGATCATCAAGCACTTTTTGCCAAATCTTCCACCGCTGCCAGAAGTAGTTGCAGTGGCAGCAATTGATAAGCGAATTTTCGCTGATTGCCAATCGCATGACTCGAGGAGCGCGGAGTAGGTTAGGCCACAAATGAGTCCTCTGTTCGGAGCCATTATAGATCCAGAGTTTGTGGCACCAAATGCCGAAGACTGGGAAGTTAATGAGGCTCAACAACAGGCACCAGCACTGGTTGCTCAGGCACAGCCTCGACAACAGTCACCGGCACGACATCGAAACCTCAGGCTGATCCGATTCAAGAAACACAAGAGGAGATTTTCACTCAAGGAGGAGCAGCTCAGAAAAATATTACTGCGGAGCTTGTTACTGCATCCTGTGTGACGATAGCAGTCTAAGTATAAATGATATTTTGTAATAGTCCAATTGTTCATAATTGCATATTAATACATGTTTGATATATGTTGGATATATGTTTTGATATTGATTGGATATATGTTTGAACTTGGTCGTAATTGATGTTTTACTTAAGTTCAAACATATGTTCAAAGGTAAGTTCAAACATAAGTTCTAGAACAAGTTCAAAGACAAGTTCTAGAATAAGTTCAAAGGTCTAGATTCGAACTTATGGTGGACAAGTTCGTGGGTTTGGGCCTTCTCGAACTTCTCCAGGGCATATTTGAATCTGATGCCTATAGTTAAGAGTTAATCAGTTTTGATTAAAAATCTTTGCAGAGATTAACGTCCGGGCGATTACAAACTTGCAGAGACTTTTCAGTGTGTTCTTGGAGAGAATCACGTGTCGGGACGTTCGGGTTTACATCTATCATCGTGTGGGTCTCCGTGTTTCGTGTGTGTGATCGATCTGTTAAACCGCTAACGAGGATTCCGCACTCGTTGGATGGCATCGCGTCAAAATTGGATCCGTAGGTTGGAGACCTTACAAGTGGTATCAGAGCCATAAGGGTGTTCATCGTGTTCTTCGCGTTCATCTTAAACATTCTTGGTTTCTTGGCGTTTTGGACGGAAAATCACATTTTTACTAAGTTTTTTCGAGTTATACAAGCAAAGCTACGAAGAAAAATTCTTATTGGTTCACTTTTTCAGTCGAAATCATTTATTTTTGTACTTAAAAATATTGGTTTAATCTGAAAACTTGAAAAAAAAATGAATTTTTGGCCGTTTCTCGAACATGCGGCACTCGAACATAGGGGGTATTAGGGTTAATTCGAATTTGTCAGAAATCTTGAATTTGTCAGAAATACGCTCCTCACGAATTTGATTTTGGGTTTCCTTCGAATTTGGCTGAGATTCGAACTTGTTACATTCGAATTTGTCAGATTTCGAATTTGTCAGAAATCTCAAACTTGTCAGACCTTCGAACTTGTTGATTTCGAACTTGAACAGCTTCGAATTTAATTTCAAACGAATTTAATTTTAAACTAATTCGAACTTGCCTAAGTTCGAAAGGGTTTATTTTAGATTAAACTTAAATTAAATTATCTAAGTTCGAATACAAAAAGTTTAGAAAGGATGACCAGTTTGCAAAAGTTAATCAAAATGGACCACGAGGTTGGCAAGGCAAATTCTCCGCCAAAACTAATGAGGTTGGAAGAATACTATTGGTTGAAGGATAGGTTTGCCGATTTTGCTCGTTTCAATGACTTGCGATTGTGGATTTGTATCGACGAGGGATACATTCCACCTACACACGAGTTTGAGGGCCGTCAGAGAGTCTTAACTTATTAGAAAATGAAGGATGATGATAAGAAATTGTATGAGGCCGAGAACTAAGCATTTTCAATCATTTGTATGGCATTACCTCAGGAAATTCTGCACACTTTACGGAATCATCGTACCTCTAATGAGCTATGGGATGCTCTCGAGAAGAGCTGTGAGGGAAATCCGAGGGTTCGCAAAGGAAGGACTGAGATGCTAAAACAGAAGTTCCTAATTTTTAAGGCATTGAAAACCAAAAAGCTAGATGTGACAATAACAAGATTCTACCACTTACTGACAGAGCTGGATAATCACGATGTTGAATATCGTGAAATTGAGAAGATAGAGAAACTTCTTGATGCATTACCTGCGAAGGGGGAAATGTACACAGCGCTTATAAAGCATGATGAAGAAAAGTTCGAAACTCTTACTCTAGAAGGAGTTATTGGTACGCTGAGGGCTTACAACTTTCAGATACTTAAGAAGGAAAGGGAATATGATCAAGTCCAAGATCCAGAGATGTATTTTGGAAAGTCAAAACCTTCTAACACAAGTGAATTGAAAAGAGCTACAGCTTTCTTCTCGGGTGAAGCGTCTATCCCAGTGGAGGTAAAAGAAGCAAGAAGTCGGGCATTCTTAGGGTATTCTAAACCGGAAGATAAACTGACTCACTCAGCATCTACTCCTCAACACTACACAAAGATGCCGATGAGTGCACAATCAGCCGAAACACATATGAATCTTCTGGTTTCGCTTTTTGCAACATACTGAAATTGTGTACAAGTAAAAATTAACGATCCTGCATTGTGGGAAGAATACTAGGATCGGGTGGATCCTGATGACTTGGAGGAAATGGATCTTCAATGGCAACTAGCCATGGTGACTCAGAGGTTCAAAAGGTTCATGAAACGAACAGGCAGAAATCTGAACGTAGGCAACAGCCAAATTGGGTTCGACAAATCCAAGGCTAAGTGTTATAATTGCCAAGGATTAGGACACTTTGCACGAGAATGTCAACGACCCAAAGTTGAAAACTATCAGAATCAATCTCAGGGAAGATATCAGTCTGGTAGTTCGGGTAATCAAGCAAACATCGCTTGTCTGTTAACAAACGTATCATCAGACAGGCAGCTTGATGGGACTTACGATTGGAGTTCTCATCCTGAGTCGAACGCTAGAGCCTTCATGGCTGAAGTGACAGAGATTGGGGATGAAGGAGCAGAGGAAATGACAGAGGACAATGAGCAGAATGATACAAGTCCTGTGTTGGTAGAGAAGTCAGACAATCAGACCATTCTGGAGTTTGCCGCACAGATGGCTAACGTGGAATCGGATCACAAAAAGGTAATTCTGAACTTTTCTACATTTCATGACTTATGTGTTTTATGTGCTACTTCTAAAGATAGATTGAACTTAGTTCTAGAAACACATAAAAACTTAACTGCTCAGATAGAATCTCTAAAATCAGATAATGCTAGTCTCGTAGATATTAAAGAATATCTTAGGAATAAGCTGAAAGCAGATGCTCAAGATGTTATAGTTCTAAAAGTCAAATTAAGTGAGCAATGTGTCAGGATAGAACTCATGTATGAGCATGTTGCGGCTTTAACCAAAGAACTTCCCATTAAGGAAGTTGAGCTAGCTGAATCAAGAGTTAAAGTTGCAGAGGTAAATAGTAAGTTAGAAAAGTTTAGGAACTCTTCACTAAATCTAGGGAAAATCTTAGATGCTCAACGTCAGTCTAAGAAACCAGTAGGTTTAGGTTATCAAGAGAGTCCTCCACCTTTCAACGATATTATGTGCCTCAACCTCAGGACAAAACTGGTAAACTAGTCGAGTCAGAGGTAGCAACTGAAACTGCATCTGAACCTGATAATGACAAATCAACTAAGGTGTCTAATAACAACTCTACGATTAAGAAAGTCATGTTTGTGCAGTTTTCTAGTGACAAAATTCCAGGAGAAGCTAAACCTAAAGTTAATAATCAGAAAGAGGAAATAGTCACGATAGTTGAATAGAAAGAACATGACACTAGTGAGACACCAAAGTCAAAGGACACTCATAAGAAATCGATTGATAAGATGTCTTGCTTTAGATGTCATGAGAGGGGACATGTTGCGTCTAGCTGTCCATATAAGAAAGTAGAGTCTACACCCTCTAAACTAGAGTCTAGACCTATTGTTGGAAAGCCTGAACAACATAAACATGTATCTAGTGTTGCTAGCACAAGTGGTTCCCAAAACACTGAGAAAATTGTGAATGCCACACCCAAGACCGCTGTTAGACAAACACCTGTGTCGGTTAGACCAAATGAGGTGGTTAGGACTAATTCGCCGAATAGAATCCCTAATCAGTCTAGGTCAGGACCTCAACAAGCTTATAGGTGTACAACACCTAGGAGGACTTACACTCCAGCTAGGTCTCGCACTCCTCAATGACATCAGACACCAGGTAGAGCCCAGAGATATCAATCTGAAATGCCATATAATAGAAACTATTCAAGGGCTCAACAGCAAATGCCTACCCAAAGGCCAAGAGTGAATTTAAATCACTCAGCACCACAACAGGTTCTCAATCAAACACCTAAGTCACCTGAAAGGAGAGATGGGTATTTGAAGGAGTTCACGTATGTGGATGAGAATGGTATGACCAAGTCAGTCATGGCTTGGGTTCCCCGTGATAACTAACTTGTTTTCTTTCAAGTGTAGGAGTTAACTTTAGGTCTAAACAACAAATGGTTCATCGACAGTGGTTGCTCTAGGCACATGACTGGGGAAACGAGTCTGCTCACAGACTTCAAGGGAGGGAACAAGGGATTCGTATCATTCGCTGGGAACAAAGGAGGTCATATCACTGGTACTGGAGTGGTCACTAATCGGACTATCACACTTGATCAAGTTTACCATGTTGATAAGCTTGATCATAATCTCATTAGTGTATCTTAAATCTGTGATAAGAAGAATTTAGTAATTTTTACTGATACTGAGGCGTTAGTGCTGAAACCGGGATTTAAAGTACCTGAAGAGTGGATACTGATGAGAGCCCCAAGGAAGAATGATTTGTACATGATGGACATGAATAAATCGGATTCATTAATGGGCTCAATATGTCTTCAATCCAAAGCTTCAGAGTCAGAATCCATTTTATGGCACAGACGCATGACACACTTGCAGCTACGGAAAATGAACTATATCACTAAACATGGTCTGGTGCAAGGTGTCCCGATGAAGAGTTTTCAGTTCGACGACAAGTGTGTACCGTGCAAGAAAGGCAAACAACACAAGAACTCACACAAGTCAAAGAGTCAGAACTCGATAGCTTCCACATTCGATTTGTTGCATATGGATCCATTCGGACCTATCAACAAAAGGAGTATAGGTGGTAGTTGGTAGTGTTTAGTTATCATTGATGAATTCTCACGTTTTTCATGGGTTTTCTTTTTAGGTACGAAGGACGAAATAGCTGGAAAGTTGATTGGGTTCTTAGACCAAGTCGAAAATCCTACGGGACGATAGTAAAACGTATCAGGAGTGATAATGGAACAGAATTTATAAACACAGTAATTGGTGTATATTGCCTATCCAAAGGCATAGTACATCAATTTAGTGCACCCTATGAGCCACAAAAAAATGGGGTGGCAGAACGGAAAAACAAGACTTTGATTGAGGCAGCAAGGACCATGCTCTCGGATTCAAAGCTTCCTACCATGTTTTCGGGGGAGGCAGTGAATACCGCATGTCATGTTTTAAACCAGGTCCTTACTGTCAAGTGACTGAACAAAATCTGTTATGAAGTTCTGAATAAAAGACCACCTAATTTAACAGGCTTTGAACCATTTGGGGTACCGTGTACTTTATTGTAAACAAACATCAACCTAAGTTTGGTGAAAAGGCTGACGAAGGATATTTCCTAGGTTATATGCCTAACTCACCGAACAAAAGGGGTTTTAACAAAACAAACGGTACGGTAGAAATTATGTTTAACATTGATATTACAAGTTATTCACATGAACCCCAAACAGGTCCTGAGTGGTTATTTGATTATGACTTATTGTTTGAATCATTTAACATACCAGTTAGTGGAAATGCAGGTACAATGGAGGATGACTTCTCGTCATTAGCCTGAACGACGACAATCAAGGTTTTCCAAAGACAAGCATTCCATGAACTTCTGAGTCTACAACGACAGAAGATGGGTCTCCAACAGAGAATGAACCTGAGATACCTACAAACGAGAATCAGACTACTACTTCTAACTCCGAGGACAGTGATCATGAGGAAGAGAATGTACCGTCTGAAGAATCTAAAGAATCCTGGTTGTGGCATCGCCGTCTATCCCATTTGAACTTCATAGAATTGACCAATTTTGCAAAAAGTGGTTTGGTCAAAGGGCTACCGACTCCTCGATTTCAAAAGGAGCAGCTGTGTGCCGCATGTGAAAAAGGGAAGATGGTGAGGGCTTCACACAAGTTAAAAGTTGAACATTCTTCAACTAGGGCTTTAGAAGTACTCCATACGGATTTGTGTGGGCCTACGCGAGTACAAAGCATTAATAAGAAGAGATATGTGCTGGTGATAGTTGATGACTATTCAAGAAACACATGGGTATTCCTCCTGAGATCCAAGTCTGATGCTACAAAGATCATTATTGACTTCATACGCAAGATTCAAGTTAAGTTGAAGCTTTCGGTTCAGACCAATAGATCTGATAATGGTACAGAATTCAAGAACAAGTCACTCGAGACATTTCTGAGTTATATTGGGATAACACATCAATATTCGGCGGCTCGAACCCCATAACAAAATGGAGTAGTTAAAAGATGAAATCGTATGCTTGTGGAATCCGATATGACAATGCTTGCATATTCTAATATGCCGTTGTTCCTCAGGGCTGAAGCTGTGACAACTGCGTGTTTCATCCAGAACAGATCCATAATAAATAAAAGATTCGGAAAAACACCATATGAGCTAATCAATAAAAGAGTGCCTAATAAATAATTTTTCCACGTCTTTGGATGCAGGTGTTTTATTTTGAATGATAAAGGAAACTTGGGAAAGTTTAATCAGAAAGCTGATGAAGGCATATTCATTGGATACTAGAATTCGTGGCGTTCCGGGTCTACGACAAACGCGTGAAGACTGTCAATGAGAGAGTAAACGTAAAATTTGACGAAGGAATCGTAATGGCTCCTGAATACGCCAGATCAGGACCCGAGTCAAAACAGTCGACTTCTGTGAAGTCACCAGAGCTTAAAGATGAAATGAATTATCTGAATAAACTGTTTGAAAAATTTTATGAAGACTACTTTGAAAAGACCAAATCTGAAGTTCCAAATTTGGTTCCTGACAGGATTACTGAAGATCCGGTCGTAGTCTCCGATCATTCACATCAACCAATTTCTAAAGATGTACACATTCCTGCTAAAAGTGTACAACCAATTCAAGCTCCAGAATCTAATAATACTCCCTTGAATTCTGAAAATTCAGAAACCCCTACCTCAGTTGATATTCCATCAACATCTGAAACAGTCCCCGTATTCTCACCCTGGACTTGAATCCCTATCAAGACCAGCTTCAACCATATCCCCATACTTTCAAATGGACAAGGAACCACCCACCTGAAATATCATTGGTGATCCCTCTGCTTCTGTAAAAGCCCGGAGAGCTACTTTAAACGAATGCCTCTTCTCAAACTTTTTGAGCAAAATCAAACTAAAGACGGTGAAGGAAGCTCTTTAGGATGCACACTGGATTGTTGCTATGCAAGAGGAGCTTAATCAGTTTGAAAGGTTGAAGGTCTGGAGATTGGTGGAAAGACCAAAAGACAAGTCTATCATTGGCATGAAGTGGATCTTCAAGAACAAGAAAGATGAACACGGTGTCATCATTCGGAAAAAAGCACGCCTCGTAGCCAACGGATACGGCCAGCAGGAGGGAATAGATTACGATGAAAATTTTACCCCCGTTGTCCGGATTGAGGCTATTAGAATGGTTTTAGCTTTTGCAGCTCATAAAAATTTCACTGTATATCAAATGGATGTTAAAACTGCATTTTTTAATGGGGAGTTAACTGATAAAGTATATACATATCAGCCCGAAGGATTTACTGATCCTTCAAAACCTGATCATGTATATATTTTAGACAAGTCACTGTATGGCCTTAAACAAGCACCCCGAGCTTGGTATGATGCCCTTTCAAATTATCTTTTGAAATGTGGCTTCAACAAAGGTGCAGTGGACACTACCGTATTCATAAAACGTCAGGGTCCCGATATCATAGTTATAAATATATATGTCGATGATATAATATATGGGTCTACTAATACAGAATTCTGTAAAAAGTTTGCGTTTTTAATGTCCCAAAAATTTGAAATGAGCATGATGGGTGAAATAAATTTTTTCTTGGGTTTACAAGGAAAACAACTGAGTGATGGAATTTTCATCAATCAGTCAAAATACATTCAAGACATGTTGAAGAAATTTAACATGGTCAACATTACACCTATGAAAACACTCATGGCTCCGGATTCTAAATCTAAACTCGATGAGGAAATCTCAGGGAAACCTGTTGATGTAACTCATTGAGGGATAATTGGGTCATAATGTACTTAACCGTGAGTAGACCTGATATTATGTTTCCTACGTGTGTCAATGCTAGATATCAGGCACATCCAAAGGAATCACATTTGGCTGCTGCCAAACGAATTATAAGATATCTAAAGGGAACTCCAAACTTAGGTTTGTGGTATCCCAGGAAATCGTCATTTACATTGACTGCCTTCTCTGATACTGATCTTGCAGGTGATAAAATGGATCAGAAGAGCGCATCAGGAGCAGTACAATTTCTTGGTGACAAACTTGCCTGCTGGTCATCCAGGAAACAACACTGTGTGTCACTATCAACAACAGAAGCTGTGTATGTTGCTGTATCATCATGCTGTTCACAAGTGTTGTGGATGAAGAGCCAACTGAGAGACTACGAGTTTACACCTCAGAAGATTCCTATCTATTGTGATTCTCAGAGCGCAATTGCCATAGTAAACACATTGACATTCGGTACCATTTCATAAAAGATCATGTAGAAAATGGTAATGTAGAATTATATTTTGTACCCACTGAATATCAAGTAACTGATTTGTTCACCAAAGCGTTAGATGAAAAACGTTTAAACTTTGGTATACAAATTGGATATGTTGAATCGGTAAATTTAAACATTCAGTAGTTGCACAATATAACTTTTTTTACAATTTTTACTTGATTTAAATTGTTATTAATCTCATGTGATTTAAATGTCTTTAATTTTTCTGAGATTTAATAGAATTGGACTGTCATGTGCAGGGGGAGCAAACAAAAAAATTTATCTGATAATTGTATATCTGATAATTTTTATCTGAATGTTTGCAGGGGGAGCAACATTAAAACTTGATATTAATCTGAGGGGGAGCTTCAATGAAAAATCCAAGGAGGTAGCTTCAATGCAACATTAAAATTTAATTTTTGTTTATTTAAATTTTATTTTTTATTTTTTAGTTAAATTTTTTTTATTTTTGTGTTGTTAAATTTTTTTTTAGTTGTTAAATTTTTTTTTAGTGTGGTTTTTTTTTTTTGAATCGGCTTAATCGGTGAATAAGAGAGATTGAGTTATTTTTTAAACAAAATATGGGCCGGATTTTAAATTTTAAAATTCCTATATATGTGAATTTTGAAATTATAATTGAACTTTTTAGAAATCCGAGCACTGTTCACTTTCTTTCCAAAAATTTCTCTCATCTTTTCTTCATCACGAAGCAATATGCTTTTGTTGGATTTCTATTTCAGAAACAAAATTGTAAGTATTTTTTTGTAAGATTGTTACTGTTTTTGTAATGTTTTTCCATTCGAGTTTTGTTGTTCAGCTATATGTACTGTGTGTTTGTTAATGTGTGTCAGTGTGCGTATTTGTGAAAGCGCTTATATGTGCTTTAAATCTGAAATTCAAAGTATGGATATGTGTATAATTTTCATGTAAGCTTGAAAATCAAATTACAAGTCTTATAATACACCATACAACATTCAATCTTAGTTCGAAATACAAATTTTTTCGAGTTCAAGAACTCACTGTAAATCAGATTTTTGGGGATTCAAATGTTTTTTGAAACAACATCAGTAAAGAAAAGATGTTCAAAATCAGTTTTCGAGTAGGATAGTGTCAAATTCTAGGTTCAAATGTCCCTAGAAATGATTTTGAAAATTTTCAGAAGGACAAAATGAGACTTAGAAATTTTTGTCTCTTTAAACTCGATCAAAGGGTTAATCGACAAAATTTCAGCTTTGATAGAGTTGGATAAAGTTTTACTCGAGTAAACTCTTAGAGTTTATCAAGTTTTACAAAGTGGATTTCGAGGAAATATTAGGCTTCAGTCGAGTTTGATAAAGTTTGGACTTACAAGACTTTACATCTATCAAACTCGGTTGAAACGTCAACCAAGAAATCTCATGTTTCATTCGAGTTGGGTCAATGTATTGTCTGAGAAAAGCCTTCTTTCATGCGAGTTTGTTATCAAAAGGAGTTAGCATTTCTCAATGATTGTTCCAACTCGGACAATATTTTATTTGAGAAAGTCCAAGGGTAATTCGAGTTGAATCATACCTCATTCGAGAAACTTAACTCTTTACCCGAGATGGTTTCTATGTTATCCGAGTTTTGTCATACACTATTCAACTTTGTTTCACATGTCATCCGAGTATGTTCAAGACTCATTCGAGTTTATTCCTTCATGATTCGAGTTTGGAGTTAAATTTTAAAAAAAAAATCTAAGTGGGGGAATTTCAATTTTTTAAAGAAATTTCACATTTTTCAAGATAAATTTTTAAAATCTGTGTTTTATTAACATTGGTCTCTTAACGATTGACTTTGGAGTCCTAACAATAATATTTTAATATTATTGTCTGGAATCCCGATGCTTTAAACAATCAAACACAAATTTTTCTAATTTCTTGTTAAATGTTTTATTAGTCTATCCATAGGATTAAATTTGTCTGCCTGATATATCTAACATGTTTGCTATTTTTACAGGTATCAAATGGCATCCCAAGCCCCCACCCAAAATTCCAATTCCTCTGATTCCCATTCATCATCAAACCATACTCTTGTGTAAAAACCTGTTAAATCTGCATATGTAACAAAACCATCACCTTCATCTCCTATTCCAGAAACCCAACTGGTCAAATCCAAATATTGTCTAGCTTTGCTTGATAATAATCACCGGTTTGATCCCAATGTCATAAAAGTTTGTCATCCGGTTATTGTTGAAATTTTAAAAGGTCACCGTCTTGGATACCTGTTAAAATACTAACCCTCAATTCCCCAAATATACCTCAATTAATTTTGGCACACGATCAAATTTGTGTCTGCTGAGGGAGACCATCACTTCAAGGTCAAATTTAACCAGTTCAAGGCCAAAATCACATTAGCCAGAATACGTCACAATTTGTTCTTACCTCGACGTATTGACACAGTCAATTTCCCTAAGTTGGCAGACCTTGAAGATTTTTTAACTGACGAGCAATTATTCCACGATTTGATATGTCTTGGTTACTCCAAACCTCTTCCAAAAAGTTCAAAGTTCCACAGAAATGGGCTAAACGGAGAATGGTATACACTATTCGGCATCATCAACAGGTGTATGACCTCAAAACATACTGACATTGATTGAGAAAGCATACACTGCCTACGACTCTTTCATGGCATTGCTTTCAACAAGCATTACGATTTTGCACAATGTATTTGGGAAGATCTCAAGGAGGTAGTGTTGGCTAAGACAACAAACAGAGCAAGAAAATTTGTGTCATTGCAAAGGTTTATCCAAATTCTGATTAGAGAGATCTTGAGGACAAATGACAAATGCCTAAAAATGCCCAGACTATGTGATGATGAGTCTTTACAAGGTTTAGGATGCTCCAAATGCAAATGTCATGTCGATTCCTGAATCCTTATTGAAATATGCTGATGCAAAAGCTGAGAGTGTAAGATTGTATAGGATAGATCGTGCTCTAATTGAAACTCAAGAACCGAGTTTTCATGCCCAAAGAGACATAGGAGAGCAGGTACATCAACACGGGGTTGATGTACAGGGAAGCCAAACTAAGACTCAGGGAGTGATTGAGGAAGTAATGGGTGGTGAGAGTGCATCAGTTTCCGAAAGTACTTTATCAAACATTTAAGAAGGTGGAAATGAAGGTGAAGAGGATAATGATGATGATAACAATGATAATTTGGGAGGTGTTGGCGGAGTTGAGAGATCTCTAATAGTGAGCTTACAAGAAAAGGAGGTAGATGAGGTGGTGAGTGTGAGGGAGACCCAACACATAGACAGCCGGGTAGCCACATCCACTGTTAGCTCTCCTTTGAGAGTTAGCATTGAAGAAACCAGTATCCCACTGGTGATTGCACACCCCGCTGGCCACTCATCTTCTTCTCAACAAGGAGGTGTTTCATTTCTTCACGGGGATTTAGCACATAATCTATCCTTGGATCATTCGGATACTATGGATATTGAAATAAGTACAATTTTGCCCCATTGTACATTTATTCTTCCACAAGTCATAGAACTCATACACGACAGGACACTTGAGTCGGTTTCATGTGTTGAAACAAGTACAGAAGGACTACGTGTCACTGTCGGAACAACCACGGTGTTGGAAGCATCTGGTGCTCCTTCACTTGAAATGGTTGGAAGTCCTGTCAGAGCCACAACATTGCCATATCTGAGTACAGGTTACACAGAGGTTCTTTTTACAAGTTCAACCGTTGTGACAACTGGAAGACTAAGTGACCCAGTAGTTAGTCTGTTACCCTTCGTTACTGAATCCAAGCTGAATGATGCAATTAGTGGAATCACAGCTCAAATGACAACTCAATGTTCAAAGATGATGTCTCAGATGGCAAATATACAAAGATTGCTGAAAGGAAAGGCGGCTCCAGGCCTCTAGAGGTTTGTAGTAGAAGATGAACCACAAATTTCAAACAATGAGCTAAGAGACTATTGTTATGAACAATTTGATGAAATGAGAGACAGGATGATGAGTTTGGAAAAAACGGTAGTGAGTGCTCTAGGTTCATTTTCTGAAAAACTGTCTTCTGTTGAACAGACCTGTAAAGCTCAAGCTTCAGCTCCTAAACGTAAGCATGATGAGCATGATGATGACTCCGATGATGCTCCTCATGAGGGGGAAAAGAAGAGGAAGCTTGGAGAGACTGGACTTCAAGCGGTTGCTTATACAGAGAAAGAAGAAGAAGGTGAAGCGGTTGGAGAAGCTGGAACTTTGGGGTACGGTCAGTTCACCGGGAGGATCGCCCTCCCAAATACGAATTTTTTTCCTCGAAGTTTCAACCTTGTTGTAAAAGAAAAACAAGTTGATGCTTAGAGTGAGCTGGGATTGATTTTATATGAAGATGTTCCAGTTTTTGTGAGTGTTCAATCTGGAATCTATAATTTTGAGGAATATGATGATTCTGACAAAGAAGAAGAAGTGTTAATGATTGAAGGAGCAGAACAAGAAGTTGAAGAATCTGAAGATGATGATGTTTTTTATTTGACTGATATATCTCTAAGAGCTGAAAGGATAGAGAATAAGGAAGAATTAATTGAGGAGATTTTGAGAGATGATGTGCCAACACCAACGGTTGAAAAGCCTGCGGTGACGGTTACAATCAAAGAGGAATTTGATTCGTTTCTTGTTGATGATGTGATGCCTTAAGTTGTCAAAGAACTGAATGAGGTTGAAATTATGGACAAGTTTTTCAAGAGTTACATTTTAGCTGATGAATTTGAACGACAAAATCATTTGAGATTTGCAGTACAGGAAGCAGTTCAAAAGGAAATCAATGATATGATGAGTTTACTTCATGTGGATAATTAAGAAACAAGAAGATTAGAAAGTTGGATCTGTCGGCAAAGCAAAATGCTGAATATATTAGAAAAAGAAATAAGCTTCCATACTTAGAAGATCATCTGAAGAATAAGATTTTTTGCAAGAAACGTGCACCTTGTACATTCTTGAAACTGCTTAAAGTCCTTGAACCAAACATGCCAAATTTAGTGAACTATGCTCACTTTCTACAAAATAAAGCTCAACGAATTGAAGATGTAAGAAGTGAGTTCAGGATTTTTGATCTGGTGAAGATTGAGAAAGATTGGTTTGTGAAAATCTTTTATCCTACGTTCACTGTGACTAGAACTGACGAAAATACTTATGTTTTCAGTGAAGCAGACCTGTTCAATCTTAATTTGGTAGACGTAGAAGACCTTTTTGATGAGCTGTGTCGAAACAAAAGAGAAGAATATTGTCGGTTTGCACTGAAGGCTCTATTTCACTTTATGCATACGAAGCTGGTTCTTATGTCTGTACAAGATCTTCAAATGTGAGTTCAACAAGGAATGAGAAGAATAAACATCATTACGCCAAACCGTTTCATTAAGTGTATGGAAAATCTCAAAGAATATCAAGTTGTTATGGCTAAATATCCGGTGATGATTTATAAAGATAAAGATCAAAAGAAGAGATCCATGCGGAGTGTTGAGCTAAACAAATACTGTGATAGCACATTGCAGAAGGTGATGACTGGTCTTAAAGGAAAACTTGCGGCTGATTCAAAGAGGAAAAAGAAGAAAGGATGTCTGAGTTCATATGATATAAAGTTGATGGTAGAGTTTATTGCAAAGATCGAGTTGAGGCTGATGAACGTAAGAGCATCAGAAGATTCGAGATTAAACATGGACTTAAAGACTGAAGACTAACTATAATTCATCAAAGGGGGAGATTGTTGGGAAATTATATTGTTGATGAAAATAATAAGTCTAGGGGTTCCTTTTGTAATATTTTAATAGTTTCATTTGTATATAAATAGAAAAGTTGGTTATTGTTTGTGTACGGTTCGTACACATTTGCACGAAGAATATCTTGTCTTGTATGGTTAAAGTGCCTAGGGTTCAGTGCTCATCAATCTCCGAATTGTAATTCTCCATTTTTATCAATATAATCATTCGGTAAGTTGTAGTTCATCTTGATCTTATTGTTTGACTTGATATTGTGCTTGAATATTAATGAATAACATGTCATCCCTATCGTTGCGCGATTTGTCATTTTTTGTTGAGTACAACTTCAAAGTGGAACCTCGCAAGTGATATTGTGATGCAACAAAAATTTTGATATAACGTTGTTCTTGTTTTTCGTTCCTTTAATCTCTGTATGTTTGTGTAGGTCCCAAAAGGTTTCCAAACTATCTTTAGATTAACTGTAGAGGGGAGGTGAATACAGTTTATCCCTAATCACACAGATTTTTCTCAATGTTTATAGGTATACTTATTAACAATTTTTAAAATTACAAACAGGTTTGGATTGCGGAAAGATCTAAACAGAGATGACAGATATGAATGTAACATCCATCTTTTGGACCTGGTACGTGGAATTATTTTAGTGGATAAGTAATTTATTAATACTGGGTTGGTCCAATTATATCCCGTTTCGTTGATTGATACGTCTCGGGATTGGGCTTGCGTGTCATCGGGTTATAATTTTAGTGGACGAATTATGTTTTTGGGATCACAGGATTAAATGGGTTAAATGGGCATAAATTATGAAAATGTGATATCGGGTTTGGGTTATTGGGTTCGGGACCGGTTAAAAAGGAAGCGTGCATATATGTTCATCCTCTTTTCTTCCTTATCCATTTGAGATACCCTAAAAAGTGTATATGTGTGTGTTTATGTGAAAAGTCCAGCAAGAAACCCTCTCAATTTCCAGGATTTGTGTTGCTGAAGCTTGGATTGAGCACCTTCATCTTCTCCTTTTGTGTTCTTGAAGGTTATTGAGGTAAGAGACTTTGGTTCTAAGGGCTTAATTCATGATGTATATTGAGAATTGATGGGAAATCTGTGTATAGCTACTATGTGATGATATTAGGCTGATTTGGAGTGTTTATGTGACTGAAAATCGTTATGTATGGGAGATTGCACTCCTGGGCAGAACCTGAAAATCGTTGTGTATGGGAGATTGCACTCCTGCGTGTAATATATATGAGACAAGGACGTGAACCTCAGGTATATTCTATTTCCTTATACGTGTTATGAATGAGATATGAGATCGGTTCCGGGGTCCGTGATGAGTTCCATACGGACGGTGAGTCGCGAAAGGGATCGCGTGGGTTGACTGTCCCTAACAGTCCTTGGGGCGTATATATACAACAGGGCCTGTAGCCGGGTAGCTTCCGTGCTACAGGGTATCGCTGACCATTGCTGTATGCGGTGTGTCGACCGGGGAAGGGTCCCCACCAGGATTGTGTGTGCATTCAGATCTCATAGTTGTGCTTTTATATCTGAGATGTGTGATGGGCAACAATGACAGGGATAGGGACAGGGACAGTGTGTGCTATGTGCTATGTGTTATGTGCAGTGCCAAACCCTCGTGTGCTCACGGGCTTTATAGCTCATGTCTTCGAGTCTAACATGTTCAGGGAATCAGAAGGGACCTCAGCAGCCGTAGAGATAGGTTCAGGGCTGACTTGAAGATCTGTTGTTTGTTTATTTAATGTCTAATAATGTATGAGATAGTGGTTTTAGGAACGCGGCATCAGTTATGTATCTGATAATCAGTGTTGTTATGTTTAGTTTAGTTGGGCTGCGAAGGTACTGAACTGTGTTTAACCTTTGTGAATAAAGTTTTAAATTATAGGTGATCTGCCTTATCCTATGACATGTGTGTTATAGATTTTTTACGTTATTGCCACTTATGATATTGGGTTGACGTGACATTTCTGGAATCGGGAGGGGTGTTACAATGAACAACAGATTTTAACCAGTCTAGGACACACTCAAACTAGTTACAATGATATGACTCAGTAAGGTTCACTCACTATTTACACACTCATTGTTTACAGGACTCAATCTGATCAGCTTTGGCAAATTGATTAGCTTCGACACACATAGTTTTTTCACTCAAGTTGAACTGAACGTCCATCCATGAAAAGTACACTTTCTTTTTGCGCTCACATTCTCTGTTTGTGTATGTCTATATTTCTCTCTCTCTCCTTAGAAGCTCCTCTTTTATATGCATTCAGAGGAACCCAGTGAAGCTTTTTTATTGGTTGTAGAGAAAGCGGTAATGTCTTGTAATGGGACAAATATGCTTTCCTGCACAATGAAAAATCTAACAAAAGTAGTTTTGTCTTCTTACAGCAGAATCTTTGTCTTTTCCTTTTTGTCTCTGTCGTCCTTAGCTTTACCCCAAAGAGGAATGTCAACTAGTGACCTTTATTCTTCATTGTAAAACCATTTTGGTATAAGAAATGGTTTGTCACCCATTTCAGATATCTTTTTTATCTTCATGCTTCAAAGCAGCTTTTGTTAGATATCCAGCAGTTCTTATATTCCACATTGCCTTGAATCTTTAATCTGATCCCATCATTCCAAACTTTGCAAGAAGATATAGAAACATATTCCATAAGGTATTAAAACTGTTCACAAAGAACAAGTCCCGTTCACAAAGAACAGAATACTTAACCGTGTTAAATTGTCCAACAGATATGGACAGCTTAGACATACTATGTCAAACCTGTCCAACAGATATGGACAACTTTGAAAAACTGTCAAGTTACAACTAATGTAATAGTGTAACCAAGATGTGGGCTGATTTTGCAAATCAGTTATCAGGTTTGATTGAGGCATTAAAAAGCCTTAAAATCTTCCTTGTAGTGTATCTAAACCTGACAAAATGAACCCATTTGAAAATATTTTGGTCATATTGGGCTGTTTTTTAACTTTAATGGGTGTGTTTGGGCTACTTATAAATTTAAAACAGGTTGGAATGGGTTTAGGATTAAAAAAACGGGTTGAGTGTGCTAAATAAAAAAAAGGAAACGGGTTAAGTGGGCAAGTCTCCTCTGAGATCTGAACGTCTCCACAGCCACAGCCCACAGGACGTATCTCCATCGCCGACGCTTCTCTGAGTTCTCTCCTTCACAACGACTGAACGATGCTTCTCTCCTTCTCTACTCGACTACTCCGAGTTCTCTCCTTCACATGTTGGAATACGATCAAGCCTCCTCCGTCTCTAACTCTCCTCCGTGACTCCGTCTCCGTCTCCTCCAAGCTTCCAGTCTTCCACAATTAGGGATTTTGCGTTTTAAGTAAACGAATCTTTCAAGGCTTCAATCGATTCAATAAGGACATCAGGTTAGTATATTAGTATCAATCGATTAAAATTTCTAGGGTTCTAACTTGGGCTTTTGATTCTCGATTTCTCCGTTTTCTTTATGGTATATATGTGAAATACGAACCAAATTTATAGACTTTTTTCTGGTTTTTTTTTCACAATTTTTAGATGGCCATTATTCTAAATTTCTAATGATTTTGATGCCTGTCCTTCAAAGCTAGACATTGTGGAGTCTTATCTATTAATAGTTGTTGATAATTTGCATATTATACAAATCATAAGCAGTATTTGTATGGGTTTAATTTCTTGATTCATAGCAATTAAAATAGAATTGGCTTGTTATAATACAATTTTGTTGCTTGGAAATTCCATAGAAAAAATTTGGGAGTGAAGCTACACTTGATGGGTGTCATAAGGATGACACACCTTGTGGATGGGTGGGTGTGGATTGCACCTATGATTACAGTGCAGTGGTTAATGGTTTGGTCTCTCGATTTGAATTCGATGAATCTTTCAGGAAGCATAAGTGCTAGACTGCTAGTATTGGTGGTTTGGTTTCATTAACATATCTTGATCTTTCAAATAACAATTTTGTATGGAATTTCAGACCTCTGCGATCATTAATGGAATAATAAATTAATGAACTTACGCATAAGTAGTTTTATAGGACCTCCTTTAGGGGTCATTAATGGAATAATAAATGTGATCAAGATATTAACTGGTTTGAATCAATCAGAGTATAAAACCAATAACTTGTATTGAATCAAAGTCCAATTAAGAAGTTTGGGGAATAACACTTAACTGTTTTAAGAAAAGCTTTCAAAAACAAATAACACATAAATATAATCAACAATCAAATCTTTTGTATTGCCAAACTCAATGATTACAATCACTTCTAATCTGTTTGATTAGACGAAGAACACAGACTGTTCTTAGGGTTTTACAACCTTAGAGGCTTATGAAAACTCAATCAAAAGGCAATTACAACTGAATCAAAACTTGTACGTGTAGACTTACAATAGAAAAACCTATTATATGTAAATATAAAGCCTTCTGATTTGTTTCCTTGGAAAACTCTGATTTCTCTGTTAGTAGATATGCTTGAAACTTCGAATATAAATCTTTTCCTGAATTTCAGCACTTTCTGTTTATTGAGCTGTTGAGCAGCTTGAACTTGAACACTGGCAGCTTGATCTTTTGAACTAGCAGCTCGAACTTTTTCAACTAACAGCTTGAACTTTGTAATTACACAGAAAATCTACTAACAGTTTGAGAAATCTAACTAACAGCTTGACATACTTAGAATATTTCCCAACAATCTCCCCCTAACTTAAATTCTTTACATAAGACTTTAAGTTTTTGTACAAATAAAGAATAAAACAAAGTAAAACTGTTATATGCAAACTAAGGCATCCAAAAACTTACAGTTGTGAAAGTTTCTGCTTAATTGCCTTTAAAAAATCTCTTTTCATCTCTTCTTTATCACAGTAAATCTGCACTAAGCTTATTTGCAGTATCCATGCTCTTGGAAGATCAAAGAATTCAAAATTGAAGAACATGCTGGATCTGTTTGCAAATTTGAGTCTATATGTCTTTGATTTCACATATAGATCAATATGTTCAATCTTCATATCCTTGGCAGCTTCTATATCACTTCTGATAGATTCTGGGTCAAAAATGCTTTTAAGATCCTTTACACTCTACTTAACCCAAAGAAGTGGAGACCTAGACTGACTGACTGTTCCAGTACGATGCATTTGAGTTAGCTCTTTTCTTGTCATCTTGTGTACAAGGTGAACTATGCCTTTGTATTCTTCCTCAGGACCAGCTTCTCTTTTGACTACAAAATGATATTTTAAGTCAATGTCATCCATTGACTTAGCATACCTGTATGTAATAGGAGGCTTGGAGAAGTCATGCTGATCGAGGGTCTTTTCAATTTCCATTACTTTTTGCAGCTGATGCTCAAACAGTACTCTTTTCACTTGATCAAGCTTTGCTTGTTGAATTGCTTCAGATTGAGGATCATTAGCAACAGCTTGAACAGGAGCAACAGATTGAACAGGAGGAGAAGGATCACTGACACCCGCTTGAGCTGGTTCTTGTTGGCTTTGGACTTGTTGGGAGACTTTGGCTGCCTTTCGTTTTTCCATCTCTTTGTCATGTATGTCTTGCAGCTTTTCTGTTTGCCATGACTGAGCCATTATTCTTGGAATTCCTACTGATGGAGAGAAGTTGATCAAAAATTTTCTGTGTTCTGCCTTTGAATGCCCTGTTGGCATTTTTCTTTTCTTCTGATTCTGCTTGACCACAAACCCTCTTAGGTAATCACCTAAGGTTTCATCATCTTTCATTGGAGCATAGGTTTGCTGGTCTAAGAGATCATCCTGTTCCCTGCTAATTTTCTTGCAAATTCAGCATCATGAGCAACCTGGGCTTCTTTAGAGGATAATTTAATCTTTGGAGATTATGATTATGGTTATGCTTCCGCACTCGTCACGCCTCGCTGCCAACCGGGGTAGCAGGGTGTGACAGATTGGTATCAGAGCCATAGTTATAGTGAACTAGGTTGCATTAGTACCTAGACTATAACTGTTACAAAAACTAAACTTTCTTCAAGAACTGTGAACACATATAGGTACCCTGATGACAATAACGTGTCGAAATTCACCCCTAGGGAAAGGGTGTGACCAGCACAACGGGAGTCTATCCCAGTACCTGCCCATCAGCCAAGCCCGCCGCAGTAGTAACGGGCAAGCATAGGACAGTGGGTATGGATCCCTCACACTCTCTAAGAGTGGAGAAACCAGGAGGGGATCCAAATCCAGTTCGAAGTCAGAACACTATCTTCCTCTCAAGTGCCGACACTTACCTAGAAACCTATGTAACAAAATTTGCCCCTGGCAAGGGCCGCCAGACACGACCTCCAATTTTGACAAAATTTACCAAGAGGTCGGTGAGATCTTTGCAAGGATTAAGCAGGAGGCAATGCAAACCACCAATAAGCCTTAGGCCAACCAGAATACCCAGGCAATTAAACAAGACGGAATCGACGAATTGTGACAGCACCTAGCGGAGCACAAAACCCACACTGCAGAACTAACCTAACGAATTAACGCTCTGGAGTACGAGGAAACCCCGGAGGCATCTCTTTATAGTATTTCTCTAGGCTTTACTATCTGATATATCTTAGGCTTAAGAATTTAGAAAATTCTGACCATATCATATACAAAGATTAAGTATCAGGAACTTTTATGAGGAATTAAGTTTTAACTGCAACTCTGCGTAGGAAAAGATAAAGCTGTGACTATCTGCCTAAGAAATTTCAAACCCGTAGACTTGTCCTCTTACCCCATTAGATACCACTTATGCATTTCTACTATTTGATACTAGTGCTGATAGGAGCTTTATATCCACTAAGTTCACTAAGCAGATAAATTCCATTAAGTGCTACTTATGCTATTGAGGTTGATGACAGTGAGACGCTTAAGACAAATAATATAAGTCGAGGATGCTCCTTAGAATTAGTAGGCCGACTCTTTGAAACAGACATGATATCCATCAAACTGGGAAGTGTTTACGTGGTCATAGGCATGGATTGGCTATCGAAAATCGTGTGGAAATAGTATGCAACAAGAACATAGTTCATATACCTTTAGCCAATAAGAAGGTCCTTACTGTCCAACGCAAAGCAAGAAATACCAAAGTAAGCATCATCTCTAGCATTAGGACCCTGAAGTGTTGATAGAGAGGGAGCCAAAGGGAAAGCGGCTCGAAAATATTCTTATTATTTATGGTTACCCCAAGGTTTTTCCAGAACACTTACCTGAACTCCCAACATCGAGGCAAGTCAAATTCAAAAATAGGCCTAGTATCAGGTGAGCACCATGCCGATTAGCCCCATCAATAGTGTAAGAATCGTCCAACCAACTGTAGGTGCTCTTAGATAAAGGGCCTATCAAACCGAGTTCCTCGCTTTGGAGGAGCTCCAGTTTTGTTCATAAAGGAGAAGGATGGAACTTTCGGGATGTGCATCAATTACCGAGAAACTAAAAGAACCAATACCCACTTCCAAGGATCAATGACTTGTTTGACAAAACTCCAAGAATTAAGCTCCTATTCGAAGATCGTCCTTAGGTCTGGTTATCATCAGGTTAGAGTTCACAAGAAAGATATTCCAAAGACAGCTTTCAGATTCCGTTTCGGTCATCATAAATTCCTATTAATGTCGTTTGGATTAACCAGTGTCCCCAACGGTACTCATGGACCTCATCGGGTGTGCAAAGCTTATTTAGACAAAGTAGTGATTGTATTCATGAATGACTTTTAATCTACTCACGAAACGAGAAGCAGCACGAGCAACATTTAAGACTGGTTATGGAATTATCGGAGAAAGAACCACTATATGCTAAGCTTTCTAAATTTGACTTTTGGTTAGGAGAGGTGAAATCCCTCGGTCACGTGAACAATAGTAAAGGAATCCAAGTCGACCCCGCAAAGATCGAGGCTATCAGGAATTGGTCAACTCTTAGAACCCCCATAGAGATACGACAGTCCTTAAGACTTGCCACTTACTATAAGCAATTTTCTCAAAAGATCACCAGAACTCTAACAAAACTGACCCGAAAATACATTACGTATGATTGGAGCAAGGATCAGGAGATATCATTTCAGTTATTAAAGCACAAACTGTGCAGCGCGCCTATTTTGTCCATACCTAAGAGGAACGAGAAATTTATAGATCACTATGACACTTCACACAATGGGTTGATATAGAAAGATAGGGTCATAGCTTATGCTTTATGAAAACTTAAGGTTCACTAGGTGAATTACACAACACATGATCTAGATCTTGGAACAGTAGTCTTTACCCTTAAGACTTGAAGACATTAGTTGTACGGTAAGAAGTGTATTACACTCACGGACCCTAAGAGCCTCCAACACATCTTGAACCAGAAAGAGTCAAATATTAGGTAAAATCGTTGATAGAGCTAATAAGTGGTTGCAACAGTGAGATTCATTATCACCTGAGGAAAACTAATGTGGTTGCAGACGCTCATAGCCGAAAGAAATGAAGTAAGCCGTTAAGAGTACCAGCCATAGTTATAACCACTCAACCAAACCCTCCTTTCTTAGTTCATGAAGTTATTAAGGAGGAAAATATGAAAAATAAAGCCTTGCACAGAATGGATGTCGATACTTCATGGGCAGAATTTGGTTACCAAAATTCGGAGGAGTAAGAAAGCTGGTCATGGATGAAGGGCATAAGACAAGATATGCTATTCATCCAGGGGCAGATAAAATGTATGATGACTTGAAAGGAATGTACTGGTGGCCAAATATGAAGGCTGACATTGCTACCTACGTCAGCAAGTGCCTAACATGTTTGAAGGTTAAAGCTGAGCACCAAAAACCATCAGGATTGCTAGTTCAACCAGATATACCCCAGTGGAAGTGGGAAAACATCACCATGGATTTCATCACCAAGTTGCCAAAAACTTCTGGAGGTTATGACACTATTTGGGTGATTGTGGATCGACTTACCAAAGCCGCACATTTCCTGCCAATCAAGGAGACTGATAAGATGGATAAGTTAACACGAATCTATCTTAAAGAAGTCGTCTCAAGACATGGAGTACCTGTATCAATTATATCAGACAGGGACAGCCGGTTCACATCAAGATTTTGGCAGTCATTGCAAGAAGCACTGGGTACACGCTTAGATATGAGCACAGCCTATCACCCGCAAACGGATGGTCAGAGTGAAAGGACGATTCAGACGTTGGAAGACATGTTAAGGGCATGTGTCATCGATTTTGGCAAAAGTTGGGACAGGCACCTGCCATTAGTCGAGTTTTCCTATAACAACAGCTATCACTCGAGCATTAAGACCGCCCCATTCGAGGCACTCTACGGGCGAAAGTGTCGATCACCTCTTTGTTGGGCTGAAGTAGGAGATAGTCAGATCACTGGACCTGAGATCGTCCAAGAGACTACAGAAAAGATAGCCCAGATTCGTAACCGATAAAAGATCGCGCGGGATCGACGGAAGAGTTATGCAGACATTCGACGGAAGGATTTAGAATTCCAAGAGGGAGATCAAGTAATGTTGAAAGTCTCGCCTTGGAAAGGCGTAATCCATTTTGGGAAACGGGAAAAACTCAATCCTCGTTATATCGGACCATTCAAGATCACCAAAAGAATTGGCCCGGTAGCTTACCGACTCGACTTGCCCCCAGAGCTTAGTAACGTTCATAACACCTTCCACATGTCCAATCATAAGAAGTGTCTGGCTGATGAATCACTCGTTATACCCATGGACGAGCTGGAGTTAGACGATAAGTTGAACTTCATTGAGCAACCTGTAGAAATAATGGATCGAGAAGTCAAGAAACTCAAGCACAGTCGGATCCCAATAATAAAAGTCAGATGGAACTCTAAGCGAGGTCCTAAGTTTACATGGGAACGAGAAGATCAATTCCGAGAAAAATACCCTCATCTGTTCTTAAATACTCAAGCAGTGGAGAACACAAGCTAATTTCGGAACGAAATTCGCTTAACAGGGGGAGACTGTAACATCCGGCACTAAACCAGGTTAGCAACAAAACCCTAATCTACATTTAATAGTCAATTATAGCCTAATCAGTAGTCATTAGAAATTAATCAAGTGATTAACAAGGCTTATTAGAAAATTCAACTCAATTAGAAGCAAATTCATCGGTGCGATGAATCGGGAAATCAATTAATCCGATCAATTTACGACATGAAGGATTAATTCAACTAAGTACATAATTAAATCATGATTAGTGACACTAATCATACACTAATACAATTACTTAACCTTAATTATGCAAGACTAAAACAATTAATTAAAACAATGCATCCAAAAGTATTTATGAATTTACAAGAAAAGGGAAATACAAGAATACATTTCTAAATACTTTTATACAAAAAAAAAAATACATCATCAATAAGCCTCATAGGCCGGCCACAAGGAGGACACACAAGGACCAAAAGAATGCATTTTTTACTCAACCTTTCTACATCAAATCCTCCTCTTTCCTTTCATCCAAGATTTTACAACTCTTTTCATCATTTCACCACCTTTATTCATCTATAAATAGAGGTTCAAATTCACTTCATTTCTCACACCTTGCAAAGCAAAAATCCCCTTCTTTTCTTCCTCTCAAAACCGGCCAAAGAAGTGCCCAAGAACACCAACACTTGCAACATTGTGTTCTTCTAATATTTCAAGAGTTTTGGTGAAAAGTCTTGCAAGGATTTCAACTTCTACTCATTTTCATTCCTATAATACATCAAAGTAAGTAAATACTAGCTTATATCATCTTATATTTATGTTTATATAAGTCTTGCATAATATATATAATCACCTACAACAACAAGTTTCATAAAAACTCAAGTTTATAAGTTTCTAGTTTTTATTTTAAGTTGTTTCTTTAAATATGTTTATGAATATGTAAACACATTATAAAAGTGTTAATATTATGAAAACATGTGATATATATGTGTTTTTATAACTATTATGGCTTTTATACAAGTAGCCTTTGAATAAACAACAAGAATCATAAGTTGTTGTAAGTTTATAAACTACGGATTTTCGGCAGAAAATTTATATCGACTTTGAAAAATCATAACTAATTCATAACTCAACCAAATGAGTTGATTCTTGTCTCAAAAGTTAGATCTATGTCTTAACTATAGATCTGCAAATTTTCATGATTTATTTTGAAGTTTAAGACCTCCAGAAATTATTTGGGAAACCGAAAGTTTGACAGCTCAAAAATGGCCACCATAGCGTTTTTAACGAGCTTTTTCACAAACCTAAACAACTCGAAAAATGGCCGTTCTTGATTCTAAAAATCCTTTGTATATAGTAGTTGAATGTCCTAGAAAACCAAAGTCTAAAACATTTTGGAGCTTGGTCAAAAGCCTCAAAGTAGGCAGGAAAACCTCCGAAAAAGCTGGAAAATTATATATATATAAACTTGACGTTTTAAGCAAATCTTATTTATAAACTTGTAATGTTGGGTGATTTAAGACATAAAAATCTATAAATATACCTGTTATCATATATTAGTGATATTAAGTCCTTATTATCATTTAGGACTCGGTTAAACACTCCGGTTCCATCACCCATCAAACAACGCACATTTGCATTTTTGCGCATATTTTGCCATCGCAATTCCGGTGAGTCTTCATAGCCCCTATTTTTCACTATCTATTGGGGTGGAAATACATGCACTATTTCCATATGGACATCAAAACTGTTTATTTCTTATATGTATTACATGTGGTTCCATCAGCCCTTATATCATGAAACGTTAATTGCATTTATTTGTAAGCGTGAATATATTGTGGATAGATCTATTGGGAGTCATGTCCCCCATTCGGGTTAGATCGGTTCGGCTAACAGCGAGTGCATATATATTTAACACACGGTATTACGTATGGGAATACTGCACAGGGCAAACTCATTCTAATTAAGCTTCGGTTGCATGATGGTTTATGTAATACATACACGGAATTTATGATTTTATAAATTCAACTCATCTGATAATGTCCATACAACTGGTCTTTTCGCGTAAACCTATGAGCTCACCAACAATTTTTGTTGACGTAATTTAGCATGTATTTTCAAGTAATTAAGGCACGTATGCCTCAGACGTATTTCACTTTCAAGCTTCCGCATCCATGGAGTCGCATGCATATTCAAATTAACGGAGATTTAGCTGCATTATTTTGGATATTTTAATTAAATCTCTGTATTTTGCGAACTCCTTTACTCATAACAGTCTATGTAAAACATTGCTATATTTTCAAGTTTCAATGATGTATTTTAAAAAAACGTCCATATAATGGTCGTTCATTATGATTATGGTTACGCTTCCACACTCGTCACGCCTCGCTGCCAACCGGGGTAGCAGGGTGTGACACCCTTGCCCTTATCTCTGGAAGCAGATGCTGAGGATTGGACTGTAATGACAGGAGCCTGATTTCCTTCTCTGATAACAACCCTAGTTGTTTAGATTGAAGCAGCTTGAGTTTCTAGGCTAACAGCTTGAGTAGCTGTTGGGACTACTAGCCTAGAATCTGGGACTGTTGGAGCAGGAGTTGAAGCTGTTTGGACTGAAATAGGGATCTCCTGATTCTCTCCCTCTTTGGATGCATTGCTTTGGCCAGGAGGACCTACAACCTTTGCCATTAGGGTTCGTATCATCTTCTCAAGTTGAATGATCATATTTCCATAGAGGGTGAACCCTTGATGAAAATAATCCGTTCTCTGATGTTGAGCTGCTACTGTCTGTTGGAGTGCTATGATTTGTGCCCCCTGTGTAGCAATAAGGGACTTCTAATGTTCCAATACTGCTACAAAAGGTTTCAGCTGAGGATCCGTCAATATCATTAGTTGCAGACTAGCCTCAAGATCATCAAATGATAGTGGTATTTGTGATCTACCACTGGCATGAATTCCAGAAGTAGAAACATCTGGGCCCCTTTGTTCTTGGTACTGGGGACTTCCAGAAGGTGCTTGTACACCCTCTGTTGCCATGGGTGTGGTCTTAGTGATGTTGACACTGGCCTGTGCCTCTTGTGCAGAGACATTAGTAGTGTCAGCCACAAACCCCATATGGACATCCTCTGTTGGGATGTCCACCTCCAAAGTGAGGGTGGGAGTGTCCTCTGTGGGTGCCCTTTGGATATTCTGTGCAGAAGTGTCCTCCTGCACAGGGATATTTGGCTCTGGTATTAGGGCTGAGGAGGAAGGAGCTCCTGAAATCCTTTGTCTCTTGTATTGTATAAGTGGGGATGTGGGTTTGACAGAAGGAGCAGATGGAATATTTGTATCATGATGAGTGGGTTGGGGTCCTGGGGTTGAAGCAGTGATGGAAGGCTGAGCCTGCTCAGGACCCTCTCCTCTGTTTATTGGATTGATGCCCAGCATTGCAGAGTGCAATAGGACATCTATATTCAAAAAATTGGCACTAGGTTTTAAAAGTCTTTTTTTTATGGTAAAGAGTGCCTATGAGAAACATGTATCCTCTTATGTACACTGAAATTACTGCAAGTTTTTGCAATTATTTCAGCCAAAAATCGTGGATATATCAAAAATTTCCCATTCTTTAGGGCATGATGCCTTAACATCCCCTGAAAAATCATGTTTGAAAAATTGAACTGTTGGCCCGTTGATAAACACACTAAGGCAGTGGCTATGTTTGAATAAAATTCTGACCAACCAGTTCTTTTAGGGCTTATGCACTGTTATATAACATGCACAAGGTATTTCCACTTAGGGTCAAAATGTGTTTTAAAGAAAGTGAAAGAATCAGTAAGGCCTATTTACCCTATTGCAAAAAGGCCTTCGTGTAAGGCAGCAAGAGATAGATCTGTTATACCTGCGGCATCTTGGAGATGCAAGTGTTGACGGATGGTTTCCTCAGTAACAGAAATAGGGTTGCCATCGATTTTGGATGTCAAGGAGGTGACTCCATTGATGGTTTTGACAGAGGAAAATTTCCAAAACTGCTCTATATGAGATATATATATGGTGGGATTTATAGTAAGGGCATGGTGGATATGTGAACTTCGAAGGAAGTCCATCATGTCATGGAATGGTTGAAGGTCAGTGTGTTTGAGTGAATAGGGAAGACAGTTGTGTTCTTTGACAAACTCCATTGACGATCAAACGGTGATTTAGGGTTTGAGAGATTTGTGTATGAATCGCTTAGAGAGAAAAGAAGGTCGTGGAAGATATTTTTGCAACTGGTAGTTACAGTTGAATGAAATTGGGACCTTTAAAGGTTTGGGGGTTTCAAAAATATCTAATCCCGCGCACACACTTATAAGAAATTACAGAATTACCCTGCACACTTTGACAGATCAAGTGAAAACAACTAACAGTCCGAGAGAAATGAACTAGCATCTTGAGAAAAGACTCAAGCTGTTAGTTGAAAATTAAGCATATTCTGATAAAACAGTGTCTTCCCCTTAATCAAGCATATGAAATAAATATATTCTTCATAAAATAAGAGAGAATGATGAATAAAAAATTAATCCATATTAACCATGCCAATATTTGATACTAAGAAGGTGAATCTTCCTACATCAAATGGTTTTGTAAATAGATCAGCTAACTGATCATCTGTGTGAATTTTGGTATCTTGGATTAATTTCTTCTCATTACAATCTCTTATAAAATGAAATCTTATGTCTATATGCTTGGTTTTGGGAAATTTTACTGGATTTTGTACAATGCTTATGGCACTTGAGTTTTCAATGTAAATAGGAGTAGATAGAAAGTTCATAGATTAGTCTCTCAGTTGATTCTGAATCCACATCACTTGGGAACAGCAGCTGGCAGCTGCTACATATCCTGCTTCAGTAGATGAGGTGGAGACAGTTGTTTGCTTTTTGCACTGCCAAGAGACCAGTCTTGCTCCTAGATATTGACATCCACCAATTGTGGATTTTCTGTCAATGTTGCATCCTCCATAGTCACTGTCAGAATAAACTGTTAGTTCAAGGGGAGAGTCTTTAGGATACCATAGGCCCAAATGAGGTTGGCCCTTAAGATATCTAAAAATTCTCTTATTAGCGAACAGATGTGAGTCCTTTGGAGCACATTGAAACCTGGCACAAACACAAACAACAAACATAATATCAGTTCTAGTAGATGTGAGGTACATAAGTGAACCTACCAAGGATCTGTATAGGTGAATGTCCACATCTACTCCATCTTTGTCTGCATCAAGCTGCTTGTGAGTATCCATTGGAGTACTAGCAACTTTGGTATCGTTGTAACCAAACTTTTCCAGGATTCTTTAACATACTTTGATTGACTTATAAAAAGTCCTTCTTCTTGAGTGTATCCTTGTGCTACCAGTCTTGCTTTGTTCTTGATTACTATCCCTCTCTCATCCTTCTTGTTTCTGAACACCCATCTTGTACCAATTGCTCACTTTCTTTTAGGAAGATCAACTAGAGTCCATACATTCTGAATCTTGAATTGCAGTAGTTCTTCCTGCATTGCCTCAATCCAAGATGGATCTTTCAAAGCCTCAGATGCCTTTTTAGGTTCTAATTGTGACATGAAACATGCATGTTCAAAGGCAGCTAAACTAAATTCAGTAACTGCTGATTCAGCATCAGTAGATTCCTTGTGAACCATTGTTCTTGTTTGTACAGGAGTGCGTGGATCACCCATTACCTGGTTGAGAGTGTGATACTTGTGAACTCTGAGTGTTGGCTCTCTGTCTGTCTGAAATGATGTTCCAAAATTTGTATCATCTCCTTCAGGAGCACTTGATAGTTCAGCTTCTGGAACAGCTTGACCAGAAGATGGGACTGTTTCCCTTTGTGATGGAGCTGTTACCTCAGGACATGGGATTGGTACTTCATAATTTAGATTTGAATCATGTTGAGCATCCAGTACCCCTGGTGGGTCACAAGATAGAAGTGGTAGAACAGTATACTCATCCCATCTATCAGAATCTTCAACAGTCTGAAACTTTGTGCCAACAACTTGAATATTTGTGTGAACAGAATGAGAATTTGTGTTGGCAGCTTCAACCCTGTTTTCATCAGTTTCTGCAGTATACTCAACAAAGCTCAGAGAATTTGTTACTGAATCTGAATCAAACAACCAATCAGGACCAGTGTCTTTGACATTTGCATTGTTTTCATGAAACTCAACATTGGCACTTTCTTCAATGGTTTTAGACACACTGTTGTATACCCTATACGCTTTGCTTTGAATAGAGTATCCTACAAAGAAACCTTCTTCAGCCTTACTTTCAAACTTACCTAAGTGAGTCTTAGTGTGAAGAATAGTGCATGAACAACCAAAAGACTTTAGGAAGGCTATTAAGGGAACTGTATGATGGAATAACTCATATGCAGTTTTCCCTTGAGATTGAACAACCTGAACCCTATTTAGCACATAACAAGCTATATTGACTGCCTCTGCCCAAAAGGTCATTGGCAGTTTGGAATCAGCTAGCATGGTTTAGCAGCCTCAATTAAAGTTCTGTTCTTTCTTTCAGCTACACCATTTTGTTGTGGTGTTCTTGGTGCACTATATTGCCTTGCAATACCTTTAGACTCACAGAAACTGTTTAGGATATGATTTTTAAACTCAGTTCCATTGTCTGACCTGATCACCTTAACTTTTAAGTTGGATTGGTTTTCTATCTTCAGGATAAATGATTTAACTAGCTCAACAGTTTCATCTTTAGTCCTAAGAAAGCAGACCCATGTAAATCTTGTGAAAATCATCAACAATGACTAAATAGTAAGCTCTTTTATTCAAGCTCAAAACAGATGTTGGACCAAAGAGGTCCATATGAATAAGATGAAGAGCAGATGAGATTGAATTTACTTCTTTGGCCTTATGAGAAGTTTTGTGTTGCTTGCCTTTAAGGCATGCTACACAATGATCATCACAGATGAACTCCTTTTGTGGTAAACCTCTTACCAAATTCTTTTTGACTAAAACATTTATGAATTTGAAGTTCATATGACACATCCTTCTGTGCCAAAGAGCAGACTCATTAGATGATGCTTTGGATATCAAACAGCTTAAAGTATTTGATTTGGTAAAGAGATCTGTGTCCAAGCAGTAGACATTGTCCTTTCTTGGTGTTCTAAATAAAACAAGATTTTCAGGTATTTTAAAATCTTTTGAAAGAACAATGCACTCAGAATCTGTGAATACAACAATATTTTGTTTATCACAGATTTGAGACACACTTAGTAAATTGTACTTCAGCTATTCAACATACAAAACATCATTGAAGATCATCTTGCCTGCTTTGACAGTACCTTTACTTGTTACCTTACCTCCCTTGGAATTTCCTCCAAATGCAACAAACCCTCCTTCAAAGCCTTTGAAATTTGACAAGCATTCAGAATTGCCTGTCATATGCCTAGAGCATCCATTATCCAAATGTCATCTTGTTTTATGTTGTGACCTGTGGGTGCCCTGCACAAATAAAAGCTTAGTTAGTAGTGGAGTAAACCCAAACCAAGTTGGTTTTGGGTTATCCTTGTGCATTGACATAACTAAACACTGTTTGTGACTTTTTGTACTTAGTGAGATCCACTGGTGGATTCTGTGAAGAATATTTAGTTATGACATGAGGTATCCAGGTGTTCTTTCCAACCTTTTTATCAACAGTCTCAGATGATCCATTACCAGTTCCAATTTTAGGCTTAGCAGTTTGAACTAAGTTTTCAATACTAACAGCGTCAGAGGTTGCACTACCAGTTCCAACTTTAGGCCTAACAGTTTCAACTTTTGTATAACAGTTTGATCTAAGTTTTTGCCTTTAACACACCATATCTGTTTAAAATTTGATTTGGATTTTGCCAAAACTTGTTTTTGGTGTGTAGACTGGCGTTTGTTGACTTTTAAGAACCTGTGATCAACTGTCTTCTTTGGAACTGGTGCAACAGATGGTTTGGCCTGAGGATTCTTTGTGTTTTGAACAAATGTCTGTTGCTGCACCACGGTCTGTTTTCCAACAGATGGTTTATACAAACAATGTCTGGCCAAATGGTTTTTCCTGCCACATTGGAATCATCTTTTGACTATTTTGATTGAAGAACCGGTTTTGTTGGACCATAACTGGTTCTTGTTCCTTTGATTTCCCCTTACGTACTGTTGTTTGGGAAACTTTTGAACACCATGCTTTTGGCATGTGCAAATTGGAACAGTCTTACCCCTTTTATTACCTTTTGAGGAAGATGCAATGTTACAGTTAGAAGGTACAGAAACATATGGAACAGCATTGCATACACTCATCTTCTCTTTTCCTTTCTTACTGGGGGTAGGGGTTTCTATAGGTGCACTCATTGTTTTGGGTTCTCTCTCAACTTCTTTGCACTCACAGCCTTTATTTGGAATCAGTTCTTCTTTAGATTCAGGACTGTTTTAAAGAATAGGATCTACAGTGGTCATTGACTCATCTAATGATTCATTAACAAGCCTATCAGCAACTTCACTCATGGGATGAATGTATTTGTTGTTGTATGGGGGTGGAGTGGCTCTGTATCCTATACCTTCTTTGGGATTGAGCTGAGATTTTACCCTATCTTTAAATTGAACTTCCATTATGTGTTCCAGCTTTTGATTTGCCAATTTGAAGTTTCCTAAATCTATATTGACAGATTCTATTTTCTTGTTAGCTTCTAACACCTTCTGTTCAGCCTCATCTAATTTCTTATTTAGGGACTCTATTTTCTTATTCAGTTCCTTTTTCTCACACACATGATATGTTCTATCATGTCCCATTTGAATCTCATTATCTTTATAGTCATTGATCTGTTTTTCAAGATCTTCTATGGCCTGCATGTACTCATATCTCCTTTCTTCCATCTTAGCTAGAGTTTTGCACAGGCTCTCATTATGATCTCTGTACTTTTTAAACTTATTTTTGCATGTTTGAGAGCAGAGTTTAGCATTTACCTCAGATGGTAGTTCAGTGGAAGTGACATTAGATGTTTCTGCCATAAGAGCTTTATTTTGAAACTCCTCTTCTGTCTGATCACTCCAGTCAAACACATTGTCTTCTTGAGAAACAAGTGCTTGTGATGATGAAGCTTGATTAGTTTGATGGGGTCTTGGTGGCTTTTGAACTTGGGATCTGCATTCTCTGGCAAAGTGTCCAAGCTTGTGGCATTTAAAGCATTCAACTTCTGATTTATCAAATGCTGGTTTGCCTTCTGGTCTAGCTTGGAAGTTTGATCTGCCAGTTCTTTTCAAAAACCTTTCAGCCCTCATAGTCAACATAACATGCTGCCATTTTAAGTTCATCTCTTCTAGATCATCTGGATGGATTTGTTCTGAATCTTCAGCATTTAGAGCAAACAGTCCATTATTGGCAACAAAAGCTTCATGAAGAACTTCAGTAGAATTTCCATCAACACCTGAAAAGGAATCACAACAGTTAGATCTATTAGTTAATGCTGATGACAGCAGAGCAGTGTTATGATTGTATGAAAAGGATTTCTTTGTATTTTCAATCTCAGTTTCAAACACTCTCAGACTGTTGTAAAGATCATCCAACTCTATTTCATCAAGAGTATCTTTTGTTCTCCATTGGGCAGCATAGACTGTCCACTCTTCACCAAGTGATCTAAGGAATTTTATGTTTACTTCATCTTGATCCAAGCTGACTTTGGCACTCTCCAATTCACCTATTAGTTTATTAAACCTATCAAAGATTTGAGTAAGGTTTTCATTCTTGCCACCAGAAAAGTTTTCATATTGTTGTTTCAGAAGATCTTTTTGATTACTTTTGGTGCTAGCATTGCCAACAAATCCTTTCTCTAAAGCAATCCAAAGAGAATGAGCAGTATGAAACTTTTTAAACTGATGTTGATAAGCATTAGGAATGGCTATCTGTAAAAGTGTAAGAGCTTTCACTTCATTCATTCTAGCCTTTCTTTCAAGTTCAGTCTTTGGAGGTGTTTTTATGGGCTTGCCCTCAGCATCAAGTTCAGGATCAACTACAAGAGGAAATTCAACAGCTTCCCATACGGCATAATCAATAAATTGAATGTGCTGTTGAATCCTGAGGGGTTTACAACCTTAGAGGAGTTGCAGTACGTTAGACGAAGAACACAGACTGTTTGATTAGACGAAGAACGAAGAACACAGACTTTTGTATTGCCAAACTCAATGATTACAATCACCTCTAATCTGTTTGATTAGACGAAAAACACAGACCGTTCTTAGGGGTTTACAACCATAGAGGCTTATGAAACAGCTTGACATACTTAGAATATTTCCCAACATCCTGCAAAATCAGTATATATGAAGCAAAATGTAAACTTGATCTCTTAATGAGTTTATTAAACTTTAAATCTTCTTGTATGGAACAAATAAATGTTATGTTTTCTTATTAAACTTTATTATCCCTTTCTCCCAATTTGGCCCCAAAAACTCCCCCCCCCCCCCCCCTTCTCGGCCTCTCCACCCGTCTCGGCCTCATTCTATTTCTCATCCTCTTCTCTATTTATCCTCTATAACTAATACATTCATTACGTCATTTACACATTATTTTTACAACTACAACACATCTCTTCGTAATTTTTAGTTTTGTAATTACTTTTGTATTTTTAGTTTCATAATGGTTTTTAATGTAATTTTAGTTATGTAATAGTTTTTAATATTTATAAAATTAATTATTTTAGTTTTAATTATTTTTAATTAAGTAGTTGCAAGGTGGCGCTTACAACGTATTACAACGCAAACAGAGAATAGCGAAGCGTTGCAACTGACAATTGTAGTTTCGTGATTTTTTTAATATTAGTTTTATAATTTTCTAATTTTTAGTTTTGTAACTTTTTTAGGTAATCGTTTTAAATATTTTTAAAAATAATTATTTTAGATTTAATTGTTTTATTAATTAATTTGAATTAATCTTGATAAAAAAAATTAAGAAAGATAGGAATGTTAAGAAAGATGGGTATTTCTTATTTGGAATGGTAGGAAATGTGAAGGAATAAAATCTGACCTGATAGAGAGGTATTAAAAAAAATGCGAAATGAGAATGAGAAGGATTACACCCTAATAAACAAGTTTCTCGCAAACCACGTAGACGTTATTTGTAAATTTACCCAATTACATTTCGGGGTAAATTACAATTTTCGTCCATGTGGTTATATAAAAATTATGGTTATCGTCCTTTTCGCATCAAAATTAAAATTTAAGTACTTATGGTTGTCATTTTGTTATATTTTTGGTCTTTTGACCTATCAGTTTTATAAAAATTACTATTTTGCCTTTTTAATTTAGTTTTAGTTTTAATCCCTAACAATTATTTTATTTTTGTTTTTATTTTTAGTTATTTTTTATTCTAAAATTATTTATTTAATATGTATTTTTTTCTTATTATTACTATTTGACAAAAGTAAAAAATTTTATTATATTATTGCTATTATTATTATTATTATGATTATTATTATTATTATCATTAGTTTAGCTGTTTATATGAAGAAATATATAAAAATAATTTAGTTAATTTGTTTGTTTCTATATATATATTTACTTTTAAAATTATTTTACATAATTTTTTATTTTCATTTATAAAAAATCCTATTAATTTGTATATTTTGATTTTTTTTAACTTTTCACTTTATTATATTTTACTTTATAATACTTATATATTTTACCAAATTCTTTTGCCAAATTTATACATATGTGTATTAACTTGTACCTTTTAAATTAATCATTTTGTTAAGTCAATACATACTGATTTGTTTTCACGAAATATATGACACGTTCTAATTTAACAATTTTGAAATTAAAATTTATAAAAATGTTTTATACGTTTTCATTGAATGTTTTATAAAGTATATATAATCGAATATATGTTTTATAAAATGTATAAATATATCATTTTCGTGAATGTATAAACTTAACGTATAATATGTTTTCATTTAACAATTTTGAAAATAAAATTTTTTAAAACTATAGATATTCAATGTATTAACTCGTTAAGTTTAGTTAAAAGTATATAAGAAATATAACTATACTTAAAGTAATAATTTCAAAAATATATGTGTAGCTCCCAACAGGTTTCCCAAGTATGTTGCAGTAGGCTGTAGTGGGGGGTGACAGAAAGTTTGTGTGTATAAATTAACAAGTGTTAATTACAAATAGGTTTGAACTGCGCAATGATTCAAATAGAGTTGACAGATGCAACAGATGAACTATTAATCTAAGACTCACTCAGACTAGTAACAATGAATTCACTCACTAATATGCACTCACTTCTTTTACAAGACACAGACCGACATCTTAGAACAAGAACAGCTTGGACAAACTAACTATTTTTTCTGAACAGAACTTGCATGCGTGAAAACACAATTCTTTTTGCACATTCTGGATTTGTGGATTGTCTCTCTCTCTTAGTTGTCTCTCATCCCTTAGAAGCTTCCTTTTATACTCATTTAGAGATTCCCAGTGAAACTTACTCATTTGATGTAGAGATAGTGAAGAGCCTTTACAAAAAGACAAGATACCTTTTTATGCACATTCTGACAAAACAAAATTTGTCCCTTTGTAGCAGAATCTTTGTCTTTTTCTGTTTGTCTCTGTTGCATGCTGCTTTACCTTAAAGATGAATGTCAACTTTAATCCTTTCCTCCTCATGTATAGCCAATTTGATATAAGAAATAGTATGTCACCCATTTGAAATATCCTCTTTGTCTTTATGTATCAGAACAGCTTGGGCAGTGAAAGCAGCTTCTGATTTTCCACTTTGTCTTTAACTTGTAAACTGATCTTTACATTCAATACTTTACATGATGACATGGAAACAAATTCCATATTGTGTACAACATGTTCACAAAGAACAGATTATGGTCACAAACAACTAACACTAAGTTTGGGTCAAAGCTGTTGAACTGACATGAACAGTGTAGACAAATTATACCAAGCCTGTCCAACAGTTTAGGACAGCTTAGGCAATCTGCCAGGTTACAACTAATGTAACAGGGTAAACAGCTTTAGGCTTATATTGGAAATCACTTATCAGGTTTCAATAAGGCATTAACAGGCCTTAACTTTTACCCTTAAGAATATCAAACAGGTTTGATTAATAATCTCCCCCTATGATATAGAACATGTTTGATTGAGGCCTTTTTGTGCCTAACAATATCCCCCTATTTGCAATATCCAGCCTAAGCTAATTTTATCGATGATCACTATATACTTTTACATTACAGTTGTAGAAATGAGAATACAACATTGAAGTAAAGTAAAGATCACTTTATACATACTGATATTTATTCAAACAATATATGTTTACATAAGTTTAAACAATGTACTGGAATAGATTACAACATATGTAATAAAGTACAACTTATGTACAAAGAAAAATTCAACATATTTGGACTGTTGAAGTTGGGAGCAAATAATGGTAAGCCTGTCCAACTGATGGACAACTTCCATTCTTCATCTACTCGTCAGTATATGGACCTTGAAGTTGTTGTTGTTGTTGTTGTTGTTGTTGTTATTGTTGTTGTTTAGCCTTCTTTAGAGCCCATTCCAGAGTAGCATCAATGTATTCTAAATCACTTTTGAGAAACATCAACCTCAGGACAAAACTCAACTAGTTTACCAGAGGGTCCTGAGCAGGCTCAGCCTAACATCACTGCTTCACCCCCGGGATCCCAACCCACTCCTCATGATACAAATACTCCTTCTGATCCTTCAATCAAACCCACATCCCCACTTATACTACACAAAAGAAAAAGGGTTTCAGGAGCTCCTTCCTCCTCAGCCCAAATACAAGAGCCAAATATCCCTGTGCAGGAGGACACTTCTGCACAGAATATCCAAAGGGCACCCACTGAGGACACTCCCATCCTCAATTTGGAGGTGGACATCCCAACAGAGGATGTCCATATGGGTTCTGTGGCTGACACTACGGCTGTCTCTGCACAAGAGGCACAGGACAGTGTCAACATCATTAAGACCACACCCATGGCAACAGAGGGTGTGCAAGCACCTTCTTGAAGTCCCCAGAACCAAGAACAGAGGGGCCAGAGGTTTCTACTTCTGGAATTCCTGCCAATGATAGATCACAAGCACCACACTCTTTTGCTGATCTTGAGGCTAGTCTGCAACTTATGATATTAACGGATCCTCAGCTGAAACCTGTTATGGCAATATTGGAATATAACCAGTCCCTTATTGCTGCACAAGGGGCACAAATCATTGCACTTCAACCGACAGTAGCTACTCAGAATCCAAGAATGGATTATTTTAATAGGGGGGTTCACCCTCTGTGGAAATAAGATCATTCAACTTGAATAGTTGATTCGAACCCTAATGGAAAAGGTTGTAGGTCCTCCTGACCAAACCAATGCATCCAAAAAGGGAGAGAATCAGGAGATCCCTAGTTCAGTCCAAGCAGCTCCAACTCCTACTCCAACAGTCCAAGATTCTAGGCTAACAGTCCCAAAAGCTACTCAAGCTGTTAGCCTAGAAACTCAAGTTGCTCCTATAAGAACAACTGGTTTTGTTATCCGAGAAGGTAGTCAAGCTCCTGTCAGTACAGTCCAAGCTACAATTTCTGCAACCTTCAAAGATAAGGGCAAGTGCATTCTCATAGAATCTCCAAAGCTTAAATTTTCATCTAGAGATGCCCAGGTTGCTCATGATGCTGAATTAGCCAAACAGTTAGCAGAAGAACAGGATGAACTCTTGGACCAGCAAACCCATGCTACAATGCAAGATGATGAAACCTTAGGTGATTACCTAAGAGGGTTTGTGGTTAAACAGAATGAGAAAAAGAGGAAAATGCCAACAGGGCATTCAAAGGCAGAGCACAGAAGGTTTTTGATAAATTTTGCTTATTCAGTTGGAATTCCAAAGAAGATGGCTCAGTCAATGAATACAGAGAGGCTGCAAGATATTCATGATAAGGAGATGGAAAAATGAAAAATAGCCAAAGTCTCCCATCAAGTCCAAAGCCAACAGAAACCAAGTCAAGCTGGTGTTAGTGATCCTTCTCCACCTGTTCAAGTTGTTGCTATTAATCCTCAATCAGAAGCAATTTCTCAAGCAAAGCTTGATCAGGTGAAAAAGGTGTTGTTTGAACATCAACTTCAAAAGGTGATGGAGATTGAAAAGACCCTCGACCAGCATGACTTCTCAAAACCTCCCATTACATACTAGTATGCTAAGTCAATGGATGACATTGATTTAAAATATCAGTTTGTAGTCAGAAGAGAAGCTGGTCCTGAGGAAGAATATAAGAGTATAATGCACCTTGTTCAAGGGATGACCAGGGATGAGCTTACTAGAATGCATCATGTTGGATCTGTAAGTCAAGTTAGGTCTTCACTACCTCAGGTCAAGCAGACTATAGAGGATTTGAAAAGCATCTTTGATCCAGAGTCAATCAGAAAAGATATAGAAGATGCCAAGTAGATGAAGATTGCACAGGTTGATCTGTATGTGAAATCAAAGACATACAGACTCAGATTTGCAAATAGATCCAGCATGTTCTTCAATTTTGAATTCTTTGATCTTCCAAGAGCATGGCTACTGCAAATGAGCTCAGTGAAGATATACTGTGTTAAAGAAGATATAAAAAGAGAATTTTTGAAGGCAATTAAGCAGAAACTTTCACAATTGTAAGTTTTTGGATGCCTTAGTTTGTAGATAACAGTTTACTTTGTTTTATTTCCTTATTTGTATAGAAACTTAAAGTCTTGTGTAAGGAATTTAAGTTAGGGGGAGATTGTTAGGAAATATTCTAAGTATGTCAAGCTGTTAGTTAGATTTCTCAAACTGTTAGTAGATTTTCTATGTAATTTAAAGTTCAAGCTGTTAGTTGAAGAAGTTCGAGCTGCTAGTTCAAAAGTTCAAGCTGCCAGTGTTCAAACTCAAGCTGCTTAACAGATAGACTTCAAGCTGCTCTACAGCTCAATAAACAGAAAGTGTTGATATTCAGGAAAAGATATATTCGAAGATTCAAGCATATCTACTATCAGAGAAATCAGAGTTTATCAAGGAAACAAATCAGAAAGAAGTATATATACATAGAATAGGTTTTTCTATTGTAAGTCTGCACGTACAAGTTTATTCAGTTGTAATTGCTTTTCTGATTAAGTTTTCATAAGCCTCTAAGGTGTTTATGTGTTATTTGTTTTGAAAGCTTTTCTTAAAACAATTAAGTGTTATTCCACAAACTTCTTAATTGGACTTTGATTCAATACAAGGTTATTGGTTTATACTCTGATTAATTCAAACCAGTTAATCTTAGGTATTAATTTTTTTTTTTGATCGTGACAAGTGATCACGAGGAGAATGTTCAGCCTGAAGTTACACCTCCATTAGGCAAAATAGGATCAAATTTGGGAGATAATCTTTAGGTTGATGCAATCGAAACATTGAGGATAAATAAGGATAATCCGATAGAAGACATCATAGGAAATCTGATTGCCTGTGTGAGAACTAGGAGTAGTGTGAGTACTAACGCAGTGCTGTTATCGATGATCAACGACTCCGAGGCATTTCACACGTGTTTATACTCGTGTTTCATTTCACAAGTGGAGCCAAAGAACTTACAAATGGCTCTGAAGGACAATTCTTGGGTTGAAGCTATGCAAGAGGAACTTTCACAGTGCAGAAAGCTAGAAGTGTGGGAGTTAGTGCCTTTGCCGCGAGGAGAAGTTGCTATAGGGACCAAATGGGTTTTAAGTGCAAATGGGATGATCGGGGAATAGTTACTCGTAACAAGGCTAGACTCGTGGTCAAAGGATTGAACTAGGAAGAAGGGATAGAATATAACGAAGTGTTTGAACCAGTAGCGAGGCTTGAGGCTATTCGATTGTTTCTAGCGTTCGCGTCCTTGAAAGGGTTCCAAGTATGTCAATTAGACATCAAGAGTGCCTTCTTGTATGGAAAAGTGAAGGAGTTGGTGTATGTCGAGCAACCGCCAGGGTTTACTGATCCCAAGTATCCAGACAGAGTATATCGATTGGATAAGCCTCTGTATGGATTACATCAGGAACCCAGGGCGTGGTACAAGACACTGTCTACCCATCTCTTAGACAATGGGTTTGAGACACGGAGAATAGACAGTACACTGTTCGTTAAGAGGAAAGGTGAGGACTTTATACTGGTACAAGTTTACGTGGACGATATCATCTTTGGGTCGTCTAATGAACAAATGTGCAAGGATTTCGAGAAGGTCATGAAGTCTAAGTTTGAGATTAGAGCGATGGGAGAGATGAACTTCTTTCTCGGTTTACAAGTTAAACAACGAAAGGAGGGAATGTTTCTTCATCAGACAAAGTATGTCTATGATATTTTAGAGTGCTTCGGGATGGATGGAACAAAGCATATGGCACACTTCAGTACTCCGATACAAGTCATTCATAATCTCCGACCGGGTACAGATGGTGATACTGATGTGGATCCGACACTATATCGGGCCATGATCGGGTCACTCATGTATTTAACTGCTTCTCGACCAGATATAATGTTTGTTGTGTATATTTTTGCCAGGTTTCAAGCTAACCCAAAGGAGATGCACAAGAAAGCTATGAAGCGAATTCTGAGATACCTAAAGTCGAAACCGAAGCTAGGACTTTGGTATCATGCTGATGGAAATCTGGAATTGGAGGCTTACACGGATACAGACTATGGAGGGTGTAGCTTGAACATAAAGTAAACAACGGGTGGTTCTCAGTTCCTTGCAGGGAGATTGGTGTCCTGGAAATGCAAGAAACATACTTCGGTAGTCGTATCAACGTGCGAGGCTGAGTATGTAGCTGCTGGTAGTTGCTGTTCACAGGTTCTGTGGATTCAACAACAATTGCGGGATTACGGTTTAACTTATACTCATACTCCCATTAGGATTGACAATCAGTCCACTATTGCCATAACAAATAACCCGGTTAAGCACATTAAGACTAACCACATAGACATAAGACATCACTTTATTCGTGACTGTGCCGAGAAAAACCTGATTAAAATAGTAAAAGTTTCAACGGAAGACAACAATGCGGATCTTTTCACAAAAGCATTTGATAGATCACGCTTTGAGTTGTTAGTCCAACTTAATGGAATGCATAATTCGGAGTAACCTGACCTCAGTAGATTTTTATTTCTTTTTAAAGTTTTTAAGTTATTGTTTTATCTTATTAGTTGCTTTATTTAAAAGTGAAAAAGAAAAGAAAAAAAGAGAGAAAACCATAAAAATTTCAAAAAAAAGAGAATATTGGAAAAAGAGAGAAGTCTTAGAGTCTTAGGTTCAAAGTGACGAAATTTAGCACAGTCTAACAAACTCTAAGTTTTAAACTTTCACACATAATGCACTGTAAACTCTAAGTGACATGCAAATTAATCTGGGGGATGTATGGCTTCATCAAAATACATCTTAAACAAAGAAAAAGTTTTGTAACGTAAAGGAAGTCAAAACATGTTGCTTTGTTGTACGTGAATACAGACCCGTCACCGTCATTTTGACTTAAACTAGTAAGATATGTCGCTTTGTTGTATGTGAGTACAGACCTGTCACCGCTGTCTTGCAAACATAATAGGAACTCTAAGACAAACTAAGACACTCTAGTGTATGTAAATACAGAACTGTGTCCTTCATTTTCCTTTTAAAGATAATTTGCAAATACCAAAAAGTCATAATCATTGTGTCTCTGCCTTGATTATGTCTAAGTATGAGGCATGTAAGGTAGTTTCTTGATAAATAAAAAGGCCAAAGGAAATTCCTAATTGTTGAGTGTTTAAATGGACAAACATACTGACAATCGACTTGGAGTGTATGTTACGACAAACAACCAAAGGACTAAAAAATTCCAAAGTGTGAAAGTGTGTTGTTTATTTTGTAGTTAATTTTAATTTTATTTTATTTTATTTCATTTTACCTTATTTCTAAATAAATAGGATCGAGGTCATTTACTAGGATGCATTTTAGTTGGAGATACAAAATTGCGTGATAAATTTGTTTGCTTAGTGTGAAATGTTTTGTAAAGTTGAAAAAGTTTCGTAAAGTTGAAAAAGTTTCGAAAAGTTGAAAAAGTTGGATTTTATTCAAAGATTTTCAAAATTCACACTTAAGTTCGAACTAGGATTATGTTTGAAGGTCAAACGAACTTAAGGTTAGTTCGAACTTATCCAATTAAGTTCGACATACTGTGAGGGTTTAAATAGGTCATTCACTTTCAATGCATTCACCTACATTCGACTTTATTCCTCACCACCTTACATAGGCGATCTCGAACTTACCGTAGCAATTTCGAACTTGTCGTAAATTCGACTTTGCATACTGTTCCTCGAAGATTCACTCATTCTCTCGAACATATACTTGGACTTAATAGTTTTGCATTACAAATCACTAAGTAAGTAATGTTTTAGACTAATTTTGTGGACGAACTTTGAATATTTTGAGTTTAAAGTAACTAAGAACAAGGTGGTTTAAATCACGAAGTTTTAGGTTATGGAACTTAAAATTAATCATGAATAAGTTTGATTAGAACCTATTAGGAGGATTCATCAGTCATTTAAGTCTAAAAAGGTATAAATCATGAGTTTGATATTAACAAAGCCGACTTCGAACTAGTTCTACAAGTCTCGAACTTGACAGGTCTTCAAACTTAATCAAAATATCTTCAAGTTTGAAGAATGACAAGTTCGAAGGAGTTTCTCGAATTTAAATAAGTTCGAAGGTCATCAGACTGTTCGAACTTAAGTAAGTTCGAAGGGATTGTTTTCTCGAATTTAAGTAAGTTCGAAGGTGATTAAGTTCGTTCGAACTTAATCAAGTTCGAATAACTTAAGAAATTTTTTTTCCCAAAAATTGATTTTTAACTGTTTGCTGTGTGTGCAGGAATGGCTGATCGTGCTTTTTACAATAAGCATAATATGATAATGACCATAGTCCTACATGCAGCAGAGGCGCTGCCGTACCGAAAAATGTTGGACTTTTTGACTCGATCTAGGGTAGCGTATGCACTGACACACAACCCTCCGATCATACTCCAATATATCCGCCAGTTCTGGGCATCCTTACACGTTGACAATTCAGTAGTACCTCCTCTTTTGAGGGCTACAGTCAATGGACATCCGATCTCCTTTACAGCAGATAATCTAAGGGCAATTCTTCAGTTAGGCATGGCAGATCAGGAAGATGGACCAATAGATTTCCTGGCAACTATAAGGCAAGCGGCCTTCCAACGAATGGGCTATGCTCAAGATCTGACCAAAGCATCTTACGTGAAAAGTGGCGTAATAGGTCAATGAAGATATTTGATACATGTTATGCTAGGGGGTTTTGTGCCAAAGAAAGCCAGATTTGATACGATGATATCCAAGCTTCAATCGGGGATGATCTCGTTAATCTACAGTAAGCCGTTCAGCTTCTCGGGCTTTTTCTTTGGGGAGTTTGTCCACCAGATCACAGCTCCCTCACGTGAACGATTCTTGTTGAATCCACAATTCATGATGATGATCATCAAGCATTTTTTGCCAAATCTTCCACCGCTGCAAGAAGTAGTTGCAGTGGCAGCAATTGATAAGCAAATTTTCGCTGATTGCCAATCGCATAACTCGAGGAGCGCAGAGCAGGTTAGGCCACAAATGAGTCCTCTGTTCGGAGCCATTATAGATCCAAAGTTTGTGGCACCAAATGCCGAAGACTGGGAAGTTAATGAGCCTCAACAATAGGCACCAGCACTGGTTGCTCAGGCACATCCTCAACAACAGGCACCGGCACGACATCGGGAACTCAGGCTGATCCGATTCAAGAAACACTAGAGAAGATTTTCACTCAAGAAGGAGCAGCTCAGGAAAATGTTACTGAGGAGCTTGTTAGTGCATCCTGTATGACGATAGCAGTGTAAGTATAGATGATATTTTGTAATAGTCCAATTGTTCATAATTGCATATTAATACATGTTTGATATATGCTGGATATATGTTTTGATATTGATTGGATATATGTTTGAACTTGGTCGTAATTGATGTTTTACTTAAGTTCAAACATAAGTTCTAGAACAAGTTCAAAGACAAGTTCTAGAATAAGTTCAAAGGTCTAGATTTGTTGGTACATCCTGTGTGACGACAGCAGTCTAAGTGATCCTACATTGTGATTTTAGCAAGTGTGTGATATATATGTTTATATATGGTTGATATTTATTAGTGTTTGTATGTTTGAACTTGATGTAACGTATTACAAGAAGTTCAAACATAAAGTACAAAGATAAAATCAATCATAAGTAATAACGTAAGGTTCAACACTTAGTTGTTTATGTAAAAGGCTAGATTCGAATTATATATGGGTTGACATTCGAATCTGTGATAGATTCGAATGTAACCATAGATTCGAATAGGCTAGATTCGAATCTGTCAATATGGACAGATTTGAATGGGCCTTGGGCCAGATTCGAGGTTGGCCCACAACAGACTCGAATCAGGGTCTATAATTAGGGATAGACTCGAATAATTAAGAGACTTTTTGCAGAATTCGTGAGGAATTAAGCAAGAGGCGATCTCGAGTTTATCAGCTAGGTGAGTGCCGTTTCGGAGAGAATTAGTACGTAGGATCGTTCGTGTGTCGTTCGTTCAGCGTCTAATAGTCTCCGTGTTCCGTTGGTTGAGAGTTGTCCGTCTAACCGTCAACGAGGATTCCGCACTCGTTCACGGATCCGCGTCTAGATAGATCTTGCAGTCGTAGACCTTACAAGTGGTATCAGAGCCTACGGAGTGTTCTTGGTGTTCTTCGTGTTCATCAGATACATTCTAGGTTTCTTGACGCTAGTTGGACGGTTTTGCTCTCAAAAACGTGTTTCTGAGCTTAGCAAATTCATATTCGGGAAACACTTTGTGGTTTTTCACGTTTTTGATCGAAATCATTATTTTTCGTTTGAAAAATAGTGGTTTAATCTGTAAAACGTCAAAAAATCAAAGTGTTAGCCGTTTTTCGAGTTTGCGGCGCTCGAACCTATAGGGGTAATTAGGGTTTCACTTTACTCTCGAGTCTAACCTAACTACGCTCCTTTCGAGTCAATTTCAGTGTGTTTCGAGTCTACTTTGTTTCGAATCTGTTACTTCATTCGAATTGGATCTCGAGTCTGTGTTGTTTCGAGTTTATTTCGAGTTTGTTACTGTTTCGATTCTGTGCTTCGAATCTGCTAGACATTCGAATCTACTGAAGCCTTCGAATCTAAGGACCATCGAATCTAAGGAGTTGTTCGAATCTGACATTATTTCGAATCTAATTGACTTTTAAGACTTAATCGAATTTATTCTCAAAAGATTTAATATTAATTAGTTTCGAATCTATCTAGATTCGAATAAGTTAGTCTAAATCAGTTTCGAATTAAATTAATTAAGGTCAAATTCAATTTGTTTTAGAAAAGATGTCAAATCTTCAGAAATTCCTTGAGATGGATCACGAAGTTGGGAAGGCAAATGCACCGCCTAAGCTGATGAAAGTTGAGGACTATTACTGGTGGAAGGACAGATTTACAGATTTTGTACGATTCAATGATATGCGCATGTGGGTGTGCATCGATGAAGGGTACATTCCGCCAGTATCTGAAGTGGAAGGCCGTCAAAAGGTCTTGTCATATCAGATGATGAAAGAGGATGACAAGAAACTATTTGAAGCTGAAAACAAAGCTTTCTCCATAATCCGTATGGCTTTACCTCAAGATATTTTACACACATTTCGGACTCAAAGGACGTCGAAAGAACTTTGGGAGTCTCTCCAGAAAAGGTGTGAAGGTAATCCTCGGGTGCGTAGAAAGCGTACAGAGCTGTTGACCCAGCAGTTTGCGATTTTCAAGGCAATTAAGGATGAACAGTTGGATGATATTATCACAAGGTTCTATCATCTGATAACGGAACTTGAAAGTCATGGAATTGAGTATTCGGACACCGACAAGAACAACAAGCTTCTTGATGCCCTACCAGCCAAATGGGCTATGTACGTGGCAATGATTAAGCTGAATGAGGACAAATATTATGCTCAATCACTTGATGACATTGTGGGAACGTTGAGGGCATATCACTTCGAGATGATTAAGGCTGAGACTGATTACGAGCAAGTCCAGAATCCGGCTATGTATTTTGGAAAGACTTCTAAATCATCAGTGACAGCTGAACCGAAGAGTGCTACAGCGTTTTTCACTGGAGAAACGTCATCGCCACCAGAGTCCGAAGACTCACTGAATCGCGCGTTCTTAGGGTTAGGAAGATCGGAAGAACCGCAACCTCAAGTCCAACAGGCATCGACCAGTCAGAGCTATTCGAAGATGCCCATGAGCGCAAAGTCAGCGGAAGAGCATCTGAATCTACTTGCTTCATTTGTGGCCGCTTATGGAAATTGTGTTCAAGGGAAGATCAATGATCCGGCTCTTTGGGATGAAGATTACGATCAGGTCGACCCTGATGACTTAGAGGAAATGGATCTTAAATGGCAACTGGCCATGGTGACCCAGAGGGTTAAAAGATTCATTAAGAGAACTGGAAGGAATTTGCAGATGAATAACAAGGGGATCGGGTTTGATAAGTCCAAGGTGAAATGCTATAACTGTCAAGGACTAGGACACTTCGCCAGGGAGTGCCAGAGGCCAAAGGTAGAGACATACCAGGGACAGAGCCAACATCAGGGACAATTCCAAAATCAGTCCCAACAAAGATACCTTCCGAGTTCCTCATCTGGTCAAGCCAATCTAGCGGGTCTATTATCCAATGTCACTTCTGACAGACAGCTAGATGGTACCTATGACTGGAGTTCACATCCTGAGTCAAATGCTAGAGCTTTCATGGCTGAAGTTACTGAGAATGGTTGTGAAGAAGACGAGCAGACCACACGGGACAGCAGTCCGATGTGGGTAGAGAAGGCGAATGATCAGACCGTGCTGGAGTTTGCTGCTCAGATGGCCAACGTGGAATCTGATAACTCTAAGGTTAGTCTATCTTACTCTCTATTTTCAGAATTATGTGCTTTGTGTGCTACTTCTAATGATAGGTTAAATCTAGTCTTAGAATCACACAAAACCATCTCCGCTCAAAATGAAAACTTAAAAATAGAAAACGCTAGCCTAAATGATATAAAGCAAGACTTAAAAGAAAAGCTTAAGGCTGATGCTCAAGACGTAATAGTTCTAAAAGACAAACTGAGTGAGCAGTGTGTTAGGATAGAGCTTATGTATGAGCACGTAGAGGCCTTGACCAAAAGTCTGAAGGACAAGGATATAGAGCTAGCTGAGACCAAGGTTAAGGTAGCAGAGGCAAACAGCAAGTTGGAGAAGTTTAGGAATTCAAGCTTAAATCTAGAGAAAGTCTTAGATGCCCAAAGACAGTCTAAGAAGCCTGTAGGTCTAGGTTTTCACGAAATTCCTCCACCTTTCAATGCTAATTATGTGCCTCAGCCTCAGGAGAAAACTGACAAGTCAGTAGAATTAGAGGACCTACCTGAACCAACTCCTGAGCCTACAGTTGATAATACACCTAAGGTGGTTGACTCAACCGTCAAGGTCAAGAAAGTGAAATTTGTGTCTTCCTCCAGTGAAACACCTGCAAGAAAACAGAAAATTTCATGGGCTGACCAGGTCGAAGAGACAGACACTGTAGATGTACAAAACGCTGTAGACACTAGTGAGACACCTAGATCTAAGGGACCAACCAAAAAGTCCATGGATAAGATGTCTTGCTTTAGATGTCACGAGAAAGGGCATGTTGCTTCTCACTGTCCACTTAGGAAAGCAGAAGTTACACCTAAGACAGTGAACCCAACACCTGTTAAGCCCTCACCCAGTGTGGCAAGCAGCAGTAGTTCTCAACCTACCGAGAAAACTGTGCAGGCCGCACCCAAACAAGTTGTGAAAAACACCGGTTAAGGTTGGACCAAAGGAAGTGATTAGGACAAATTCACCGAATCGTGTCATTAATCAATCTAGGTCAGCACCACAACAAGTCTATAGGAGCACCACACCTAGCAGGTCACACACTCCAGTTAGGTCTCATACTCCAGTTAGACAATATGCACCGGTAAGAGCTCAAGGATCACAGTCAGAAATGGCATATAATAGAAATTATTCCAGAGCTCCACAACAAATGCCTACACCCAGGCAAAGAGTGAACTTAAATCACTCGGCACCACAACAGAATTCAGTTCAAAGGCCCAAGTCACCTGAACGGCGAGATGGGTACTTGAAAGAGTTCACGTATGTGGACGAGAATGGTATTACCAAGTCAGTCATGGCTTGGGTTCCCCGTGATAACTAACCTATTTTCTTTCATGTGCAGGAGATAACTACCGGTCCAAACAACAAGTGGTTCGTCGACAGTGGTTGCTCCAGGCACATGACGGGGGAAAGAAGTCTTCTCACAGACTTCAAGGGGGGTAATAGGGGATTCGTATCATTCGCGGGTAACAAGGGTGGAAATATCACTGGAACTGGAGAAGTCACTAATGGGACGATTACTTTGGATCAAGTTTATCACGTTGATAAACTGGTTCATAATCTCATTAGTGTTTCTCAAATCTGTGATAAGAAGAACTCGGTGTTATTTACTGACACTGAGGCGTTAGTGCTAAAGCCTGGATTCAAGATACCTGAAGATTGGATATTGATGCGGGCGCCAAGGAAGAATGACTTGTACATGCTCGATATGAACAAGCCAGATACTTCGATGGGTCCGATCTGCTTACTATCAAAAGCTTCAGAGACGGAGTCCGTACTGTGGCACAGACGCATGGCTCACCTGCACCTGAGGAAGATGAATTACATTACGAAGCATGGACTGGTGCAGGGTGTGCCCATGAAAAGTTTTCAGTTCGAGGATAAGTGTCTACCTTGCATGAAGGGCAAACAACACAAGAAGACACACAAGTCCAAGACGCAGAATTCCATAGCCTCAACATTCGATCTGTTGCACATGGACCTTTTCGGCCCAATCAACAAAAGGAGTATTGGAGGTAGTTGGTACTGCTTAGTTATCACCGACGATTACTCACGTTTTTCTTGGGTTTTCTTTTTAGGTACGAAGGACGAGACGGCTGCAAGGCTCATCGGGTTCTTGGACCAAGTGGAGACGTTGCATCTGAACGACGATGGCCAAATCTATCCAAGGACCACGTTCGAATCTACGTCCGAGCCTACTGCGACTGTAGATGGATCTCCAGAAGTTACTGATCAAGAGGCACCTAACACTGAGAATCAGACTCAAGCTTCAAGTTCTAACTCTGAGGAAAACGTCCGTGAGGAGGAAAATGTAGAAGCTGAGCCTGTTCCCCCTTTAGGTGAAATAGGATCCAACTTAGGAGATAATCTAAGGGTTGATGAAATAGAGACCTCTAGGATTAACAAGAACCATCCAATAGATAGCATCATAGGAAATCCTAACGAGGGTGTGAGGACTCGGAGTAGTGTAAATAACAACACTGTGTTGTTGTCGATGATAAACGACTCCGAGGCATATCACACATGTCTATATTCGTGTTTCATATCGCAAGTAGAGCCCAAAAATGTGCAAATGGCACTTAAGGACAACTCCTGGGTTGAAGCGATTGTAACAGCCCGTAATTTATTAAATATAAGTTTCAGCAGCAGACTTTGGATAATAAAATAATTTTATCCAAATATTAGTAATTAACTGAAAACATGAATCTTAAATAGTTAATTATATTAAGATATAATTAATTATGAAAAGTTGCCCAAAATTAGCGGAAATAAAATTAATAATTAATTTTAAGCTAAATGACAAATTAAAGACTGAAAAATCGAAATGGACTAAAATGAATAAAAATACGACTAAAAGGCAATTATAGCAATCTAGAACTTCCTTGCTATTATTTGCATTTGAAATGCAAATCGGATTGTCGGGAAATAAAGTTGGTCAAATTCCGGAAAATTCAGTAGAAAATCTAATTTTTCCCTATTTTCCCTATAAATATGACCTCCCCTCCTCATTTCTTAGGTTTGGAAATCTAAGAATTCTCTCCTCCTTCTCTCTCTAAGCTTATATCTTCTCTCTAGCTTTTCTCCTAATCGAACCGTTGGATTCTCGTGATTCATACGCCATCAGATAGAGATCGTTGAGCTCTTCACGAATCTACCATTTCTTGTTTGATTTCGTCCGGATTTGAGGTAAGATCGACCCTATTTCTGTCTTTTGGTTCGGTTTTGAATGAGCAATTTCGAGTTTGCTCATTTTCCCTTCATTTGAAGCTGATTTGCTCCCGTTTAGGACCTGTTTTTGCTTGGAAACCGTCTATAGTCGAAGGTTTTAGCTTGGACGAAGGTTAGTATCTATTTTTCCGTCATTTATGTTCTTGTTTAGTAGCAAAAACCTGGAAAAAACGTTGAACAGGAAGAACAGATTCGAAGGTCTTTGATTAGATTCGAAATATGCAAATTTCGAATCTATTTCCCCCTTTTTAAACTCGAATGTACCTTCAAATCTGTGCCATTTTCGAATCTATATGAATGCTCGAATCTAAGTAGGTGATTTCGAGTCTAAGTAACCACTTTGAACCCTTAGGCTTCGAATCTAGCTAGTTAAACTCGAAGTGTGTGTGTGTTTCGAATCTATCCCTAGAATCTAATGTATGTGTGTTTCGAATCTATCCCTAGAATCTAATGTATGTGTGTTTCGAATCTATCCCTAGAATCTAATGTATGTGTGTTTCGAATCTATCCCTAGAATCTAATGTATGTGTGTTTCGAATCTATCCCTAGAATCTAATGTATGTGTGTTTCGAATCTATCCCTTAGAATCTAAATTATGAGTCTCGAATCTGTTTAGCTAGATTCGAATGTGTATGTTTCGAATCTAGCCATGCTTGAGTCTATGTCCTATAAATTCGAATTTAGGTGTATGCCTTCGATTCTATGTGTGTTTGATTCGAATCTATAGATTCGAAATCTGGCATGGTTCGAATCTAACTTCTTAATTCGAATCTGAGATTGTTCCTGGCCTAAGATTAATTCCTAAATCAGATTAAGTTATTAAACAACCTTATGTAATTGAAAGTATTCTTTGATTAGGTTAAAAATCACAAGTTTTAAGATGCATAACTATTTTATGCACAAATAAATTCTCAGGCTCTGTACGAACCCTTAGAATGTGTATGTCCTGTTTCACCTTGCTAAGTAATACGTTTGGCATTGTTACAAGGCCATATATACATCTGTATTTAGATGGATCGTATTAGTCTGATAAAATAGACTCACCTTGGGACAATAGGAACTACCTCAGACTCGATAACCAGTAATGACAATAACCTGAATATATATAACTAGGGTTATATAGATTATGATACAGACTTGACATTAATATGCCAGACTTGAAACTGAACTGCAGGAGACCGTCGATTTGACAGAGTAAACTGAACCGCTTAATTCGTTAAGCATTATCTGACTACGGACCACTGTGAGTGACAGATTTCATTAATTACATGCATATGTTTCGATACTTATTGGTGAATGTCATCGACTGTATGGAAACTTCCGTTTGTTGCTGCATGTTTTCTTTTATACTTTATTGTATCATAGAAGCGTACTTTTGACATTACTGAAGCTAGACACTTGAATTGCCTTGATTGCATGTTCACTTTTACATTTCATGTAAATACGTATCATGCTTACTGCTTACTTGACTGTTTATATACTTGCCGTTGCATACTGCATCATCCGATAGGACCGAATGCGAGATCTCCATTCACAGGAGGGAATTCTGCAGATTCCTTTCCTATATGACTTGTTTCCATACACTTCCCGTAGGGCTTCGGCTTTACATAGGGGAAAACAAACTGGGTTGTCTCCCAACCTTTTGCTGTCTCAGGACGTAGTGACTTGCCGGCAGGAGCTGATAGTATGGCGTGTGTGTGGTAACTAATGGAACTCTGTTAACTCACTAAGCTATTGTTAGCTTACTCTGTCATGACAACTCTTTTACAGGAAAAGCTGATAAAGGCAAGACCATAGCAGGCAGTTCGTCCCAGGCTAAGTGATTCTGGACATTTGATGAATAGCAGACTTTTGGACTTTTGCAGACGCCTATTTTGAAAAGATGATGCGGTCTCGGGTAGCTTGTTCAGTCTTCCGCACTCTGATTGAAGATTTAGAAGCTAGTTAGACCACCATTTGATCTTTAATTTATTGTTGTAATTAAGTATTCAGGCTGATGGACCTGTGGTATTAAACAATTAGTAATATTTATTACTTAATGAAATGAAACATTATGACGTGTACTGTTTGTGGAAAATTGGATGTTACAAAGTTGGTATCAGAGCAGCGGTTTAATCATCGGATTGGCCACCCGATACTTAAACTACTGGTATGATATGGACTATGTGACTCTGAATTCCCGAACAAGTCACCGAGGCCTAGGGTAACCTAATTAGTAAAGGACTACCCACACAACTTGACCTAAGATAGGCAAATGATGACTGATAGGATGGGGAAGGGATTGACTGCTTGACTTTGACTCGACCTTGACTTGACTTTGTGCCAGCCTGATTGACTGACTGCCTTCATATCTATTAACTTAGATGTGATTATCTGACGTAGGTATTATGACTCGAACTATGCTTAATTGAATCAGGAAATAATAGTTATTTCCTTTATATTTTCAGCCAATGGCTGATAAGAATCCAAATGTCGCTGCTACCTCGACTGCTGGTAAAGCTGCTGATGCTGCAGCTGATCAACACAAAGAATCTGTTCATGTAGAGGATTTAGGCACTGCCCCTGAAAATACTGCTAATGACTCAAGCAGTACTGCTACGCTTGTGCCTCCCCAGCAGGCTCAATTATTTGATCTCATTCACAAGCTGAATGATGAAAATCGTAGACAAATACAGCTGATGATGGATAGGAATCGACTGCAGACTGATATGTCGGTCGAGGACCGATTTAAGGAAATTAAGGACTTGCTGACTAAGGGTAAAGCGGTTGTGCAAACTGACGAAGAAATCCAGCGTGAAATTGACTTTAAGTGTCGTGAAGAAGAACTTAGGTTGCGAGAACTTAGGTTACGGGAGTTAGAATTGAAGTATAGGGAAGAAATGTTAGCAAAACCCAAGAAGAATCGAAAAAGGAAACTTAGGCATGAGCCCTCTGAGGGACGTCAAAGGGATCTTTTTGTGAATTCTGGCAGACCGGGAAGTGATATGGAAGTAGTTGAAGTTGCTAAGGTAGGAGAACTTGAAATCTATCCGGAGCGAGCGACTCTTTTTATTGCCAAGTCTAGCAAGAAAGAAAAATCTAAAATGGAGAGTGAAAGTTTAAGGCAGGGAGATAAGCAGCCTTTTAAGAAGACTAAATCTTATGCTGTGACCGCTACGCCAAGGTCTGTTTGTCCTCGCTGCAAGCAGATTCATGAAGGAAAATGTGATCTTGAGTTCGTGAGGTGCTACTGTTGTAGGCAGAAAGGTCATGACAGGTCAGAATGTCCCAAGCGCAATGAGGCTTGCCGTAACTGCATCACGTTTGGGCACCATGCTAAAGACTGTACTCGGCCGCGATTTGTTCCACCGCCTGCATTTTCACCCCGGCAATCGTTCAAGGGTTCTTCTGCTCCGAGGAATCAACCGAAATCTTTCCAGATGACAGCCGAAGAGGCAAAAGAGACTGCTGACGTCGTCACGGGTACATTTCTTGTTAATGATATGCTTGCCTTAATCTTATTTGACTCTGGCTCTAATCTGTCGTATGTGTCTGAAAAGTTTGCTAAACTGTTTGATTTTGCTCCAATAATGCTACCTGTACCATTAGATATAGAAACTGCGAGCCCGAGTTTTGTGACTATAAGTAGAATCTTTCGTTCCTGTAAGTTAGTGATTGATGACCTCTCTTCAGATTTTGACCTGATACCGATGTGGATTAGAGAATTAGATATTATTATAGGAATGGACAGGCTCATGACGATCAATGCTAAAATCCTTTGTGCCAAAAGGATAATTAGAATTAGAACCCCTGAAGGAAGTGAACGTTATGTTTATGACGATAGAAAGACTCGAGATTTAGGTCTCATTTCGTGCTCGTTACGGCCATTTTGAGTTTCTAGCAAAACCGTTCGGTCTCACTAATGCCCCGGCCGCAATTTTGGACCTTATGAATAGAGTATGTAGGCCAATGCTGGACAAATCAGTGATAGTCTTTATTGATGACATTTTGATTTACTCTAAGTCTGAATCTGACCGTGCGAAGCTCTTTCGAGAATTGCTAGAATTGCTACGAAAAGAGCGACTCTATGCAAAATTCTCCAATTATGAGATCCTTTACCATCCAGGTATAGCAAACATTGTAGCAGATGCCCTAAGCCGCAAAATCGGACAAGACCATTATACCCGATGTTACGCCTTGACTTCTATTGTTTTGGAGTCCGCCTTGCCTGAGTTGATTATTGCTGCTCAAACCGAAGCCATTCGGGATGAGAGCTTGAAATCTGAACGTATGGTTACCTATGTGACCAAGCTGACCTTTGATAATCATGGTCTTAGACGGTTCATGAATAGAATATGGGTCCCTAGACTAGGAGGAATTCGTGATCAATGTCTGTCGGAGGCTCTTATGCCAAAATTTTCGGTACATCCTGGTTCTACTATAATGTACCAAGTTTTGAAAACGGAATATTGGTGGCCTGGAATGAAGAGGGACGTAGGACGATATGTAGAAAATTGCATGACTTGTTTACAAGTCAAATCGGAACATCAGAAGCCGTATGGGGTAGGTACTACAACCATTGCCAGTCCCGGAATGGAAGTGGGACCACATAATCATGGACTTTGTGATGAAGCTGCCCAGGACTAAGCGGAATTATGACTCTATAAGAGTAATAGTGGATCAACTTACTAAGTCAGCTCAATTCCTACCCATACGTGAAGATGAACGCCTCGAAAAGTTAGCTGAATTGTACGTAAAGGAAATCGTGACTAGACATGGTGTGCCATTGTCTATAATATCGGACCGTGACAGCAGATTTACTTCTCGTTTTTGGAAGGCTTTTCAGAATGGACTAGGAACTGAACTTAAGATTAGCACCGCCTATCATCCTGAAACTGACGGGCAAAGTGAAAGGACAATTTTGACCTTAGAAGATATGTTACGTGCCTGTGTGATTGATCTCGGTGGAAGTTGGGATACTCACCTGCCGTTTGTGGAGTTTGCTTATAACAATAATTATCAATCGACTATTGGTATGCCTCCATATCAGCCTTTGTACAGACGTCGTTGCAGAACTCCAATCTGTTGGAGGGAAACAGGTGAACGGCCGATCTCTGGACCAGTGATTCTGCAAGAAGCCCATGACCAACTACAGTTGATTCGACAGCGGATTCAGACTTCTCAAGACAGACAAAAGAAGTATCATGATAAAAGACGGAACCAATCGCGTTTGAAGTTAGAGATAAAGTGTTGCTGGAGGTCTCGCCAAGAAAAGGAATAGTAAGGTTCGGCAAACGGGGGAAGTTGAGCCCTCGATTTGTGGGTCCTTTTGAAATTCTCGAGCGTATAGGATTGCAAGCCTACAGATTAAAGCTGCCTGCCGAAATGACTGGGATTCATGATGTGTTTCATGTGGGTAATATTCGAAAGTGTTTAGCTGACGCTGAAGCTGTGATTCCTTGGAAAGACGTGCAAATTGATGAACAGTTGCGATACAAGGAAGAGCCCGAGCGTATAATCAATAATGAGGTTTCGAAATTGCGCAGCAAGGAAATTCCAATGGTGTTAGTCCAATGGAAATACCATAAGGGATCTGCGCAAACTTGGGAACGAGAAGACGAAATTTGGCAGAAGTATCCGATTCCGAGGACGGAATCAATTTAACGGGGGAAGATTGTAACAGCCCGTAATTTATTAAATATAAGTTTCAGCAGCAGACTTTGGATAATAAAATAATTTATCCAAATATTAGTAATTAACTGAAAACATGAATCTTAAATAGTTAATTATATTAAGATATAATTAATTATGAAAAGTTGCCCAAAATTAGAGGAAATAAAATTAATAATTAATTTTAAGCTAAATGACAAATTAAAGACTGAAAAATCGAAATGGACTAAAATGAATAAAAATACGACTAAAAGGCAATTATAGCAATCTAGAACTTCCTTGCTATTATTTGCATTTGAAATGCAAATCGGATTGTCGGGAAATAAAGTTGGTCAAATTCCGGAAAATTCAGTAGAAAATCTAATTTTTCCCTATTTTCCCTATAAATATGACCTCCCCTCCTCATTTCTTAGGTTTGGAAATCTAAGAATTCTCTCCTCCTTCTCTCTCTAAGCTTATATCTTCTCTCTAGCTTTTCTCCTAATCGAACCGTTGGATTCTCGTGATTCATACGCCATCAGATAGAGATCGTTGAGCTCTTCACGAATCTACCATTTCTTGTTTGATTTCGTCCGGATTTGAGGTAAGATCGACCCTATTTCTGTCTTTTGGTTCGGTTTTGAATGAGCAATTTCGAGTTTGCTCATTTTCCCTTCATTTGAAGCTGATTTGCTCCCGTTTAGGACCTGTTTTTGCTTGGAAACCGTCTATAGTCGAAGGTTTTAGCTTGGACGAAGGTTAGTATCTATTTTTCCGTCATTTATGTTCTTGTTTAGTAGCAAAAACCTGGAAAAAACGTTGAACAGGAAGAACAGATTCGAAGGTCTTTGATTAGATTCGAAATATGCAAATTTCGAATCTATTTCCCCCTTTTTAAACTCGAATGTACCTTCAAATCTGTGCCATTTTCGAATCTATATGAATGCTCGAATCTAAGTAGGTGATTTCGAGTCTAAGTAACCACTTTGAACCCTTAGGCTTCGAATCTAGCTAGTTAAACTCGAAGTGTGTGTGTGTTTCGAATCTATCCCTAGAATCTAATGTATGTGTGTTTCGAATCTATCCCTAGAATCTAATGTATGTGTGTTTCGAATCTATCCCTAGAATCTAATGTATGTGTGTTTCGAATCTATCCCTTAGAATCTAAATTATGAGTCTCGAATCTGTTTAGCTAGATTCGAATGTGTATGTTTCGAATCTAGCCATGCTTGAGTCTATGTCCTATAAATTCGAATTTAGGTGTATGCCTTCGATTCTATGTGTGTTTGATTCGAATCTATAGATTCGAAATCTGGCATGGTTCGAATCTAACTTCTTAATTCGAATCTGAGATTGTTCCTGGCCTAAGATTAATTCCTAAATCAGATTAAGTTATTAAACAACCTTATGTAATTGAAAGTATTCTTTGATTAGGTTAAAAATCACAAGTTTTAAGATGCATAACTATTTTATGCACAAATAAATTCTCAGGCTCTGTACGAACCCTTAGAATGTGTATGTCCTGTTTCACCTTGCTAAGTAATACGTTTGGCATTGTTACAAGGCCATATATACATCTGTATTTAGATGGATCGTATTAGTCTGATAAAATAGACTCACCTTGGGACAATAGGAACTACCTCAGACTCGATAACCAGTAATGACAATAACCTGAATATATATAACTAGGGTTATATAGATTATGATACAGACTTGACATTAATATGCCAGACTTGAAACTGAACTGCAGGAGACCGTCGATTTGACAGAGTAAACTGAACCGCTTAATTCGTTAAGCATTATCTGACTACGGACCACTGTGAGTGACAGATTTCATTAATTACATGCATATGTTTCGATACTTATTGGTGAATGTCATCGACTGTATGGAAACTTCCGTTTGTTGCTGCATGTTTTCTTTTATACTTTATTGTATCATAGAAGCGTACTTTTGACATTACTGAAGCTAGACACTTGAATTGCCTTGATTGCATGTTCACTTTTACATTTCATGTAAATACGTATCATGCTTACTGCTTACTTGACTGTTTATATACTTGCCGTTGCATACTGCATCATCCGATAGGACCGAATGCGAGATCTCCATTCACAGGAGGGAATTCTGCAGATTCCTTTCCTATATGACTTGTTTCCATACACTTCCCGTAGGGCTTCGGCTTTACATAGGGGAAAACAAACTGGGTTGTCTCCCAACCTTTTGCTGTCTCAGGACGTAGTGACTTGCCGGCAGGAGCTGATAGTATGGCATGTGTGTGGTAACTAATGGAACTCTGTTAACTCACTAAGCATTGTTAGCTTACTCTGTCATGACAACTCTTTTACAGGAAAAGCTGATAAAGGCAAGACCATAGCAGGCAGTTCGTCCCAGGCTAAGTGATTCTGGACATTTGATGAATAGCAGACTTTTGGACTTTTGCTGACGCCTATTTTGAAAAGATGATGCGGTCTCGGGTAGCTTGTTCAGTCTTCCGCACTCTGATTGAAGATTTAGAAGCTAGTTAGACCACCATTTGATCTTTAATTTATTGTTGTAATTAAGTATTCAGGCTGATGGACCTGTGGTATTAAACAATTAGTAATATTTATTACTTAATGAAATGAAACATTATGACGTGTACTGTTTGTGGAAAATTGGATGTTACACAAAGTGAGAGGACAATTTTGACCTTAGAAGATATGTTACGTGCCTGTGTGATTGATCTCGGTGGAAGTTGGGATACTCACCTGCCGTTTGTGGAGTTTGCTTATAACAATAATTATCACTCGACTATTGGTATGCCTCCATATCAGCCTTTGTACAGACGTCGTTGCAGAACTCCAATCTGTTGGAGGGAAACAGGTGAACGGCCGATCTCTGGACCAGGGATTCTGCAAGAAGCCCATGACCAACTACAGTTGATTCGACAGCGGATTCAGACTTCTCAAGACAGACAAAAGAAGTATCATGATAAAAGACGGAACCAATCGCGTTTGAAGTTAGAGATAAAGTGTTGCTGGAGGTCTCGCCAAGAAAAGGAATAGTAAGGTTCGGCAAACGGGGGAAGTTGAGCCCTCGATTTGTGGGTCCTTTTGAAATTCTCGAGCGTATAGGATTGCAAGCCTACAGATTAAAGCTGCCTGCCGAAATGACTGGGATTCATGATGTGTTTCATGTGGGTAATATTCGAAAGTGTTTAGCTGACGCTGAAGCTGTGATTCCTTGGAAAGACGTGCAAATTGATGAACAGTTGCGATACAAGGAAGAGCCCGAGCGTATAATCAATAATGAGGTTTCGAAATTGCGCAGCAAGGAAATTCCAATGGTGTTAGTCCAATGGAAATACCATAAGGGATCTGCGCAAACTTGGGAACGAGAAGACGAAATTTGGCAGAAGTATCCGATTCCGAGGACGGAATCAATTTAACGGGGGAAGATTGTAACAGCCCGTAATTTATTAAATATAAGTTTCAGCAGCAGACTTTGGATAATAAAATAATTTTATCCAAATATTAGTAATTAACTGAAAACATGAATCTTAAATAGTTAATTATATTAAGATATAATTAATTATGAAAAGTTGCCCAAAATTAGCGGAAATAAAATTAATAATTAATTTTAAGCTAAATGACAAATTAAAGACTGAAAAATCGAAATGGACTAAAATGAATAAAAATACGACTAAAAGGCAATTATAGCAATCTAGAACTTCCTTGCTATTATTTGCATTTGAAATGCAAATCGGATTGTCGGGAAATAAAGTTGGTCAAATTCCGGAAAATTCAGTAGAAAATCTAATTTTTCCCTATTTTCCCTATAAATATGACCTCCCCTCCTCATTTCTTAGGTTTGGAAATCTAAGAATTCTCTCCTCCTTCTCTCTCTAAGCTTATATCTTCTCTCTAGCTTTTCTCCTAATCGAACCGTTGGATTCTCGTGATTCATACGCCATCAGATAGAGATCGTTGAGCTCTTCACGAATCTACCATTTCTTGTTTGATTTCGTCCGGATTTGAGGTAAGATCGACCCTATTTCTGTCTTTTGGTTCGGTTTTGAATGAGCAATTTCGAGTTTGCTCATTTTCCCTTCATTTGAAGCTGATTTGCTCCCGTTTAGGACCTGTTTTTGCTTGGAAACCGTCTATAGTCGAAGGTTTTAGCTTGGACGAAGGTTAGTATCTATTTTTCCGTCATTTATGTTCTTGTTTAGTAGCAAAAACCTGGAAAAAACGTTGAACAGGAAGAACAGATTCGAAGGTCTTTGATTAGATTCGAAATATGCAAATTTCGAATCTATTTCCCCTTTTTAAACTCGAATGTACCTTCAAATCTGTGCCATTTTCGAATCTATATGAATGCTCGAATCTAAGTAGGTGATTTCGAGTCTAAGTAACCACTTTGAACCCTTAGGCTTCGAATCTAGCTAGTTAAACTCGAAGTGTGTGTGTGTTTCGAATCTATCCCTAGAATCTAATGTATGTGTGTTTCGAATCTATCCCTTAGAATCTAAATTATGAGTCTCGAATCTGTTTAGCTAGATTCGAATGTGTATGTTTCGAATCTAGCCATGCTTGAGTCTATGTCCTATAAATTCGAATTTAGGTGTATGCCTTCGATTCTATGTGTGTTTGATTCGAATCTATAGATTCGAAATCTGGCATGGTTCGAATCTAACTTCTTAATTCGAATCTGAGATTGTTCCTGGCCTAAGATTAATTCCTAAATCAGATTAAGTTATTAAACAACCTTATGTAATTGAAAGTATTCTTTGATTAGGTTAAAAATCACAAGTTTTAAGATGCATAACTATTTTATGCACAAATAAATTCTCAGGCTCTGTACGAACCCTTAGAATGTGTATGTCCTGTTTCACCTTGCTAAGTAATACGTTTGGCATTGTTACAAGGCCATATATACATCTGTATTTAGATGGATCGTATTAGTCTGATAAAATAGACTCACCTTGGGACAATAGGAACTACCTCAGACTCGATAACCAGTAATGACAATAACCTGAATATATATAACTAGGGTTATATAGATTATGATACAGACTTGACATTAATATGCCAGACTTGAAACTGAACTACAGGAGACCGTCGATTTGACAGAGTAAACTGAACCGCTTAATTCGTTAAGCATTATCTGACTACGGACCACTGTGAGTGACAGATTTCATTAATTACATGCATATGTTTCGATACTTATTGGTGAATGTCATCGACTGTATGGAAACTTCCGTTTGTTGCTGCATGTTTTCTTTTATACTTTATTGTATCATAGAAGCGTACTTTTGACATTACTGAAGCTAGACACTTGAATTGCCTTGATTGCATGTTCACTTTTACATTTCATGTAAATACGTATCATGCTTACTGCTTACTTGACTGTTTATATACTTGCCGTTGCATACTGCATCATCCGATAGGACCGAATGCGAGATCTCCATTCACAGGAGGGAATTCTGCAGATTCCTTTCCTATATGACTTGTTTCCATACACTTCCCGTAGGGCTTCGGCTTTACATAGGGGAAAACAAACTGGGTTGTCTCCCAACCTTTTGCTGTCTCAGGACGTAGTGACTTGCCGGCAGGAGCTGATAGTATGGCATGTGTGTGGTAACTAATGGAACTCTGTTAACTCACTAAGCATTGTTAGCTTACTCTGTCATGACAACTCTTTTACAGGAAAAGCTGATAAAGGCAAGACCATAGCAGACAGTTCGTCCCAGGCTAAGTGATTCTGGACATTTGATGAATAGCAGACTTTTGGACTTTTGCTGACGCCTATTTTGAAAAGATGATGCGGTCTCGGGTAGCTTGTTCAGTCTTCCGCACTCTGATTGAAGATTTAGAAGCTAGTTAGACCACCATTTGATCTTTAGTTTATTGTTGTAATTAAGTATTCAGGCTGATGGACCTGTGGTATTAAACAATTAGTAATATTTATTACTTAATGAAATGAAACATTATGACGTGTACTGTTTGTGGAAAATTGGATGTTACACAAAGTGAGAGGACAATTTTGACCTTAGAAGATATGTTACGTGCCTGTGTGATTGATCTCGGTGGAAGTTGGGATACTCACCTGCCGTTTGTGGAATTTGCTTATAACAATAGTTATCACTCGACTATTGGTATGCCTCCATATCAGCTTTTGTACGGACGTCGATGCCGAACTCCAACCTGTTGGAGGGAAACAGGTGAACGCCCGATCTCTGGACCAGCGATTTTGCAAGAAGCCCATGATCAGCTACAGTTGATTCGACAGCGGATTCAGACTTCTCAAGACAGACAAAAGAAGTATCATGATAGAAGACGGAAACCAATTGCGTTTGAAGTTGGAGATAAAGTGTTGTTGAAAGTCTCGCCAAGAAAAGGAATAGTAAGGTTCGGCAAACGGGGGAAGTTGAGCCCTCGATTTGTGGGTCCTTTTGAAATTCTCGAGCGTGTGGGACTGCAAGCCTACAGATTGAAGTTGCCTGCCGAAATGACTGGGATTCATGATGTATTTCATGTGAGTAATCTTCGAAAGTGTTTGGCTGACGCTGAAGCTGTGATTCCTTGGAAAGACGTGCAAATTGATGAGCAGTTGCGATACGAAGAAGAACCCGAACGTATAATCGATCATAAGGTTTCGAAATTGCGCAGCAAGGAAATTCCAATGGTGTTAGTCCAATGGAAATACCATAAGGGATCTGCGCAAACTTGGGAACGAGAAGACGAGATTAGGCAGAAGTATCCGAAGTTATTTCTGCCTTAGTCGATTCCGAGGACGGAATCAATTTAACGGGGGAAGTTTGTAACAGCCCGTAATTTATTAAATACAAATTACAGCAACAGACTTTGGATAATAAAGCAATTTTATCCAATTATTAGTAAATAACTGAAAATATGAATCTGTGATAATTAATTATGAAATGTTGCCCAAAATTTAGCTGAAATTAAGTTAATAATTAAAATTCAGCTAAATGACAAATTAAAGACTGAAAGTGACAAAACGGACTAAAATGAATAAAAATGTGACTAAAAGACATTTATGCAAGTCGGATTGTTGGGAAATAAAGTTGGTCGATTCCGGAAATTCTGTAGAAAATCTGATCTTTTTCCTATTTGCCTATAAATATGGGATCCCCTCCTCATTTCTTAGGTTTGGAAATTTGGACTCTCCTCCTTCTCTCTCTACACTCTCACCTTCTCTCTAGAATTTCTCCTAATCGAACCGTCGGATTCTCGTGATTCATACGCCATCGGATAGAGATCGTCGAGCTCTTCACGAATCTACCATTGCATGTTTGATTTCGTCCGGATTTAAGGTAAGATCGGCCCTATTTCAGTCTTTTGGTTCGGTTTTGAAAGAGCAATTTCGAGTTTGCTCATATTCCCTCTTTTTGAAGCTGATTTGCCCCCGTTTAGGACCTGTTTTTGCTTGGAAATCATCCATAGTCGAAGGTTATAGCTTGGACGAAGGTTAGTAACCATTTCTCTTTCATTTATGCTCATATTTAGTTGTTAGAACCTGGAAAATCGTTGAACATATAGAACAGATTCGAGTGATTTATGATCAGACTCGAATGAGTGAATTTCGAATCTAAACTCTTAGATTCGAATGGCTATGCTTCGATTCTATCTCCCTAGACTCGAGGGTGTGTAGTTTCGAATCTAATCACCTAGACTCAAATTGTGTGTAGGTTTCGAATCTATGTATGGTTCGAATCTATGGATGGCTTGAATCTATTTCACTAATTCGAAATTAACCTAGTCAAATCTATTCCCTAGAATCTATTTTGTATGTACTTCGAATCTATCTTCCTAGCATCGAATCTAGTGATTTCGAATCTGATCCCCCTAGATTCGAGATTGATGTTCGAATCTATTGATGTTCGAATCTATTGATGTTCGAATCTAATGCTATTCGAATCTGTTGCCTTAGTTCGAATCTGATTTAGTTCCTAGCCTAAGATTAATTCCTAAATCAGATTAAGTTATTAAACAACCTATTGTAATCAAAAGTATAATATGATTATGATAAAACTCACAAGTTCAAGTTGCATATCTATTTTATGCACAAATGAATTATCAGACTCTGTACGAACCCTTAAAATGTGTATGACCTGTTCAACTTGCTAAGTAATACGATTGGCTTTGTTTCAAGGCCACACATCCGTAATTAGATGAATCGTATTAATCTGATAAGAATAGACTCACCTTGGGACGATAGGAACTACCTCAGACTCGATAACCAGAATTGACAATGACCTGAATATATAACTAGGGTTATATAGATTATGACTCAGACTTGACATTAATATGCCAGACTTGAAACTGAAATGCAGGAACCCGTCGATTTGACAGAGTAAACTGAACCGCTTAATTCGTTAAGCATTGTCTGACTACGGACCACTGTGAGTGACAGATTTTCATTAAATGCTTGCATATATTTCGATACTTATTGGTGAATGTATTGACTGTATGGAAACTACTGATTGTTGCTGCATGTTTCTTTAATACTATATTGTATCATAGAAACGTACTTTTGACATTACTGAAGCTAGACACTTGAATTGCCTTGATTGCATGTTCACTTTTACATTTTATGTAAATACGTATCATGCTTATTGCTTACTTGACTGTATAAATATTTGCCGCTGCATATTGCATTATCCGACCGGACCGAATGTGAGATCTCCATTCACAGGAGGGAATTCTGCAGATTCCTTTCCTAATTGACTTGTTTCCATACACTTTCCGTAGGGCTTCGACCTTACACATGGGAATACCGACTGGGTTGTCTCCCAACCTTTTTGCCGTCTCTGACGTGTTGCCGACAGGATCTGATAGTATGTTATATGTGAGTGGTAACTAATGGAACTCTGTTAACTCACTAAGCATTGTTAGCTTACTCTGTCATGACAACTCTTTTTCAGGAAAAGCTGATAAAGGCAAGACCATAGCAGGTAGTTCGTCCCAGGCTAAGTGAATCTGGACTTTGATGAATAGCAGACTTATGGATTTTTGATGACGCCTATTTCGATTTGATGTTGCGGTCTCGGGTAGCTTGTTCAGTCTTCCGCACTCTGATTGAAGATTTAGAAGCTAGTTAGACCACCATTTGATTTTAAAATATTGTTGTAATTAAGTATTCATGCTGATGGACCTGTGGTATCAAACAATTAGTAATATTTATTACTTAATGAAATGAAACATTATGACGTGTACTGTTTGTGGAAACTTGGATGTTACACATACGTTCCTAACATATAAATAAGTAATCAAGGAACAACTAGCAGCAGATGTTTCCATACGAGTTAGTAACAATCACCAGTAACTACTGAAACATATGCAAGTAAGTAATGCAATCTGTCACTCACAGCAGTCATGATCAATGCAAGTAATCTAGGAACGTGCACCAGCACTTGTCCAGTTTCAGCTGTGTCTATCATACGTTCCTCACATACAAATAAGTTATCAAGGAACAAGCAGCAGGAGATGTTTCTATACAACTCAAAAACAATCACCAATAAGTACCGAAACATATGCAAGTAAGTAATGCAATCTGTTACTCACAAGGGTCCTGAGCAATGCAAGTAATCAAGGAACATGCACCAGCAGTTGTCCAGTTTCAATAGTGTCTATCATACGTTCCTAACATACAATTAAGTAATCAAGGAACAAGCAGCAGCTCATGTTTCCATACAAGTCAGTAACAATCACCAATAAGTACCGAAACATATGCAAGTAAGTAATGCAATCTGTCACTCACAGCGGTCCTGAGCAATGCAACTAATCAAGGAACATGCACCATCAGTTGTCCAGTTTCAGCAGTGTCTATCATACGTTCCTAACATACAATTAAGTAATCAAGGAACAAGTAGCAGCAGATGTTTCCATACAAGTCAGAAACAATCACCAATAAGTACCGAAACAGATGCAAGTAAGTAATGCAATCTGTCATCACAGCGGTCCTGAGCAATGCAAGTAATCAAGGAACATGCACCAGCAGTTGTCAAGTTTCAGTAGTGTCTATCATACGTTCCTAACATATAAATAAGTAATCAAGGAACAAGCAGCAGCTCATGTTTCCATACAAGTCAGTAACAATCACCAATAAGTACCGAAACATATGCAAGTAAGTAATGCAATCTGTCACTCACAGCGGTCCTGAGCAATGCAAGTAATCAAGGAACATGCACCAGCAGTTGTCCAGTTTCCGCAGTGTCTATCATACGTTCCTAACATATAAATAAGTAATCAAGGTACAACTAGCAGCAGATGTTTCCATACGAGTCAGTAACAAACACCAGTAACTACTGAAACATATGCAAGTAAGTAATGCAATCTGTCACTCACAGCGGTCATGATCAATGCAAGTAATCTAGGAACGTGCACCAGCACTTGTCCAGTTTCAGCTGTGTCTATCATACGTTCCTCACATACAAATATGTTATCAAGGAACAAGCAGCAGGAGATGTTTCTATACAACTCAAAAACAATCACCAATAAGTACCGAAACATATGCAATTAAGTAATGCAATCTGTCACTCACAGGGGTCCTGAGCAATGAGAGTAATCAAGGAACATGCACCAGCAGTTGTCCAGTTTCAATAGTGTTTATCATACATTCCTAACATACAATTAAGTAATCAAGGAACAAGCAGCAGCTCATGTTTCCATACAAGTCAGTAACAATCACCAATAAGTACCGAAATATATGCAAGTAAGTAATGCAATCTGTCACACACAGCGGTCCTGAGCAATGCAACTAATCAAGGAACATGCACCATCAGTTGTCCAGTTTCAGCAGTGTCTATCATACGTTCCTAACATATAAATAAGTAATCAAGGAACAAGCAACAGCTCATGTTTCCATACAAGTCAGTAACAATCACCAATAAGTACCGAAACATATGCAAGTAAGTAATGCAATCTGTCACTCACAGCGGTCCTGAGCAATGCAAGTAATCAAGGAACATGCACCAGCAGTTGTCCAGTTTAAGCAGTGTCTATCATACGTTCCTAACATATAAATAAGTAATCAAGGAACAACCAGCAGCAGATGTTTCCATACGAGTCAGTAACAATCACCAATAAGTACCGAAACATATGCAAGTAAGAAATGCAATCTGTCACTCACAGCGGTCATGATCAATGCAAGTAGTCAAGGAACGTGCACCAGCAGTTGTCCAGTTTCAGCAGTGTCTATCATACGTTCGTAACATACAAATAAGTTATCATGGAACAAGCAGCAGGAGATGTTTCCATACAACTCAGAAACAATCACCAATAAGTACCGAAACATATGCAAGTAAGTAATGCAATATGTCACTCACAGCGGTCCTGAGCAATGCAAGTAATCAAGGAACATGCACCGGCAGTTGTCCAGTTTCAGCAGTGTCTATCATACGTTCCTAACATATAAATAAGTAATCAAGGAACAACTAGCAGCAGATGTTTCCATACGAGTCAGTAACAATCACCAATAAGTACCGAAACATATGCAAGTAAGTAATGCAATCTGTCACTCACAACGGTCATGATCAATGCAAGTAGTCGAGGAACGTGCACCAGCAGTTGTCCAGTTTCAGCGGTGTCTATCATACGTTCCTGACATACAATTAAGTAATCAAGGAACAAGCAGCAGCATATGTTTCCATACAAGTCAGTAACAATCACCAATAAGTACCGAAACATATGCAAGTAAGTAATCCAATCTGTCACTCACAGCGGTCATGATCAATGCAAGTAATCATGGAACATGCACCAGCAGTTGTCCAGTTTCAGCAGTGTCTATCATACGTTCCTAACATACAAATAAGTTATTAAGGAACAAGCAGCAGGAGATGTTTCCATACAACTCAGAAACAATCACCAATAAGTACCGAAACATATGCAAGTAAGTAATGCAATCTGTCACTCACAGCGGTCATGATCAATGCAAGTAGTCAAGGAACGTGCACCAGCAGTTGTCCAGTTTCAGCAGTGTCTATCATACGTTCCTAACATACAAATAAGTTATCAAGGAACAAGCAGTAGGAGATGTTTCCATACAACTCAGTATCAATCACCAATAAGTACCGAAACATATGCAAGTAAGTAATGCAATCTGTCACTCACAGAGGTCCTGAGCAATGCAAGTAATCACGGAACATGCACCAGTAGTTGTACAGTTTCAGCAGTGTCTATCATACGTTCCTAATATATAAATAAGTAATCAAGTAACAACCAGCAGCAGATGTTTCCATACAACTCCGAAACAATTACCAATAAGTACGGAAACATATGCAAGTAATGTGGCACCCTCTTGCTTTGATATTATAATAGCAATCACCAGGATCGACAAACAACCCAATGAATTAAATCATAATTAAGATTGAATACTTAAATCAGAATTAAGCAAATCCACACTAAAGCAATAGAATACATGTCTACAGTGATTAAGTCTAACTATTACAACATCATAATTGTTTAAGAGTCAAGTAATCCCAGCCCCAAAGCTATATCGTCTGTGTACCAATAGCTTCTAAGTCTCCGGGATATTGAATTGATATGCTTAAGTAGAAGGTCAAACTACTCCTTTGCCTTTGCCTGAAAACATGGTGAGTCAACTGTAAGCTAAAGCTTAGTGAGATAACAGATTATGCAAACAACAAATATTTCTTTACAAGCAATGCTTAACCATGGGCAGTGTAAGCCCCATGTATGTGAAAACAGGCAGTGTAAGCCTCAATGTATGTGTAAACCATGCAGTGCAAGCATGGGGTGGCAGTTCAATATGCTGATCGGGGATATGCCGAACCTGACGGGATAACGAGTGGGATGATCAGTCCCTGACAGTGGCCTGCTGTCAGCCCCAGTCCAGGTTGCATCAGATTGTGAAGTAATGATCATGCAGTGCAAGCATAATGTAAATAGATGCACTTTCAAATGAATGCTGGCTACATGTGTGTTACATGTCAAGTACGAGTATGCATCATAACAACAAAGTAATCATGAGTGCCAAATGATGTATATGAACAATGTGAACATGCCATTGAATATATAAACATGAATGCAAAAACAATAAATGTTCGAATGACAATCTGTTACTCACCGTGGTTGGTATAGTGTGACTTGTCTCTGAATCAATGTGTGTTAAACAACACCACAATGATCTGTAAAGTAAGTGTAATAGTGATTTTGTGTCAGTAATTGCTTAAAACTTGAATTCTGAAAATTAAGTGTAATTCCAATCGGATTCGGACCACATCCGAATTCGGATGGTCCGAAATCCGGATGGCCCCTAAATCCGAATTGGGGTTGGTCCGAAGTAGGTGATGGTCCGAATTAGGAGGGGATCCGAAATAGGGTGGTGTCCGAAATTGTATATGGTCCGAATTTACTGTTGATCCGAAATGAGTGATCCGAATTCTGATGGATCATCATCCGAGTTCATACTTAGAAATTTTTCAGAAATTCTATTTGGACCATTTTTGCATGTTTTTGAGTCTAACATTGTAAATATGAACTTATATGCTAACATTTAACTTAAAACATCACACTTATGTACCAAAATAACCCATTTATGTCCAATTTTCATCATGTCTCGATGAACACACACTAAAAACACACACTAAATCAAAAATCATACTTAGAAGTGGAGTTTGAATCTGAAATTTTTTACATTGCATCACTAACACTCGATTTAAACTTCTCTATATTCAGATTCAACATGCATAAATATTTGCATCACTAATCTTAGAATTCGGTTTTCATAAAAACCGAACCAAAATATCAAAAATCCGAAATATTGAATGATGTTTACCTTAATTTGATACTTGTAGTTGTTATAGTCCCCTATATGCCACTTGAATCCAGATTTTTGCACCTTAATTTGTTGATTTCTTGTGTTCTTGATTTGGAGCCGAGAGAGAGAGAGAGAGAGAGAGAGAGAGAGAGAGAGAGAGAGCACGGTTAGAGAGAGAGACTAGAGAGATGGTGAGTTTTTTTTTGAAAATGAAAGGATTCTCCTTTCTTTTATTTGCAACTTTTACCTATTTGCACATTATACCCCTCATCTTCGTATTTTCTCATTTAACTGATAATATGATCAAAATTAACTTAAATTAAAATAATCATCCAAAAGTACAACAATGAAGTCCTTAAAATTGTAAATTACAATTAATTAAAATTTGGGATGTTACAGCATGGGCTCCACCACGCCTATACTTCGTCCGCGAAGTCATGCTGCGCTAAACAAACTTGGGTACTTGTTCTTCATGTCTTCTTCCGATTCCCAAGTATGATTAGCTCCCCAATGATGCTTCCACTTGACCAGCACCATCCTGATTTCCTTGTTGCGGAGTTTCTTGACTTTTGTTTCCAAAATACACTCCGGCTCATCAACGAACCTTAGCCGTTCGTCAACCTTAATGTCCGAGTGATCAGTCCATGGTTCCCTTTCGGGCACCAGACTCTTTCTTAAGTATCCAACGTGAAAGACCGGGTGAACACCTGATAAGTCCTCCGGCAAGTCCAAATGATAGGACTGGTTCCCAACTCTTTCTAGTATCTTGAAGGGTCCTATGAATCGAGGTGATAGCTTTCCTCGCTTTACGAATCTCGTGATACCTTTCATCGGAGAAACCTTTAAGTATACCCAATCGTCCTTTTGAAACTCTATCGCTTTGTGACGGCGATCGTGGTAATTCTTTTGCCGATCTTGTGCCGTTTTCATGTACTGTCTAATGAGTTGGATCTTTTCGTTTGTTTCTTGTAATAAGGCAGGACCAGCTATTGGAGTTTCTCCTGTTTCCCTCCAACAAGTTGGAGTCCTACACTTTCTGCCGTACAGAAATTCGAACGGTGCCATCTTGATAGTGGAATGGTAACTATTGTTGTAGGAGAATTCAACCAGTGGAAGGTGATCGTCCCAGTTACCACCCAAATCCATGACACACGCTCTGAGCATGTCTTCGAGAGTTAAGATTGTTCTTTCACTTTGACCATCAGATTGGGGTCTATAGGCAGTACTCATTGCGATACGAGTACCAAGACCGTTTTGTAAAGCAGCCCAGAAATTGGAGGTAAATCTACTATCTCGGTCGGAGACAATAGACTTAGGCACACCATGCCTGATGACGATTTCGTTTACGTAAATCTGGGCAAGTCGGTCCAGTGAATAGGTTTCTCGGATGGGAATGAAGTGAGCAGATTTTGTCAGGCGGTCAACAATGACCCAAATGGCATCATGTTGACGACGAGTCTTGGGCAGTTTTGTTATGAAATCCATAGCAATATGGTCCCACTTCCATTCCGGGATAGGAAGAGGTTGCATACTACCATAGGGCTGTTGATGTTCTGCTTTGACCAAACGACAGGTTCTGCACCTTTCAACATACTGACCGACATCTCTTTTCAATCCTGGCCACCAGAAATCCGCTTTCAGGTCGTTGTACATTTTCGTGCTGCCCTGATGAATCGAGAATTTGGATTGATGGGCTTCTTCAAGAATCACTTCTCGCATGTTCTCGAACATAGGAACCCAAACTCTGCCGTACACACCTTTCAGTCCAGTTCCATCGTCTTGCATTAATGGCAACTGGATCCTGACATTTTCGTCTTTTACATTCTCCTCCTTTAAGGCCTGCAACTGAGCAGCCCTTACATCGTCTATGATAGTGGACATCAGTATGGTAGAGGTCAAGGCATAACAATATGCCTTGCAGTACGCTTTCCTACTTAGGGCATCGGCCACTACGTTGGCTTTCCCCGGGTGATATAGAATTTCACAGTCGTAATCTTTTATCAGCTCTATTGACCTTCTTTGCCTCATATTCAAGTCCTTCTGACTGAATATGTACTTCAAACTTTTGTGGTCGGTGTAGAGCTGACACTTGGTTCCATACAAGTAGTGTCTCCATAATTTTAGAGCGAAAGTCACAGCAGTTAGCTCTAGATCATGAGTAGAGTAATCTTTCTCATGTGGTTTGAGCTGTCTGGAAGCGTATGCTATGACATTTCCTCTTTGCATTAATACAGCGCCCAAACCCATGCCTGATGCATCAGTATAGACAACAAAGTCCTCGTTCCCTTCAGGCAGGGCTAAAACTGGTGCTTCACTTAGCAAATTCTTCAGCTTATCAAATGCAGTTTGTTGTTCTTCTCTCCAAAAGAATGTTGCGTTCTTGCGAGTAAGCTTTGTAAGCGGAACGGCGATTTTGGAGAAGTCTTTGATGAATCGGTGGTAATAACCAGCCAATCCCAGAAAGCTACGAATTTCTAAGGCGTTGCGGGGTGATTCCCAGTTCTGGATAGCTTCGATCTTTGCAGGATCAACAACAATTCCAACACCAGATATCACGTGCCCCAAGAATTGGATCTGAATTGAATATTGAGTAAGTACAAGTTAACAACGAGTTTATGACTAAGTATAAGGATTATTGTTTCGAATGTTGAGACGTACCTGCGTCAACCAGAATTCACACTTAGAGAATTTGGCATAAAGTCGCTCTTTGCGTAGCAACTCTAGTAATTCTCTCAGATGTGCTGCATGATCCTCTTCGGTCTTTGAATATATGAGAATGTCATCGATGAACACGATGACAGATTTGTCGAGCATTGGCCGGCAGACTCGATTCATGAGATCCATGAAAGCAGCCGGCGCATTTGTGAGACCAAACGGCATTACCAGAAACTCGTAGTGCCCGTAACGAGTTCTGAAAGCCGTCTTTGGAATGTCATCTGAGTGTACTTTGAGTTGATGATAACCCGAACGAAGATCAATCTTCGAGAAGTAGCTTGCGCCTTGTAACTGGTCGAAGAGATCATCAATCCGGGGCAACGGGTACTTGTTCTGATTGTCACTTTATTGAGTTCTCTGTAATCGATGCACATACATAATGTGCCATCTTTCTTCTTGACGAACAGAACAGGAGCGGCCCAAGGAGATGAACTTGGGCGGATAAAACCTTTGTCAAGTAGCTCCTGTAACTGCTTCATCATTTCCTGCATTTCTGCAGGAGCTAGACGGTACGGAGCCTTTGCTATTGGAGCAGCTCCAGGAATGAGGTCAATGTGGAATTCCACTTGACGATCAGGTGGCAATCCCGAGATATCTTCTGGAAAGACATCTGGAAATTCAGAAACGACGGAAACGGTGGAAGGAGATTGAGTTTCAGCCTTTGCATTGACAGCGTAGGCTAAGTAAGCTGAACAACCCTTAGCAACGTGCTTTCGGGCTTTTGCAATTGAAATAAGGCACAAGTCGCCTTTGTGTCTATCACCATAAATGCATATGTCTCGGCCCTCGGGGGTGGTGATCTTAATCATCCTTTTCTTGCATACAATCTGGGCCTCATTGTGAACCAACCAGTCCATGCCTACTATAACATCAAATTCCCCGAACTCCATGGGAATTAAGTCTATGTTGAACACTACATCTTCTACAAGTAAAGTGCAGTTCCTATATACTTTATCTGCTTTAACTAACATGTTGCTAGCAGTCTCTATGTCAAGCACGAATTGTAATTTTGAAGTAGGCATATTGAATTGATGAGCAAATGTAGTGGAGACAAATGAACGATTGGCTCCAGTGACCACCTCCGGGTCATCTTTTGCTTCTTCAGCTGTGATTTGGAATGCCCTTGTTGGAGCCCTTTGAGATTGATCCCTGCGAGCCGTGGAAGCTACAGAAGATCTTGCTGTTGATTGTTGAGCATTCTGATCACGTGGGGGTTTCGGGCAGTCCCTTGAGAAATGGCCAAGTCTGTGACAGTTGTAGCATGCATCATCTTTTCGAGGACAATGCTCCCAGTGATGGCCTTTCTGCCCACAGCAGAAACAGTACATATCTTGAGTCTTGCACTCCCCAGAGTGCGCCTTTCTGCATCGTCTGCAGTCCCTCATTTCTGAACTGGCCGAAAAGGCCCTTCCCTTCTTGGGTGATGAAGATTGTTGATGGGATTGAGGAGATAATCCGGATGATCCAGACTCCCGCTGCCTTTTTGGCGGCGACGGTTGAGTCGGTGCTGCGGCAGCTGACCCTATGACGTATCCAGATAATAGAACAATCTGCTCCACATTTCGAGCAGCTTCTAGCAAACCAGCAAAAGTTGTACACCGAACCCCACTCATGGTTCGACGTATCTCATAATCTAAACCGGCCTCAAACCGGGCTATCTTTCTCTCCTCTGTGTCAACTTGATGCGGTGCAAACAAACTTAATCGGGTGAACTCGACGGCATATTGTGTAACCGTTTTCTTTCCTTGAGTCAGGTTCAGGAACTTCGCCTCTAGACGGCGCTTCTCATCTACAGGACAGTATTGCTGAGAGAATACTTCCTTGAACTCGCTCCATGACATGTGTGACACTACCTCCATCGTCAACACATGTGTCATTGCATCCCACCACATAACAGCGTCCCTTGCAAACATAGCGGTTGCAAAGCGGACCATGTCTTTGTCAGCGCAGTCGCTGATTCTGAAAGTTCTCTCTGTGGTGGTAATCCATTCCAATGCAGTCACAACATCTCCAGTTCCATCAAAAGTAACAGCTCCGTTACTTTTGAAGTCCTTAAATCTGCAACCCCTTGATCTGTTAGAAGACCCAGTGTCCTGTCTTTCCTCTTGATCATCTTGTTGTTGTTCCTTGTTCTTTCGTTTGTCAGCCTTACGTTTTGCTTCGGCCTTATCTCTGGCCCTTAATTGGTCGGCAAATGACTGAGCCCGCTCAGCCATTCGTTTGGATTGCAGTTCATTGTTCTGTTCCATAAGAGCTTGCATCATCTGGAACATCTGTTGAGGAGTCATATCGTCTCCTGACATGTTCTGAAATATAACAACTTATATTTAGAACATTTACTTGTAAGTCCTAAGTGTTTACAGTTACCCTTTATGTGTCCCCGTGTACATGTCAATCCTATCTTAGTTCAGATCATTTCCTAGGAGTCCATTCTAATATCATAACCTAAGTTTGAGTCCAAGTCCTCGCGGACACTTGAAACCTCAAACTAATGCTCTGATACCAAGACCTGTGGCACCCTCTTGCTTTGATATTATAATAGCAATCACCAGGATCGACAAACAACCCAATGAATTAAATGATAATTAAGATTGAATACTTAAATCAGAATTAAGCAAACCCACACTAAAGCAATAGAATACATGTCTACAGTGATTAAGTCTAAATAGTTACAACATCATAATTGTTTAAGAGTCAAGTAATCCCAGCCCCAAAGTTATATCGTCTGTGTACCAATAGCTTCTAAGTCTCCGGGATATTGAATTGATATGCTTAAGTAGAAGGTCCAACTACTCCTTTGCCTTTGCCTGAAAACATGGTGAGTCAACTGTAAGCTAAAGCTTAGTGAGATAACAGATTATGCAAACAACAAATATTTCTTTACAAGCAATGCTTAACCATGGGCAGTGTAAGCCCCATGTATGTGAAAACAGGCAGTGTAAGCCTCAATGTATGTGTAAACCATGCAGTGCAAGCATGGGGTGGCAGTTCAATATGCTGATCGGGGATATGCCGAACCTGACGGGATAACGAGTGGGATGATCAGTCCCTGACAGTGGCCTGCTGTCAGCCCCAGTCCAGGTTGCATCAGATTGTGAAGTAATGATCATGCAGTGCAAGCATAATGTAAATAGATGCACTTTCAAATGAATGCTGGCTACATGTGTGTTACATGTCAAGTACGAGTATGCATCATAACAACAAAGTAATCATGAGTGCCAAATGATGTATATGAACAATGTGAACATGCCATTGAATATATAAACATGAATGCAAAAACAATAAATGTTCGAATGACAATCTGTTACTCACCGTGGTTGGTATAGTGTGACTTGTCTCTGAATCAATGTGTGTTAAACAACACCACAATGATCTGTAAAGTAAGTGTAATAGTGATTTTGTGTCAGTAATTGCTTAAAACTTGAATTCTGAAAATTAAGTGTAATTCCAATCAGATTCGGACCACATCCGAATTCGGATGGTCCGAAATCCGGATGGCCCCTAAATCCGAATTGGGGTTGGTCCGAAGTAGGTGATGGTCCGAATTAGGAGGGGATCCGAAATAGGGTGGTGTCCGAAATTGTATATGGTCCGAATTTACTGTTGATCCGAAATGAGTGATCCGAATTCGGATGGATCATCATCCGAGTTCATACTTAGAAATTTTCCAGAAATTCTATTTGGACCATTTTTGCATGTTTTTGAGTCTAACATTGTAAATATGAACTTATATGCTAACATTTAACTTAAAACATCACACTTATGTACCAAAATAACCCATTTATGTCCAATTTTCATCATGTCTCGATGAACACACACTAAAAACACACACTAATTCAAAAATCATACTTAGAAGTGGAGTTTGAATCTGAAATTTTGTACATTGCATCACTAACACTCGATTTAAACTTCTCTATATTCAGATTCAACATGCATAAACATTTGCATCACTAATCTTAGAATTCGGTTTTCATAAAAACCGAACCAAAATATCAAAAATCCGAAATATTGAATGATGTTTACCTTAATTTGATACTTGTAGTTGTTATTGTCCCCTATATGCCACTTGAATCCAGATTTTTGCACCTTAATTTGTTGATTTCTTGTGTTCTTGATTTGGAGCCGAGAGAGAGAGAGAGAGAGAGAGAGAGAGAGAGAGAGAGTACGGTTAGAGAGAGAGACTAGAGAGATGGTGAGTTTTTTTTTGAAAATGAAAGGATTCTCCTTTCTTTTATTTGCAACTTTTACCTATTTGCACATTATACCCCTCATCTTCGTATTTTCTCATTTAACTGATAATATGATCAAAATTAACTTAAATTAAAATAATCATCCAAAAGTACAACAATTAAGTCCTTAAAATTGTAAATTACAATTAATTAAATTTTGGGATGTTACAAGTAAGTAATGCAATCTGTCACTCACAGCGGTCCTGAGCAATGCAAGTAATCAAGGAACGTGCACCAGCAGTTGTCCAGTTTCAGCAGTGTCTATCATACCTTCCTAACATACAATTAAGTAATCAAGGAACAACCAGCAGCAGATTTTTCCATACAGTCAGTAACAATCACCAATAAGTACCGAAACATATGCAAGTAAGTAATCCAATCTGTCACTCACAGCGGTCATGAGCAATGCAAGTAATCACGGAACATGCACCAGCGGTTGTCCAGTTTCAGCAGTGTCTATCATACGTTCCTAACATACAAATAAGTTAACAAGGAACAAGCAGCAGGAGATGTTTCCATACAACTCAGAAACAATCACCAATAAGTACCGAAACATATGCAAGTAAGTAATGCAATCTGTCACTCACAGCGGTCCTGAGCAATGCAAGTAATCAAGGATCATGCACCAGCAGTTGTCCAGTTTCAGCAGTGTCTATCATACGTTCCTAACATATAAATAAGTAATCAAGGAACAACCAACAGCAGATGTTTCCATACAAGTCAGTAACAATCACCAATAAGTACCGAAACATATGCAAGTAAGTAATCCAATCTGTCACTCACAGCGGTCATGAGCAATGCAAGTAATCACGGAACATGCACCAGCAGTTGTCCAGTTTCAGCAGTGTCTATCATACGTTCCTAACATACAAATAAGTTATCAAGGAACAAGCAGCAGGAGATGTTTCCATACAACTCAGAAACAATCACCAATAAGTACTGAAACATATGCAAGTAAGTAATGCAATCTGTCACTCACAGAGGTCCTGAGCAATGCAAGTAATCAAGGAACATGCACCCTCAGTTGTCCAGTTTCAGCAGTGTCTATCATACATTACTAACATAGAATTAAGTAATCAAGGAACAAGCAGCAGCAGATGTTTCCATACAAGTCAGAAACAATCACCAATACGTACCGAAACAGATGCAAGTAAGTAATGCAATATGTCAGTCACAGCGGTCCTGAGCAATGCAAGTAATCAAGGAACATGCACCAGCAGATGTACAGTTTCAGCAGTGTCTATCATACATTCCTAATATATAAATAAGTAATCAAGGAACAACCAGCAGCAGATGTTTCCAGACGAGTCAGTAAAAATCATCAATAAGTACCGAAAAATATGCAAGTAAGTAAGGCAGTCTGTCACTCACAGAGGTCCTGAGCAATGCAAGTAATCAAGGAACATGCACCCTCAGTTGTCCAGTTTCAGCAGTGTCTATCATACATTCCTAATATACAATTAAGTAATCAAGGAATAAGCAGCAGCAGATGTTTCCATACAAGTCAGAAACAATCACCAATACGTACCGAAACAGATGCAAGTAAGTAATGCAATCTGTCACTCACAGCAGTCCTGAGCAATGCAAGTAATCACGGAACATGCACCAGCAGTTGTAAAGTTTCAGCAGTGTCTATCATACGTTCCTAATATATAAATAAGTAATCAAGGAACAACCAGCAGCAGATATTTCCATACAACTCAGAAACAATTACCAATAAGTACGGAAACATATGCAAGTAAGTAATGCAATCTGTCACTCACAGCGGTCCTGAGCAATGCAAGTAATCAAGGAACGTGCACCAGCCGTTGTCCAGTTTCAGCAGTGTCTATCATACCTTCCTAACATAAAATTAAGTAATCAAGGAACAACCAGCATCAGATGTTTCCATACAGTCAGTAACAATCACCAATAAGTACCGAAACATATGCAAGTAAGTAATCCAATCTGTCACTCACAGCGGTCATTAGCAATGCAAGTAATCACGGAACATGCACCAGCAGTTGTCCAGTTTCAGCAGTGTCTATCATACGTTCCTAACATACAAATAAGTTATCAAGGAACAAGCAGCAGGAGATGTTTCCATACAACTCAGAAACAATCACCAATAAGTACCGAAACATATGCAAGTAAGTAATGCAATCTGTCACTCACAGCGGTCCTTAGCAATGCAAGTAATCAAGGAACATGCACCAGCAGTTGTCCAGTTTCAGCAGTGTCTATCATACGTTCCTAACATATAAATAAGTAATCAAGGAACAACTAGCAGTAGATGTTTCCATACAAGTCAGTAACAATCAGCAATAAGTACCGAAACATATGCAAGTAAGTAATCCAATCTGTCACTCACAGCGGTCATGAGCAATGCAAGTAATCACGGAACATGCACCAGCAGTTGTCCAGTTTCAGCAGTGTCTATCATACGTTCCTAACATACAAATAAGTTATCAAGGAACAAGCAGCAGGAGATGTTTCCATCTATCATACGTTCCTAACATACAAATAAGTTATCAAGGAACAAGCAGCAGGAGATGTTTCCATACAACTCAGAAACAATCACCAATAAGTACCGAAACATATGCAAGTAAGTAATGCAATATGTCACTCACAGAGGTCCTGAGCAATGCAAGTAATCAAGGAACATGCACCAGCAGTTGTCCAGTTTCAATAGTATCTATCATACGTTCCTAACATACAATTAAGTAATCAAGGAACAAGCAGCAGGAGATGTTTCCATACAACTCAGAAACAATCACCAATAAGTACGGAAACATATGTAAGTAAGTAATGCAATCTGTCACTCACAGCGGTCCTGAGCAATGCAAGTAATCAAGGAACATGCACCAGCAGTTGTCCAGTTTCAGCAGTGTCTATCATACGTTCCTAACATATAAATAAGTAATCAAGGAACAACCAACAGCAGATGTTTCCATACAAGTCAGTAACAATCACCAATAAGTACCGAAACATATGCAAGTAAGTAATCCAATCTGTCACTCACAGCGGTCATGAGCAATGCAAGTAATCACGAAACATGCACCAGCAGTTGTCCAGTTTCAGCAGTGTCTATCATACGTTCCTAACATACAAATAAGTTATCAAGGAACAAGCAGCAGGAGATGTTTCCATAAAACTCAGAAACAATCACCAATGAGTACCGAAACATATGCAAGTAAATAATGCAATCTGTCACTCACAGCGGTCATGATCAATGCAAGTAATCAAGGAACGTGCACCAGCAGTTGTCCAGTTTCAGCAGTGTCTATCATACATTCCTAACATAGAATTAAGTAATCAAGGAACAAGCAGCAGCAGATGTTTCCATACAAGTCGATAACATTCACCAATACGTACCGAAACAGATGCAAGTAAGTAATGCAATCTGTCACTCACAGCGGTCCTAAGCAATGCAAGTAATCAAGGAACATGCACCAGCAGTTGTCCAGTTTCAGCAGTGTCTATCATACATTCCTAACATATAAATAAGTAATCAAGGAACAACCAGCAGCAGATGTTTCCATAGAAGTCAGTAACAATCACCAATAAGTACCGAAACATATGCAAGTAAGTAATCCAATCTGTCACTCACAGCGGTCATGAGCAATGCAAGTAATCACGGAACATGCACCAGCAGTTCTCCAGTTTCAGCAGTGTCTATCATACGTTCCTAACATACAAATAAGTTATCAAGGAACAAGCAGCAGCAGATGTTTCCATACAACTCAGAAACAATCACCAATAAGTACCGAAACATATGCAAGTAAGTAATGCAATCTGTCACTCACAGCGGTCCTGAGCAATGCAAGTAATCAAGGAACATGCACCCTCAGTTGTCCAGTTTCAGCAGTGTCTATCATACATTCCTAACATAGAATTAAGTAATCAAGGAACAAGCAGCAGCAGATATTTCCATACAAGTCAGAAACATTCACCAATACGTACCGAAACAGATGCAAGTAAGTAATGCAATCTGTCACTCACAGCGGTCCTGAGCAATGCAAGTAATCACGAAACATGCACCAGCAGTTGTCCAGTTTCAGCAGTGTCTATCATACGTTCCTAACATACAAATAGTTATTAAGGAACCAAGCAGCGGAGACTGTTTCCCTAAAACTCAGAAACCACACCAAATAAGTACGAAACTATGCCAGTAAATATGCAAATCTTCAATCACAGCCCCGGGTCATGGGGGATCAATGCAAGTAATCAAGGAACATGCACCAGCAGTTGTACAGTTTCAGCAGTGTCTATCATACGTTCCTAACATATAAATAAGTAATCAAGGAACAACCAGCAGCAGATGTTTTCATACAAGTCAGTAACAATCACCAATAAGTACCGAAACATATGCAAGTAAGTAATCCAATCTGTCACTCACAGCGGTCATGAGCAATGCAAGTAATCACGGAACATGCACCAGCAGTTGTCCAGTTTCAGCAGTGTCTATCATACGTTCCTAACATACAAATAAGTAATCACGGAACAACCAAAGCAGATGTTTTCCATAGAAGTCAGTAAACACTCACCAATAAGTACCGAAACAGATGCAAGTAAGTAATCCAATCTGCACTCACAGCGGTCCTGAGCAATGCAAGTAATCCCGAAAAACATTGCACCAGCAGTTGTCCAGTTTCAGCAGTGTCTATCATACGTTCCTAACATACAAATAAGTTATCAAGGAACAAGCAGCAGGAGATGTTTCCATACAACTCAGAAACAATCACCAATAAGTACCGAAACATATGCAAGTAAGTAATGCAATCTGTCACTCACAGCGGTCCTGAGCAATGCAAGTAATCAAGGAACATGCACCAGCAGTTGTCCAGTTTCAGCAGTGTCTATCATATGTTCCTAACATATAAATAAGTAATCAAGGAACAACCAGCAGCAGATGTTTCCATACGAGTCAGTAACAATCACCAATAAGTACCGAAACATATGCAAGTAAGTAATGCAATCTGTCACTCACAGCGGTCATGATCAATGCAAGTAATTAAAGAACGTGCACCAGCACTTGTCCAGTTTCAGCAGTGTCTATCATACGTTCCTAACATACAAATAAGTTATCAAGGAACAAGTAGCAGCAGATGTTTCCAAACAAGTCAGAAACATTCACCAATACGTACTGAAACAGATGCAAGTAAGTAATGCAATTTGTCACTCACAGCGATCCTGAGCAGTGCAAGTAATCAAGGAATATGCACCAGCAGTTGTCCAGTTTCAGTAGTGTCTATCATACGTTCCTAACATATAAATAAGTAATCAAGGAACAAGCAGCAGCTCATGTTTCCATACAAGTCAGTAACAATCACCAATAAGTACCGAAACATATGCAAGTAAGTAATGCAATCTATCACTCATAGCGGTCCTGAGCAATGCAAGTAATCAAGGAACATGCACCCTCAGTTGTCCAGTTTCAGCAGTGTCTATCATACGTTCCTAACATATAAATAAATAATCAAGGAACAAGCAGCAGCAGATGTTTCCATACAATTCAAAAACATTCACTAATACGTACCGAAACAGATGCAAGTAAGTAATGCAATCTGTCACTCACAGCGGTCCTGAGCAAATGCAAGTAATCAAGGAACATGCACCAGCAGTTGTACAGTTTCAGCAGTGTCTATCATACGTTCCTAACATATAAATAAGTAATCAAGGAACAACCAGCAGCAGATGTTTCCATACGAGTCAGTGACAATCACCAATAAGTACCGAAACATATGCAAGTAAGTAATCCAATCTGTCACTCACAGCGGTCATGAGCAATGCAAGTAATCACGAAACATGCACCAGCAGTTGTCCAGTTTCAGCAGTGTCTATCATACGTTCCTAACATACAAATAAGTTATCAAGGAACAAGCAGCAGGAGATGTTTCCATAAAACTCAGAAACAATCACCAATAAGTACCGAAACATATGCAAGTAAATAATGCAATCTGTCACTCACAGCGGTCCTGAGCAATGCAAGTAATCAAGGAACATGCACCAGCAGTTGTCCAGTTTCAGGAGTGTCTATCATACGTTCCTAACATATAAATAAGTAATCAAGGAACAACCAGCAGCAGATGTTTCCATACGAGTCAGTAACAATCACCAATAAGTACCGAAACATATGCAAGTAAGTAATGCAATCTGTCACTCACAGCGGTCATGATCAATGCAAGTAATTAAGGAACGTGCACCAGCACTTGTCCAGTTTCAGCAGTGTCTATCATACGTTCCTAACATACAAATAAGTTATCAAGGAACAAGTAGCAGCAGATGTTTCCAAACAAGTCAGAAACATTCACCAATACGTACCGTAACAGATGCAAGTAAGTAATGCAATTTGTCACTCACAGCGATCCTGAGCAGTGCAAGTAATCAAGGAATATGCACCAGCAGTTGTCCAGTTTCAGTAGTGTCTATCATACGTTCCTAACATATAAATAAGTAATCAAGGAACAAGCAGCAGCTCATGTTTCCATACAAGTCAGTAACAATCACCAATAAGTACCGAAACATATGCAAGTAAGTAATGCAATCTATCACTCACAGCGGTCCTGAGCAATGCAAGTAATCAAGGAACATGCACCCTCAGTTGTCCAGTTTCAGCAGTGTCTATCATACGTTCCTAACATATAAATAAGTAATCAAGAAACAAGCAGCAGCTGATGTTTCCATACAATTCAAAAACATTCACTAATACGTACCGAAACAGATGCAAGTAAGTAATGCAATCTGTCACTCACAGCGGTCCTGAGCAAATGCAAGTAATCAAGGAACATGCACCAGCAGTTGTACAGTTTCAGCAGTATCTATCATACGTTCCTAACATATTAATAAGTAATCAAGGAACAACCAGCAGCAGATGTTTACATACGAGTCAGTGACAATCACCAATAAGTACCGAAACATATGCAAGTAAGTAATACAATCTGTTACTCACAGCGGTCATGATCAATGCAAGTAATCAAGGAACGTGCACCAGCAGTTGTCCAGTTTCAGCAGTGTCTATCATACGTTCCTAACATACAAATAAGTTATCAAGGAACAAGCAGCAGGAGATGTTTCCATACAACTCAGAAACAATCACCAATAAGTACCGAAACATATGCAAGTAAGTAATGCAATCTGTCACTCACAGCGGTCCTGAGCAATGCAAGTAATCAAGGAACATGCACCAGCAGTTGTCCAGTTTCAGCAGTGTCTATCATACGTTCCTAACATATAAATAAGTAATCAAGGAACAACCAGCAGCAGATGTTTCCATACGAGTCAGTAACAATCACCAAATAAGTACCGAAACATAAGTAATACAGTCTGTCACTCACAGCGGTCATGATCAATACAAGTAATCAAGGAACGTGCACCAGCAGTTGTCCAGTTTCAGCAGTGTCTATCATACGTTCCAAACATACAATTAAGTAATCAAGGAACAAGCAGCAGCAGATGTTTCCATACAAGTCAGTAACAATCACCAATAAGTACCGAAACATATGCAAGTAAGTAATGCAATCTATCACTCACAGCGGTCCTGAGCAATGCAAGTAATCAAGGAACATGCACCCTCAGTTGTCCAGTTTCAGCAGTGTCTATCATACGTTCCTAACATATAAATAAGTAATCAAGGAACAAGCAGCAGCAGATGTTTCCATACAAGTCAAAAACATTCACCAATACGTACCGAAACAGATGCAAGTAAGTAATGCAATCTGTCACTCACAGCGGTCCTGAGCAAATGCAAGTAATCAAAGAACATGCACTAGCAGTTGTACAGTTTCAGCAATGTCTATCATACGTTCCTAACATATAAATAAGTAATCAAGGAACAACCAGCATCAGATGTTTTCATACGAGTCAGTGACAATCACCAATAAGTACCGAAACATATGCAAGTAAGTAATACAATCTGTCACTCACAGCGGTCATGATCAATGCAAGTAATCAAGGAACGTGCACCAGCAGTTGTCCATTTTCAGCAGTGTCTATCATACGTTCCTAACATACAAATAAGTTATCAAGGAACAAGCAGCAGGAGATGTTTCCATACAACTCAAAAACAATCACCAATAAGTACCGAAACATATGCAAGTAAGTAATGCAATCTGTCACTCACAGCGTACCTGAGCAATGCAAGTAATCAAGGAACATGCACCAGCAGTTGTCCAGTTTCAGCAGTGTCTATCATACGTTCTGTAACAGCCCGTAATTTATAAAATATAAATTACAGCATCAGACTTTGAATATTAAAGCAATTGTATCCAAATATTAGTAATTAACCGAAAATGTGAATCTGTAATAATTAATTATATTAAGTTATAATTAAATTATGAAAAGTTGCCCAAAATTAGCTGAAATAAAATTAATAATTAAAATTCAGCTAAATGACAAATTAAAGACTGAAAGTGACGAAACGGACTAAAATGAATAAAAATGAGACTAAAAGACAAATATGCAAATCGGATTGTTGGGAAATAAAGTTGGTCAATTCCGGATAATTCAGTAGAAAATCTGATTTTTCCCAATTTCCCTATAAATAGGGTATTCCTCCTCATTTCCATGGTTTGGAAAATCTAGAACTCTCTCCTTCTCTCTCTACACCTTCACCTTCTCTCTAGCTTTTCTCCTAATCGAACCGTCAGATTCTCGTGATTCATACGCCATCGGTTAGATATCGACGAGCTCTACACGAATCTACCATTGCATGTTTGATTTCGTCCGGATTTAAGGTAAGATCGGCCCTATTTCTGTCTTTTGGTTCGGTTTTGAAAGAGCAATTTCGAGTTTGCTCATTTTTCCTTCATTTGAAGCTGAATTGCTTCCGTTTAGGACCTGTTTTTGCTTGGAAATCGTTTATAATCGAAGGCTAAAGCTTGGACGAAGGTTAGTGTCTATTTCTCCCTCATTTATGTTCAAGTTTCGTAGTTAAAGACCTGGAAAACTGATGAGAAAATGAACAGATTCGAGAGACTTATGATCAGACTCGAATGTGTGTATTTCGAATCTAAACTCTTAGATTCGAATGTGTATGTTTCGATTCTGTCTTCTTAATCTCGAATGTATGTGTCTCGAATCTGTGCTGATTTCGAATCTAATATTGTCCTCGAATCTAATGCTGCTTCGAATCTGTTGTATGCCTTTCGAATCTAGGAGTATATCCGAGTCTATGCATGTGTTTCGAGTCTAATTACCTATTTCGAACCTATGCCTTTCGAATCTAGCTCCACTAGATTCGAATTTAAACTTGCTCGAATCTATTCCCTTAATTCGAGTTTGAGTATGTTTCTAGCCAAGGATTAATTCCTAAATCAGATTAAGTTATTTAAACAACCTATTGTAATTAAAAGTATAATATGATTATGATAAAACTCACAAATTCAAGTTGCACATCTATTTTATGCACAAATGAATTAACAGACATCGAATGAACTATTGGAAATCGTATGTCATGATGCACCTAGCTAGTAATATGATTGGCTTTATTTCAAGGCCACACTTATGTATTTAGATAAATCGAATTAATCTGATAAGAATAGACTCACCTTGGGACGATAGGAACTACCTCAGACTCGACAGCCAGAATTGACAATAACCTGAATATGTAACTAGGGTTATATAGATTATGACACAGACTTGACATTAATATGTCAGACTTGAAACTGAACTGCAGGAACCCGTCGATTGACAGAGTAAACTGAACCGCTTAATTCATTAAGCATTATCTGACTACGGACAACTGTGAGTGACAGATTTCATTAATTACTTGCATATATTTCGATACTTATTGGTGAATGTACACTGACTGTATGGAAACTTCCGTTTGTTGCTGCATGTTTCTTTAATACTTTATTGTATCATAGAAGCGTACTTTTGACATTACTGAAGCTAGACACTTGAATTGCCTCAAATGCATGTTCACTTTTACATTTTATGTAAATACTTATCTTGCTTACTGATTACTTGACTGTTTATTTAATTGCCGCTGCATACTGTATTATCCGATAGGACCGAATGTGAGATCTCCATTCACAGGAGGGAATTCTGCAGATTCCTTTCCTATATGACTAGTTTCCATACACTTCCCGTAGGGCTTCGGCCTTACATAGGGGAAAACAAACTGGGTTGTCTCCCAACCTTTTTGCTGTCTCAGGACGTACTGACTTGCCGGCAGGAGCTGATAGTATGTTATATATGTGTGGTAACTAATGGAACTCTGTTAACTCACTAAGCATTGTTAGCTTACTCTGTCATGACAACTCTTTTACAGGAAAAATTGATAAAGGCAAGACCATAACAGGTAGTTCGTCCCAGGCTAAGTGAATCTGGACTTTGATGAATAGCAGACTCTTGGACTCTTGATGACGCCTATTTTGATATGATGATGCGGTCTCGGGTAGCTTGTTCAGTCTTCCGCACTCTGATTGAAGATTTAGAAGCTAGTTAGACCACCATTTGTTTTTAATATATTTTTTTGTAATTAAGTATTCAGGCAGTTGGACCTGTGGTATCAAACAATTAGTAATATTTATTACTTAATGAAATGAAATATTATGACGTGTACTGTTTATGGAAACTTGGATGTTACACGTTCCTAACATATAAATAAGTAATCAAGGAATAACCAGCAGCAGATGTTTCCATACGAGTCAGTAACAATCACCAAATAAGTACCAAAACATAAGTAATACAGTCTGTCACTCACAGCGGTCATGATCAATACAAGTAATCAAGGAACGTGCACCAGCAGTTGTCCAGTTTCAGCAGTGTCTATCATACGTTCCTAACATACAATTAAGTAATCAAGGAACAAGCAGCAGCAGATGTTTCCATACAAGTCAGTAACAATCACCAATAAGTACCGAAACATATGCAAGTAAGTAATCCAATCTGTCACTCACAGCGGTCATGAGCAATGCAAGTAATCACGGAACATGCACCAGCAGTTGTCCAGTTTCAGCAGTGTCTATCATACGTTCCTAACATACAAATAAGTTATCAAGGGACAAGCAGCAGGAGATGTTTCCATACAACTCAGAAACAATCACCAATAAGTACCGAAACATATGCAAGTAAGTAATGCAATCTGTCACTCACAGCGGTCCTGAGCAATGCAAGTAATCAAGGAACATGCACCAGCAGTTGTCCAGTTTCAGCAGTGTCTATCATACGTTCCTAACATATAAATAAGTAATCAAGGAACAACCAGCAGCAGATGTTTCCATACAAGTCAGTAACAATCACCAATAAGTACCGAAACATATGCAAGTAAGTAATCCAATCTGTCACTCACAGCGGTCATGAGCAATGCAAGTAATCACGGAACATGCACCAGCAGTTGTCCAGTTTCAGCAGTGTCTATCATACGTTCCTAACATACAAATAAGTTATCAAGGAACAAGCAGCAGGAGATGTTTCCATACAACTCAGAAACAATCACCAATAAGTACCGAAACATATGCAAGTAAATAATGCAATCTGTCACTCACAGCGGCCCTGAGCAATGCAAGTAATCAAGGAACATGCACCAGCAGTTGTCCAGTTTCAGCAGTGTCTATCATACCTTCGTAACATATAAATAAGTAATCAAGGAACAACCAGCAGCAGATGTTTCCATACGAGTCAGTAACAATCACCAATAAGTACCGAAACATATGCAAGTAAGTAATGCAATCTGTCACTCACAGCGGTCATGATCAATGCATGTAATCAAGGAACGTGCACCAGCACTTGTCCAGTTTCAGCAGTGTCTTTCATACGTTCCTAACATACAAATAAGTTATCAAGGAACAAGCACCAGGAGATGTTTCTATACAACTCAGAAACAATAACCAATAAGTACCAAAACATATGCAAGTAAGTAATGCAATCGGTCACTCACAGCGATCCTGAGCAATGCAAGTAATCAAGGAACATGCACCAGCAGTTGTCCAGTTTCAGTAGTGTCTATCATACGTTCCTAACATATAAATAAGTAATCAAGGAACAAGCAGCAGCTCATGTTTCCATACATGTCAGTAACAATCACCAATAAGTACCGAAACATATGCAAGTAAGTAATGCAATCTATCACTCACAGCGGTCCTGAGCAATGCAAGTAATCAAGGAACATGCACCCTCAGTTGTCCAGTTTCAGCAGTGTCTATCATACATTCCTAAAATAGAATTAAGTAATCAAGGAACAAGCAGCAGCAGATGTTTCCATACAAGTCAGAAACATTTACCAATACGTACCGAAATAGATGCAAGTAAGTAATGCAATCTGTTACTCACAGCGGTCCTGAGGAAATTCAAGTAATCAAGGAACATGCACCAGCAGTTGTACAGTTTCAGCAGTGTCTATCATACGTTCCTAACATATAAATAAGTAATCAAGGAACAACCAGCAGCAGATGTTTCCATACGACTCAGTAACAATCACCAATAAGTACCGAAACATATACAAGTAAGTAATACAATCTGTCACTCACAGCGGTCATGATCAATGCAAGTAATCAAGGAACGTGCACCAGCAGTTGTCCAGTTTCAGCAGTGTCTATCATACGTTCCTAACATACAAATAAGTTATCAAGGAACAAGCACCAGGAGATGTTTCTATACAACTCAGAAACAATAACCAATAAGTACCAAAACATATGCAAGTAAGTAATGCAATCTGTCACTCACAGGGATCCTGAGCAATGCAAGTAATCAACGAACATGCACCAGCAGTTGTCCAGTTTCAGTAGTGTCTATCATACGTTCCTAACATATAAATAAGTAATCAAGGAACAAGCAGCAGCTCATGTTTCCATACAAGTCAGTAACAATCACCAATAAGTACCGAAACATATGCAAGTAAGTAATGAAATCTATCACTCACAGCGGTCCTGAGCAATGCAAGTAATCAAGGAACATGCACCCTCAGTTGTCCAGTTTCAGCAGTGTCTGTCATACATTCCTAACATAGATTTAAGTAATCAAGGAACAAGCAGCAGCAGATGTTTCCATACAAGTCAGAAACATTCACCAATACGTACCGAAACAGATGCAAGTAAGTAATGCAATCTGTTACACACAGCGGTCCTGAGCAAATTCAAGTAATCAAGGAACATGCACCAGCAGTTGTACAGTTTCAGCAGTGTCTATCATACGTTCCTAACATATAAATAAGTAATCAAGGAACAACCAGCAGCAGATGTTTCCATACGAGTCAGTAACAATCACCAATAAGTACCGAAACATATGCAAGTAAGTAATACAATCTGTCACTCACAGCGGTCATGATCAATGCAAGTAATCAAGGAACGTGCACCAGCAGTTGTCCAGTTTCAGCAGTGTCTATCATACGTTCCTAACATACAAATAAGTTATCAAGGAACAAGCAGCATGAGATAATTCCATACAACTCAGAAATAATCACCAATAAGTACCGAACATATGCAAGTAAGTAATGCAATCTGTCACTCACAGCGGTCCTGAGCAATGCAAGTAATCAAGGAACATGCACCAGCAGTTGTCCAGTTTCGGCAGTGTCTATCATACGTTCCTAACATATAAATAAGTAATCAAGGAACAACCAGCAGCAGATGTTTCCATACGAGTCAGTAACAATCGCCAAATAAGTACCGAAACATATGCAAGTAAGTAATACAATCTGTCACTCACAGCGGTCATGCTCAATACAAGTAATCAAGGAACGTGCACCAGCAGTTGTCCAGTTTCAGCAGTGTCTATCATACGTTCCTAACATACAATTAAGTAATCAAGGAACAAGCAGCAGCAGATGTTTCCATACAAGTCAGAAACAATCACCAATAAGTACCGAAACATATGCAAGTAAGTAATCCAATCTGTCACTCACAGCGGTCATGAGCAATGCAAGTAATCACGGAACATGCACCAACAGTTGTCCAGTTTCAGTAGTGTCTATCGTACGTTCCTAACATATAAAGAAGTAATCAAGGAACAAGCAGCAGCTCATGTTTCCATACAAGTCAGTAACAATCACCAATAAGTATCGAAACATATGCAAGTAAGTAATGCAATCTATCACTCACAGCGGTCCTGAGCAATGCAAGTAATCAAGGAACATGCACCCTCAGTTGTCCAGTTTCAGCAGTGTCTATCATACATTCCTAACATAGAATTAAGTAATCAAGGAACAAGCAACAGCAGATGTTTCCATACAAGTCAGAAACATTCACCAATACGTACCGAAACAGATGCAAGTAAGTAATGCAATCTGTTACTCACAGCGGTCCTGAGCAAATTCAAGTAATCAAGGAACATGCACCAGCAGTTGTACAGTTTCAGCAGTTTCTCTCATACGTTCCTAACATATAAATAAGTAATCAAGGAACAACCAGCAGCAGATGTTTCCATACGAGTCAGTAACAATCACCAATAAGTACCGAAACATATGAAAGTAAGTAATACAATCTGTCACTCACAGCGGTCATGATCAATGCAAGTAATCAAGGAACGTGCACCAGCAGTAGTCCAGTTTCAGCAGTGTCTATCATACAAACCTAACATAGAATTAAGTAATCAAGGAAGAAGCAGCAGCAGATGTTTCCATACAAGTCAGAAACATTCACCAATACGTACCGAAACAGATGCAAGTAAGTAATGCAATCTGTTACTCACAGCGGTCCTGAGCAAATTCAAGTAATCAAGGAACATGCACCAGCAGTTGTACAGTTTCAGCAGTGTCTATCATACGTTCCTAACATATAAATAAGTAATCAAGGAACAACCAGCAGCAGATGTTTCCATACGAGTCAGTAACAATCACCAATAAGTACCGAAACATATGCAAGTAAGTAATGCAATCTGTCACTCACAGCGGTCATGATCAATGCAAGTAATCAAGGAACGTGCACCGGCACTTGTCCAGTTTCAGCAGTGTCTATCATACGTTCCTAACATACAAATAAGTTATCAACGAACAAGCAGCAGGAGATGTTTCTATACAACTCAGAAACAATAACCAATAAGTACCAAAACATATGCAAGTAAGTAATGCAATCTGTCACTCACAGCGATCCTGAGAAATGCAAGTAATCAAGGAACATGCACCAGCAGTTGTCCAGTTTCAGTAGTGTCTATCATACGTTCCTAACATATAAATAAGTAATCAAGGAACAAGCAGCAGCTCATGTTTCCATACAAGTCAGTAACAATCACCAATAAGTACCGAAACATATGCAAGTAAGTAATGCAATCAATCACTCACAGCGGTCCTGAGCAATGCAAGTAATCAAGGAACATGCACCCTCAGTTGTCCAGTTTCAGCAGTGTCTATCATACGTTCCTAACATACAAATAAGTTATCAAGGAACAAGCAGCAGGAGATGTTTCTATACAACTCAGAAACAATCACCAATAAGTACCGAAACATATGCAAGTAAATAATGCAATCTGTCACTCACAGCGGTCCTGAGCAATGCAAGTAATCAAGGTACATGCACCAGCAGTTGTCCAATTTCAGCAGTGTTTATCATACTTCCTAACATATAAATAAGTAATCAAGGAACAACCAGCAGCACATGTTTCCTTACGAGTCAGTAACAATCACCAATAAGTACCGAAACATATGCAAGTAAGTAATGCAATCTGTCACTCACAGCGGTCATGATCAATGCAAGTAATCAAGGAACGTGCACCGGCACTTGTCCAGTTTCAGCAGTGTCTATCATACGTTCCTAACATACACATAAGTTATCAAGGAACAAGCAGCAGGAGATGTTTCTATACAACTCAGAAACAATAACCAATAAGTACCAAAACATATGCAAGTAAGTAATGCAATCTGTCACTCACAGCGATCCTGAGCAATGCAAGTAATCAAGGAACATGCACCAGCAGTTGTCCAGTTTCAGTAGTGTCTATCATACGTTCCTAACATATAAATAAGTAATAAAGGAACAAGCAGCAGCTCATGTTTCCATACAAGTCAGTAACAATCACCAATAAGTACCGAAACATATGCAAGTAAGTAATGCAATCTATCACTCACAGCGGTCCTGAGCAATGCAAGTAATCAAGAAACATGCACCCTCAGTTGTCCAGTTTCAGCAGTGTCTATCATACATTCCTAACATAGAATTAAGTAATCAAGGAACAAGCAGCAGCAGATGTTTCCATACAAGTTAGAAACATTCACCAATACGTATCGAAACAGATGCAAGTAAGTAATGCAATCTGTTACTCACAGCGGTCCTGAGCAAATGCAAGTAATCAAGGAACATGCACCAGCAGTTGTACAGTTTCAGTAGTGTCTATCATACGTTCCTAACATATAAATAAGTAATCAAGGAACAACCAGCAGCAGATGTTTCCATACGAGTCAGCAACAATCACCAATAAGTACCGAAACATATGCAAGAAAGTAATACAATCTGTCACTCACAGCGGTCATGATCAATGCAAGTAATCAAGGAACGTTCACCGGCACTTGTCCAGTTTCAGCAGTGTCTATCATACGTTCCTAACATACAAATAAGTTATCAACGAACAAGCAGCAGGAGATGTTTCTATACAACTAAGAAACAATAACCAATAAGTACCAAAACAAATGCAAGTAAGTAATGCAATCTGTCACTCACAGCGATCCTGAGCAATGCAAGTAATCAAGGAACATGCACCAGCAGTTGTCCAGTTTCAGTAGTGTCTATCATATGTTCCTAACATATAAATAAGTAATCAAGGAACAAGCAGCAGCTCATGTTTCCATACAAGTCTTTTTAACTCTTAAAGTTCAAAACAAACTAAAAGAAATCAAAATCAAGTGGGCTTGTGGCCTTGAGGAATTCAAAACATACCAAACAACTTTAAGAAGAGATTTGACAAAACCAAATATAACAAGATGAACAATGCTAGTAGTACGTAAATAGAAAAGGAAATGAAAATAAAGAAAACTAACAAGAATTATAATTTACTTTGCGTTCCTTTTTTTTGTCTTTTCTTTTGCGCTTTTTTTTACCCTTTTTTTTTATCTTTTTTTGTACTTTTTTTTTGCGATTTCTTTTTTTTTTTCTTTTTTTTTTTTTTTTTTTTTTTTTTTTTTTTTTTTTTTTTTTTTTTTTTTTTTTTTTGCTTGTGTTTTTGCTTCCTTTTGTTTTTAGGAACAAATGATGCAAAGTATGAATAAACAGAAAAAAAAACTAAAGAACTCGTATGATCCCCTAAAAAATCAATTAGTAGCAACCAAGTCAATTTTTGACAGGATCCACTACAAACATGAACCATAATGCAATGATGAAGAGAAGAAATTAAAATGAAAGGACGAATAGAAAGAAAGTAAAAGATGATACGAATGAAATATAAAGTAGAAAACAAACCAATAGAACTTGGCTCTGATACCAAATGATGTGATCTCACCCGAGGAATGTGTGATAGATCACGATTGCCCGATCGTTCTAATGGTTGTTTCAAGTAACTTGGATAGGACCGCGACCCATTGTCTATAAACAAGACAAGAACCTTGGTATAAGTGGAACCGCGACCCGTTGCCTATATACGAGGCAAGAACTTTGGTATAGAGAACGCCACAATCAACCCCACCAAGTTGATTGATAAGTTTCGAACGCCACAAGCTAAAACACTCGATAAGTTCTAAAAGTTCGTAAGGAACAATAAGAGTTAAAAACTCACAATTTTACTCAAAAATGAAGCATGATTGAAATGGTTACATTGAGTGCCTATTTATAGGAGAAAATATAAGACCAACTACTTATCTAGATAAGTTGCACAAGCTATCATGATAAGCTATCAAATAAGCAAGACTACTTATCAAAAGGGCATTATTGACATTTCACCACTTGAAGCTTCTAGTAGGTATTAATCATGCAAGTAACTTCTATCTCTTTATCTCCTCCAAGTAAATGACCATAATGTTGAGAAAACCTTCAAAATGCCTTGAATTTAATCTTTGACAAGTTCTTTAACATGGACACCTTTATGGGCAGATTCATGGATGTGGCTAAGGACATATTTTGGGCCCTTTTTATTCTTGAAAATATAGGAAAAAGGCTAAGGTTGAAGTGGGCTTTTATTTCACTCAAATTGGGCTTAAAATGAGGAAGTTATGGCCAAAACAATGCACATGGGTGGGCTTGGCCGAATTTTATTTATTTTTGGGCTTTTGTGGATTAAAGTGAGAACTTGGGCTCCAAAACTTGGACTAATATTAGTCTTCAACTTGGATCAACATTAGGAAGCGTGCTTGGTTGTTTTGCGAACAAACGGGAGCTTGATTCCGACAATATTTAATCATTCCATTGAGAGCATCCTGGAACATCTTGGATTTTGATCTTGTGATAGGTCCGATCTTCCACCTTAACGGATCTTCGTCATCTCGGTCCCTGGACAGGTTCTCATCATTCCCCTCCTCTTGAAAGTGATTTGTCCTCAAATCTTCACCTGCATCAAACAGAGTCAAGTCAGTTACATTAAAAACATCATGAACATTATACTCATCTGGAAGATCAAGTTTGTAAGCATTGTCATTGATTTTCTGCAACACTTGAAATGGTCCATCTCCTCTTGGCATTAACTTTGACTTCCGTTTTGTTGGAAACCGTTCCTTCCGCAAATGAAGCCACACCCAATCTCCTGGTACAAAAATAATCTTTCTTTTTCCCTTGTTTGCTTGTTGTTCATACTTCTTGGTGCGCTCTTCAATGTTGTGTTTTGCCTGCTCATGGATTTGCTTGACAAATTCCGCCTTCTTCCTACCATCTAAATTCAAATACTCATTCACAGGTAAAGGAGTTAAATCCATAGGAGTTAATGGCTTAAATCCATACACAATCTCGAAAGGTGAAAACTTAGTAGCAGAATGCACATTTCGATTATATGCAAACTCAACATGGGGTAAGCATTGCTCCCAAGTTTTCACATTTCTCCCCACTATTGATCTTAATAAAGTACCAAGTGTACGATTCACAACTTCAGTTTGTCCATCCGTTTGGGGATGACAAGTTGTAGAAAACAAAAGCTTTGTTCCCAATTTTCCCCACAACGTTTTCCAAAAGTAACTTAAAAACTTTGTGTCCCGATCCGAGACGATAGTTCTTGGCATGCCATGCAATCTAACCACTTCTTTGAAAAACAAATCTGAAATATGTGAGGCATCATTGGTTCGATTGCATGGAATGAAATGCGCCATTTTCGAAAACCGATCAACAACCACAAATATCGAATCTTTGCCATTTTTAGTTCTTGGCAATCCCAACACAAAATCCATAGAAAGATCAACCCATGGTTCACTTGGTATAGGCAGAGGAGTGTATAAACCATGAGGTTGAACCTTTGATTTGGCTTGTTTACAAACAATGCACTTTTCACAAACTTTTCCAACATAAACTTTCATTTTTGGCCAAAAGAAATGTTCCTGCAAAATATTCAATGTTTTTGCCACACCAAAATGACCCATAAGACCTCCACTATGTGCCTCCCAAACCAAAAGTTCACGTAAAGAAGTGTTTGGAATGCAAAGCTTTGATTCTTTGAACAAAAATCCATCATGTATGAAAAACTTTTCAAAAGAGCCCTTTTCACAACTTTGAAAAATCATACCAAAATCCACATCTTCACGATACAACTCTTTGATTTGTTCAAAACCTAGAATTTTAGAGTCAAGAGAAGAGAGTAAAGAGTACCTTCGTGAAAGTGCATCAGCCACAATATTTTCCTTACCTTTCTTGAATCGGATGACATATGGAAATGTCTCAAGAAACTCCATCCACCTAGCATGTCTCTTGTTGAGCTTTTGTTGTCCTTTTAGAAACTTCAAGGACTCATGATCAGAATGAATGACAAACTCCTTGGTCCACAAATAGTGTTGCCAAGTTTTTAGTGCTCGAACCAAGGCATACATCTCTTTGTCATATGTGGGATAGTTTAAAGTTGCACCACTTAACTTTTCACTAAAATATGCCAATGGTTTTCCTTCTTGCATTAAAACCGCACCAATTCCAACACCCGATGCATCACACTCAATCTCAAAAGTTTTATCAAAATTTGGCAAAGAAAGCAAAGGAGCATGAGTTAAATGAAACTTCAGTTTTTCAAAAGCTTGCTCTTGCTCTTTGCCCCATTTAAAACCAACATTCTTTTTAATCACTTCGGTGAGTGGTGATGCCAAGGTGCTAAAGTTTTTCACAAATCGGCGATAAAAACTTGCAAGACCATGAAAACTCCTCACATCACTTACGCACTTTGGAGTTGGCCAATCTTGAATAGCCTTTACCTTTTCTTCATCAACAGATATTCCATGAGAACTAACCACATATCCAAGAAATACAATGTGGTCGGTACAAAAAGTGCACTTCTTCCAGTTCGCATAAAGCTGTTCCTTCCTAAGCACACTCAAAACACACGTTAGTTAACCCAAAAGGCATAACTAACCATTCATATAAACCATGCTTTGTTTTGAAAGCTGTTTTCCATTCGTCACCATCATTCATGCGAATTTGATGATACCCGCTCTTTAGATCAATCTTTGAAAACAACTTTGAGCCATACAATTCATCAAGCATATCATCTAATCGAGGGATTGGATGGCGATACTTTACCGTGATATTGTTGATGGCACGACAATCTACACACATCCTCCATGATCCATCCTTCTTAGGTACCAGCAATACGGGAACCGCACACGGACTCATGCTTTCTCGAATCCATCCTTTCTCAAGTAATTCCTTAACTTGCCTTTGCAACTCTTTGGTTTCTTCCGGATTTGTTCTATACGTCGGCTTGTTTGGAATGGAAGATCCTGGAACAAAGTCAATTTGGTGTTCGATCCCGCGAATTGGTGGCAATCCTTTGGGAATTTCCTCGGGAAACAAGTCTTCAAATTCCTGCAAAAGAGATTTAATTTTGCTCGGGAGAATACCGGCCAAATCATTTGTGATTAAATAAGCTTCTTTGATCAAAAGAAGCACAAAAGACATCTCCGAATTCAAGGCTTCCTTTATTTCACTCCTTCTTGCAAATGCACAATATTGACTTTCCTTTTCACCCACAAATGTTCTCTTATCTTTTTGTTTTTCATTTGAACCTTTTTGTGTTCATTATTTTCATTAGGCTCACCTTCTTTGTTTTTCACATCCCTTTGAAGTCGGACTTGATCTTCATAAACTTGACTCGGTGACATCGGCACAAGAGTTATGGCTTTGGTTTTATGAACAAGAGTGTACTTGTTGGTGAAGCCATCATGTTTCACATGCCGATCGTATTGCCATGGCCCACCAAGTAGCAAATGACTTGCTTGCATAGGTACCACATCACACAACACCTCGTCTTCATACTTACCAATGCGAAATGACACCAACACTTGTTTCGTCACACGCACCTCACCACTATCATTAAGCCATTGGAGTTTATATGGCTTTTGATGCTTCATCGTCGGCAATCCTAGCTTTTCAACCATGGAAACACTAGCCACATTAGTACAACTCCCACCATCAATGATAACACTACCTACCTTGCCTTGAACATAACACCGAGTGTGAAAGAGGTTTTCCCTTTGTGCATCATCTTCTTCCTTGGAATGAGTGCTTAAGGCTCGCCTTGCAACCAACAATTCTCCTTCTACAGCCATCTCTTCTTCACCATCCGTGTCTTCTTGTGATGATTCGGAAGAATCTGTTTCAATTTCTCCATTTTCTCTAAGCACCATTACAAGCTTATTTGGACATTGACTTGCAATGTGACCCCTGCCAAGACACTTAAAACATTTTATGTCACGAGTTTTAGGAGCATCAGAATTACCTTTCTCCTTGGAAGGGCTTGTTGGTTTTGGACCAGATTTGGGATTAAAAGATGATGAACTTTCAGGCCTTTTGGAGCTACCCGCCTTCCAGGTATTCGTTCTTGATCCACCCCCTCTCTTGAGTTGCTTTTCAATTTTAACCGCCATGTGGACCATGTCTTCAATCTCCACATAATGGTGCATCTCAACACGATCACGAATTTCATAATTGAGGCCATTTAACAACCTGGCCATGGTAGCTTCTCGATCCTCTAGAATGTTGGCTCGGATCATGGTAACCTCCATTTCCTTGAAATAATCATCAACAGACTTACTTCCTTGCTTCAACCCTTGGAGCTTATTGTGAAGGTCACGATAATAGTGACTTGGTACAAAACGTCGTCTCATGACCCTTTTCATTTCTTCCCATGTATCAATGGGTCTTTCTTCGTTTCTTCGCCTACTAATCACAAGTTGATCCCACCATGTTAGTGCATAATCAGAAAATTCAACAACGGCGAGTTTTACTTTTTTACGATTGGAGTAGTCATGGCAATCAAAGATGAACTCCATTTTAGTTTCCCAATCGATGTAGGCTTCCGGATCTGACTTTCCTTGAAACGATGGAATTTTCATCTTGATAGAATTCAAATTGCTGTCTCTTCGGGGCCTTCGTCGAGGAGCTCTTCTTTCAGATTCCCATCCGTCACTTCCTCCATCGTCGTCATGATTTTCATAAGAAACTTGTGATGGCGTGCGGATACGTTGTGGTCTTTCAGTCTCCAATCGGTCCATTCTTTCATGAATTTGGTTGAATTCCGTTCTCATCAATCGTCGCATTTCCTCCATCATGGCTTGAACTTGAAGATTAGGAGGAGGTTGCTCATCCGTCATTTTTTTTGCTACAAAATAGAAGACAAAAAGTAATAACAATAAAAATATTATTTCCTCCCCGCACTCCCTTACGTGTTTCACTCAAAATTATGTTCACTCGATTCTCGTGTATGTTGTGTTTGGCTTTTACCCTCTAATGATCTTACCACACCGCCTTTTACCACTCTTTTTAACTCTTAAAGTTCAAAACAAACTAAAAGAAATCAAAATCAAGTGGGCTTGTGGCCTTGAGGAATTCAAAACATACCAAACAACTTTAAGAAGAGATTTGACAAAACCAAATATAACAAGATGAACAATGCTAGTAGTACGTAAATAGAAAAGGAAATGAAAATAAAGAAAACTAACAAGAATTATAATTTACTTTGCGTTCCTTTTTTTTTTTATCTTTTTTTGTACTTTTTTTTGCGATTTCTTTTTTTTTCCTTTTTTTTTGCTTTTTTTTTTTGTTTTTTTTTTTTGCTTTTGTTTTTGCTTCCTTTTGTTTTTAGGAACAAATGATGCAAAGTATGAATAAACAGAAAAAAAAACTAAAGAACTCGTATGATCCCCTAAAAAATCAATTAGTAGCAACCAAGTCAATTTTTGACAGGATCCACTACAAACATGAACCACAATGCAATGATGAAGAGAAGAAATTAAAATGAAAGGACGAATAGAAAGAAAGTAAAAGATGATACGAATGAAATATAAAGTAGAAAACAAACCAATAGAACTGGCTTTGATACCAAATGATGTGATCTCACCCGAGGAATGTGTGATAGATCACGATTGCCCGATCGTTCTAATGGTTGTTTCAAGTAACTTGGATAGGACCGCGACCCATTGTCTATAAACAAGACAAGAACCTTGGTATAAGTGGAACCGCGACCCGTTGCCTATATACGAGGCAAGAACTTTGGTATAGAGAACGCCACAATCAACCCCACCAAGTTGATTGATAAGTTTCGAACGCCACAAGCTAAAACACTCGATAAGTTCTGAAAGTTCGTAAGGAACAATAAGAGTTAAAAACTCACAATTTTACTCAAAAATGAAGGATGATTGAAATGGTTACATTGAGTGCCTATTTATAGGAGAAAATATAAGACCAACTACTTATCTAGATAAGTTGCACAAGCTATCACGATAAGCTATCAAATAAGCAAGACTACTTATCAAAAGGGCATTATTGACATTTCACCACTTGAAGCTTCTAGTAGGTATTAATCATGCAAGTAACTTCTATCTCTTTATCTCCTCCAAGTAAATGACCATAATGTTGAGAAAACCTTCAAAATGCCTTGAATTTAATCTTTGACAAGTTCTTTAACATGGACACCTTTATGGGCAGATTCATGGATGTGGCTAAGGACATATTTTGGGCCCTTTTTATTCTTGAAAATATAGGAAAAAGGCTAAGGTTGAAGTGGGCTTTTATTTCACTCAAATTGGGCTTAAAATGAGGAAGTTATGGCCAAAACAATGCACATGGGTGGGCTTGGCCGAATTTTATTTATTTTTGGGCTTTTGTGGATTAAAGTGAGAACTTGGGCTCCAAAACTTGGACTAATATTAGTCTTCAACTTGGATCAACATTAGGAAGCGTGCTTGGTTGTTTTGCGAACAAACGGGAGCTTGATTCCGACAATATTTAATCATTCCATTGAGAGCATCCTGGAACATCTTGGATTTTGATCTTGTGATAGGTCCGATCTTCCACCTTAACGGATCTTCGTCATCTCGGTCCCTGGACAGGTTCTCATCATGTTTCCATACGAGTCAGTAACAATCACCAAATAAGTACCGAAACATATGCAAGTAAGTAATACAATCTGTCACTCACAGCGATCATCAGCAATGCAAGTAATCACGGAACATGCACCAGCAGTTGTCCAGTTTCAGCAGTGTCTATCATACGTTCCTAACATACAAATTAAGTTATCAAGGAGCAAGCAGCAGGAGATGTTTCCATACAACTCAGAAACAATCACCAATAAGTACGGAAACATATGCAAGAAAGTAATGCAATCTGTCACTCACAGCGGTCCTGAGCAATGCAAGTAATCAAGGAACATGCACCAGCAGTTGTCCAGTTTCAGCAGTGTCTATCATACGTTCCTAACATATAAATAAGTAATCAAGGAACAACCAGCAGCAGATGTTTTCATACAAGTCAGTAACAATCACCAATAAGTACCGAAACATATGCAAGTAAGTAATCCAATCTGTCACTCACAGCGGTCATGAGCAATGCAAGTAATCACGGAACATGCACCAGCAGTTGTCCAGTTTCAGCAGTGTCTATCATACGTTCCTAACATACAAATAAGTTATCAAGGAACAAGCAGCAGGAGATGTTTCCATACAACTCAGAAACAATCACCAATAAGTACCGAAACATATGCAAGTAAATAATGCAATCTGTCACTCACAGCGGTCCTGAGCAATGCAAGTAATCAAGGTACACGCACCAGCAGTTGTCCACTTTCAGCAGTGTCTATCATACGTTCCAAACATATAAATAAGTAATCAAGGAACAACCAGCAGCAGATGTTTCAATACGAGTCAGTAACAATCACGAATAAGTACCGAAACATATGCAATTAAGTAATGCAATCTGTCACTCACAGCGGTCATGATCAATGCAAGTAATCAAGGAACGTGCACCATCACTTGTCCATTTACAGCAGTGTCTATCATACGTTCCTAACATACAAATAAGTTATCAAGGAACAAGCAGCAGGAGTTGTTTCTATACAACTCAGAAACAATAACCAATAAGTACCAAAACATATGCAAGTAACTAATGCAATCTGTCACTCACAGCGATCCTGAGCAATGCAAGTAATCAAGGAACATGCACCAGCAGTTGTCCAGTTTCAGTAGTGTCTATCATACGTTCCTAACATATAAATAAGTAATCAAGGAACAAGCAGCAGCTCATGTTTCCATACAAGTCAGTAACAATCACCAATAAGTACCGAAACATATGCAAGTAAGTAATGCAATCTATCACTCACAGCGGTCCTGAGCAATGCAAGTAATCAAGGAACATGCACCCTCAGTTGTCCAGTTTCAGCGGTGTCCATCATACATTCCTAACATAGAATTAAGTAATCAAGGAACAAGCAGCAGCAGATGTTTCCATACAAGTCAGAAACATTCACCAATACGTACCGAAACAGATGCAAGTAAGTAATGCAATCTGTTACTCACAGCGGTCCTAAGCAAATGCAAGTAATCAAGGAACATGCACCAGCAGTTGTACAGTTTCAGAAGTGTCTATCATACCTTCCTAACATATAAATAAGTAATCAAGGAACAACCAGCAGCAGATGTTTCCATACGAGTCAGTAACAATCACCAATAAGTACCGAAACATATGCAATTAAGTAATGCAATCTGTCACTCACAGCGGTAATGATCAATGCAAGTAATCAAGGAACGTGCACCAGCACTTGTCCAGTTTCAGCAGTGTCTATCATACGTTCCTAACATACAAATAAGTTATCAAGGAACAAGCAGCAGGAGATGTTTCTATACAACTCAGAAACAATAACCAATAAGTACCAAAACATATGCAAGTAAGTAATGCAATCTGTCACTCACAGCGATCCTGAGCAATGCAAGTAATCAAAGAACATGCACGAGCAGTTGTCCAGTTTCAGTAGTGTCTATCATACGTTCCTAACATATAAATAAGTAATCAAGGACAAGCAGCAGTCTGTTTCCATACAAGTCAGTAACAATTCACCATAAGTACCAAAACATATGCAATTAGTAATGCAATTATCACTCACAGCGGTCCTGATCAATACAAGTAATCAAGGAACGTGCACCAGTAGTTGTCCAGTTTCCGCAGTGTCTATCATACGTTCCTAACATACAATTAAGTAATCAAGGAACAAGCAGCAGCAGATGTTTCCATACAAGTCAGAAACAATCACCAATACGTACCGAAACAGATGCAAGTAAGTAATGCAATCTGTCACTCACAGCGGTCCTGAGCAATGCAAGTAATCAAGGAACATGCACCAGCAGTTGTACAGTTTTAGCAGTGTCTATCATACGTTCCTAATATATAAATAAGTAATCAAGGAACAACCAGCAGCAGATGTTTCCATACGAGTCAGTAATAATCACCAATAAGTAACGAAACATATGCAAGTAAGTAATACAATCTGTCACTCACAGCGGTCATGAGCAATGCAAGTAATCACGGAACATGCATCAGCAGTTGTCCAGTTTCAGCAGTGTCTATCATACGTTCCTAGCATACAAATAAGTTATCAAGGAACAAGCAGCAGGAGATGTTTCCATACAACTCAGAAACAATCACCAATAAGTACCGAAACGTATGCAAGTAAGTAATGCAATCTGTCACTCACATCGGTCCTGAGCAATGCAAGTAATCAAGGAATATGCACCAGCAGTTGTCCAGTTTCAGCAGTGTCTATCATACGTTCCTAACATATAAATAAGTAATCAAGGAACAACCAGCAGCAGATGTTTCCATACGAGTCAGTAACAATCACCAATAAGTACCGAAACAGATGCAAGTAAGTAATCCAATCTGTCACTCACAGCGGTCATGAGCAATGCAAGTAATCACGGAACATGCACCAGCAGTTCTCCAGTTTCAGCAGTGTCTATCATACGTTCCTAACATACAAATAAGTTATCAAGGAACAAGCAGCAGCAGATGTTTCCATACAACTCAGAAACAATCACCAATAAGTACCGAAACATATGCAAGTAAGTAATGCAATCTGTCACTCACAGCGGACCTGAGCAATGCAAGTAATCAAGGAACATGCACCAGCAGTTGTCCAGTTTCAGCAGTGTCTATCATACGTTCCTAACATATAAATAAGTAATCAAGGAACAAGCAGCAGCAGATGTTTCCATACGAGTCAGAAACAATCACCAATAAGTACCGAAACATATGCAAGTAAGTAATGCAATCTGTCACTCATAGCGGTCCTGCGCAATGCAAGTAATCAAAGAACATGCACCAGCAGTTGTCCAGTTTCAGCAGTGTCTATCATACGTTCCTAACATATAAATAAGTAATCAAGGACCAACCAGCAGCAGATGTTTCCATACGAGTCACTAACAATCACCAATAAGTACCGAAACAGATGCAAGTAAGTAATGCAATCTGTCACTCACAGCGGTCCTGAGCAATGCAAGTAATCAAGGAACATGCACCAGCAGTTGTCCAGTTTCAGTAGTGTCTATCATACGTTCCTAACATATAAATAAGTAATCAAGGAACAAGCAGCAGCTCATGTTTCCATACAAGTCAGTAACAATCACCAATAAGTACCGAAACATATGCAAGTAAGTAATGCAATCTGTCACTCACAGCGGTCCTGAGCAATGCAAGTAATCAAGGACCATGCACCCTCAGTTGTCCAGTTTCAACAGTGTCTATCATACATTCCTAACATAGAATTAAGTAATCAAGGAACAAGCAGCAGCAGATGTTTCCATACAAGTCAGAAACAATCACCAATACGTACCGAAACAGATGCAAGTAAGTAATGCAATCTGTCACTCACAGCGGTCCTGAGCAATGCAAGTAGTCAAGGAACATGCACCTGCAGTTGTACAGTTTCAGCAGTGTCTATCATACGTTCCTAATATATAAATAAGTAATCAAGGAACAACCAACAGCAGATGTTTCCATACGAGTCAGTAACAATCACCAATAAGTACCGAAACATATGCAAGTAAGTAATACAATCTGTCACTCACAGCGGTCATGATCAATACAAGTAATCAAGGAACGTGCACCAGTAGTTGTCCAGTTTCAGCAGTGTCTATCATACGTTCCTAACATACAATTAAGTAATCAAGGAACAAGCAGCAGCAGATGTTTCCATACAAGTCAGAAACAATCACCAATACGTACCGAAACAGATGCAAGTAAGTAATGCAATCTGTCACTCACAGCGGTCCTGAGCAATGCAAGTAATCAAGGAACATGCACCAGCAGTTGTACAGTTTTAGCAGTGTCTATCATACGTTCCTAATATATAAATAAGTAATCAAGGAACAACCAGCAGCAGATGTTTCCATACGAGTCAGTAACAATCACAAATAAGTACCGAAACATATGCAAGTAAGTAATACAATCTGTCACTCACAACGGTCATGAGCAATGCAAGTAATCACGGAACATGCACCAGCAGTTGTCCAGTTTCAGCAGTGTCTATCATACGTTCCTAGCATACAAATAAGTTATCAAGGAACAAGCAGCAGGAGATGTTTCCATACAACTCAGAAACAATCACCAATAAGTACCGAAACATATGCAAGTAAGTAATGCAATCTGT
>JAANYP010004679.1:0-131103 GCA_020465985.1 Centrapalus pauciflorus
GATTTTCAGTATATGCGGCTGACGTAGATGGAATGGACTGAATGGGAGATGGGATGAATGGTGGTGGAATGTATGGTTCATGATGCTGAGGTGGCGGTGATGGTGGAGCTGTGGCTTGTGGTTGGGTTTGGGTTTGAGGCTGAGGTTGTGCATCGGACTCTGATGATGTCCCCTGCATGAATCTGTGACGTTTGGCCCTTTGCCTCGTCACCAACGGAACAACCTCCTCTTCTTCAAAATCTGAATCCTCAGATTCCCTGTCCTCTCGCCTCCTCGAACCTCCTTCATTCACAATCAATCTCGATCCATAGGTTCCAATTTGAATTCCGGGATCTGCAGCTGCTGGTTCAGGAACTTCCTCTGATTCTGATTCGGATTCTGAAGATGTTAAGCCTTCATCTGCCCTTTCTGGCTCATATTCCTCTACATCCCGAAATACATCATCTTCATCTTCTGGGGGACTAAGCAGCTCACCCACTAACGCTGCTGCAACATCTTCATTGGCATGGGGACCAGATGCCCATATTTCCTCCAGGGTTTGAGCAATCTGCTCGGATTCGGGAACTGCATTTGAAGTCTTTGCTTCTTGTGCTTGGGGCTGGTCGCTCGTAGAAGGCCTTGACGCCTGGATTTGACTCGCGGCTGGCCTCTGTCGTCGTCTTGGATCACGCGGCTGAGCACGCGGCTGTTGCTGTTGTTGACGTTGCTGTTGTTGTTGCTGTGGTTGAATCTCAACGACCCCTGCCCAGTTGGCATCTCCCGGGGCGTGAAATTCCCTATCCACAATCGCTCCAAACAATGGACGCGCCACCGGAACAGCTAATCTTCCTCGATGTGAGGAACAGTCAGCAACAATGCGTTTGTCCATAACATTAACGCTCAGAGAGTCATCTGACTGTGGCAAATTTGGCAAGAAGTGCCTTATCAACATCATAACAAATCTTGGATACAGCAGAAATCTTTCCCTTTCTGGAGCTGTAAGCTGATGGACGAACTCCGAGAAAAACATTTGCGAGAAGCTGAACTTCCGATTATACACCAGTGCAATAACCCCCGATTGGATCTTTGACACTATGTAGTCAAATCCAGCCTTCTTCGGCGCAAAACAAGCCATGAAAACGTGCACCAAGAATCTCCACTGTCCTATCAGTCCACTCTTCATATACGATGACTTCGTAACATCCAAACTGTAGCCCATCCTCAGAAACGCGGTCTGCCTAATACTTAACGGGAAGTCAATAGGCCCGTCCTCCTGTTCCTGTGTTCCCAACTGCAGAAGCTGTCGCAACATATCTGCAGAGAAGACTAGCGGCTGTCCAGCAATTCTGGTTCTTAGAACTGTCGGGGTGACAGTACAATCAACCTGTAAATGGTCATAAAACTGTCGTACATACGAAATGACTATTGGAATGTTATGATACAACGCATAGCTAATCCTAGATTCAGCTAGGAAATCCAAAACTTGGCGAAAACCCTGCGCCTCAGGGATATTATTATCAGGATTAAGGACCATATTATGCTTTGGGACAAAAGCCCGAGCCGCCATATCTGCACAATAAACAAAACTGTTAGACTCATTAAAAATCAATAAACTTGTTTAAATTCAAATTTGTTTTATTTTGTACTTGATTAAATACAAAATCTAACACAATTAAATTTCCACAAGTTTAATAAAATTTAAATTAAACAAAGTAAATAAAGTAGAGATTCGAAAGTAACAGATTCGAAGTGTCCATATTCGAGTGTAATGGACAGATTCGAAAAGTCCCTATTCGAGTCTAATGGACAGATTCGAATATCATGGTCATCTCGAATCTAATGACAGATTCGAGAAACCCATGAACAGATTCGAATCCAAGAATAGACTCGAAGCCCCGTCGGCAATTGTTTCAACAAAACCCAAGATTTTAACCATTTTGAACTAGGTAAATCACATACATTAGTTCAACTAGGTTCTAATCCTTGATTTATGCTTTTAATTTGATATTTTATAGGCCCAAACTTAGTTATTTAGCAAAAACCCTATTTTGACCCATAAAACTTCAAAATTTGATGTTTTAGCCTAAACTTGTGTATAAAACTACATAAATCTTGTACAATCAAGTTAATTATACCTAGATGCAAGAGTAGAATCGAACACACAGTCTTCAAACTCGACAAATTGTCGTTTAGAAGGATTACGATAGACTCGAGAACAGATTCGAAATCGCCAATATAGATTCGAGGGTATAAATTCGAGAACAGTAAGTATTAAATGACTTCACTGTTGACCTATATATACTACCAACCTTCGAGTCTAAGTGTAGATTCGAATCTACTGACAGATTCGAATTACTCCTTATTCGAGTCTGTCTTAGATTCGAAACCACCAACACTTAGAAAAATTTCGAAAATTTTGAAATAATTTCAACTTTTCCAACTTTTTTCTACGGTATTGTGTAACCAGATAAACTATGCCAATTCTTTCACGCATTGATTATTTTATTCAACTTTGAATGCACCCTCAGTAACTTTTGACCTTTTACCTAAATAAAAATTAAACTAAACTAAAATAAAATAAAATAAAATAAACTAAGGTAAAATGTTGACCAAAAATTTAATTTAGACTTAAGCTATACTAAAAAATTTACAAGCTAAGCTAATTACTTAAACAACATATTTTTGATGAGTATAGTCTATGAAAGGTTCAATCAGATAGCGATGTCTGATACTTACTTTCAGTACTTAAACTTTCACACTTAGGAATTTTTATTCCTTTGATTGTTTGTCGTGACATACCTATTTATCCGATTGTTGGTATTTTACCCCTTTAAACATTCTACATTTCAGAATATCCCTTGGCCTTTTTATTTATCAGGAAATTATCTTACGTGACTCAGACATAGACATACTTTTATGATCAAGGCACACAGACAAAGATTCTAACTTGTTGGTATTTGCAAACTTTCTTTAAAAGACAAACATCGGACACAGGTCTGTATTTTCATACAACGAAGTGTCTTAGTTCGACTTAAGGTTTTCTTTTAAAGTTAGCAGATAGCGGTGACAGGTCTGCACTGACGTACAACAAAGCGACATGTCTGCTAACCCGAATCTAAACAGAGACAACAGGTCTGTACTTACGTACAACAGAGTTGCATGTTTTCGACTCTTAGTTTTACATGATATTTCTATTCTTTCCATTTTCAGATGTATTTGATGTTGCCATACATCCCCAGAAAGTTTGCATACCTCATTTAGACTCAATGTTTGTATGTCTTGTACATAAAAATTAAGACCGATTGGTCATACATCTAAGTTAGTGACACGCTTGATTTTTTTTTTTAGAATATTTTATTAGCCTCGAGATTCCCTATATGTATTATGCCTACCAACACATCAAACTAAATAAAGTATAACACTTAGAATTTAGTTGCATTATGTGTGAAAGCCTAAATACTTAGAGTCTGTAACGATGGTGCTAATTTTCGTCACTTTGAACCTATGTATCTAAGACTTAACTCCTTTTTTTTCTGATATTCTCCTTTTTTTTTATTTTTGTAATTTTCTCTCTTTTTTTTCTTTTGTTTTTCATAAGAAAAAGCAGTAAACTAAGTTAACCTACTAACTTACTAAAAATAGAAACTTACTAAAAATAGAAGCTTACTAAAAATAGAAACTTTCCTAAATTAGCAGACTACAGTAAAGAAAGAAATACTACGACTCTTCAAGAAAATAAACTTACTACTACTAAGATCAAATTACTCTGGGTTGCGCATTCCATTCAGTTGAATTAAATACTCAAACCGTGTCTTATCAAACGCTTTGGTAAATAAATCTGCATTGTTATCTTTTGTTGCCACTTTTACCAGTTTGATTAGATTCTTTTCAGCACAATCACGAATAAAATGATGCCTTATGTCTATGTGCTTTGTTTTACTGTGTTTAACTGGATTATTAGTTATAGCAATTGTAGATTGATTGTCTATCCTAATAGGAGTTTGAGTGTAAGCCAAACCGTAATCCCGCAATTGTTGTTGTATCCACAGAACCTGTGAGCAGCAACTACCAGCAGCAACATACTTAGCCTTGCACGTTGAAACGGCTACGATGTTTGTTTCTTGCATTGCCAGGATACCAATCTCCCTCCTAGGAACTGACAACCTCCAGTCGTTGATTTGCGCGTCAAGCTGCATCCTCCGTAATCAGAATCCGTGAACGCTTCCAACTCTAGATCTCCCTCCGCGTGATACCAAAGACCCAACTTCGGTTTCGACTTGAGGTATCGTAGAATCCGCTTCACAGCCTTCATATGCATCTCCTTCGGATTCTCTTGAAACCTAGCACAAATACACACAACAAACATTATGTCAGGTCTTGAAGCAGTTAAATACATAAGTGACCCAATCATGGCTCGATATAAAGTCGGATCCACATCGGTATCACTTTCAGTACCCGCCCCGAGATTGTGATTCACTTGAATCGGCGTGCTGAAGTGGGCAGTCAACTTAGTTCCCTCCATCCCAAACCGTTCTAATATGTCATAGACATACTTAGTTTGATGGATAAACATCCCTTCCTTCTTTTGGTCAACTTCTAACCCTAAAAAGAAATTCAACTCCCCCATAGCACTCATCTCGAACTTAGACTTCATCACCTTCTCGAAATCTTTGCACATCTGTTCGTCTGATGATCCAAAATGATATCATCGACGTACACTTGTACCAAGATAAAGTGTTCACCCTTCCTCTTCACAAATAGAGTACTATCTATCCTACCCCTTTCAAAACCGTTTTTTAAAAGATGGTTGGATAAAGTCTCATACCACGCCCTAGGTGCCTGATGTAATCCATAAAGAGCCTTATCTAAGCGATATACTCCTAATCAGACTGATAGGATTTTGCGATTCTGATAATATTTCGGGCGGCACTATAGATTCAACCAAGCTACATTGCGGAAACGGTCTTCAATATTCCCATTAGTGATTATGGAGTAGCACCTCTTAACATCATCTATTGTAGACTCACTTTAAGGCCTTAAAGGTCCACTTGGAAGGGGCAAATACGGAACTAGATAACAACCTATAGATGGTCATTCCAGAGCCTGTGCTTTATACTGGGTGCAATCTCACTATCATTGTGAGAGATAACGTGTTCACCAGCACTTCGCTCGTTGTAGTGTGATTAGACAAACCCTCGTGATCCACTAATCTCGCCTATTGCGCGTGATATACCCGATCGTCTCTTTTTGCATTAAAAACCCATTTGGTTCCTATTGCAATCTCTCCCTCGAGGTAACGGAACTAACTCCCACACTTCTAGTTTCCTAAACTGTGAAAGTTCTTCCTGCATCGCTTCAACCAAGGAGTTATCCTTAAGTGCCATTTGCACATTCTTAGGCTCTACTTGCGATATGAAACATGAATAAAGACATGTGTGATATGCCTCGGAGTCGTTTATCATCGACAACAACACGGTGTTGTTATTTACACTACTTCGAGTCTTCACACCTTTGTTAGGATTTCCTATGATGCTTTCTATTGGATGGTTCTTGTTAATCCTAGAGGTCTCTATTTCATCAACCCTTAGATTATCTCCTAAGTTGGATCCTATTTCACCTAATGGGGGAACAGGCTCAGCTTCTACATTTTCCTCCTCACGGACGTTTTCCTCAGAATTGGAACTCGATGCTTGAGACTGATTCTCAGTTGTAGGTGCTTCCTGATCAGCAACTTCTGGAGATCCATCTACAGTCGCAGTAGGCTCGGATGTAGATTCGAACATGGTCCTCGGAAAGATTTGGCCATCGTCATTCAGATGCAACGTCGCCATGTCCTTCTCGATTGTACTTGCATTATCATCCAAAGGAATGTTAAATGACTCAAATAACTTATCATAGTCAAATATCCATTCCGGACCAGTTTGGGGTTCATGTGTATAACTTGTGACTTCAATGTTATACACAATCTCCACAGTACCAGTTGTTTTGTTAAACACCCGTTTGTTTGGTGAGTTTGGCACAAAACCTAGGAAGTATCCTTCGTCAGCCTTTTCACCAAACTTCGGTTGATGTTTTGTTCTTAAAAGTGTGCATGGTACTCCAAACGGTTCGAATCCAGTTAAGTTAGGTGGCCGTTTATTCAAAATTTCATAGCATGTTTTGTTCAATGATTTGACTGTAAGGACTCGGTTTAAAATGTGGCACGCGGTATTCACTGCCTCCCCCCAAAACATGGTAGGAAGCTTTGAATCCGAAAGCATAGTCCTTGCAGCCTCAATCAAAGTTCTATTTTTACGTTCGGCCACCCCATTCTGTTGAGGTTCATATGGTGCACTGAATTGATGCACTATGCCCTTTGATAGGCAATATACACCAATTACAGTGTTTTTGAATTCAGTTCCATTATCACTACGAATATGTTTAACCCTAGTTCCGTATGAGTTCTCCACTTGGTCCAAGAACCCGATGAGCCTTGCAGCCGTCTCGTCCTTCGTACCTAAAAAGAAAACCCAAGAAAAACGTGAGTAATCGTCAGTGATAACTAAGCAGTACCAACTACCTCCGATACTCCTTTTGTTGATTGGGCCGAAAAGGTCCATGTGCAACAGATCGAATGTTGAGGCTATGGAATTCTGCTTCTTGGACTTGTGTGTCTTCTTGTGCTGTTTGCCCTTCATGCAAGGTAGACACTTATCCTCGAACTGAAAACTTTTCATGGGCACACCCTGCACCAGTCCATGCTTCGTTATGTAATTCATCTTTCTCAGGTGCAGGTGAGCCATGCGTCTGTGCCACAGTACGGATTCCGTCTCCGAAGCTTTGGATAGTAGACAAATTGGCCCCATCGAAGTCTCTGGCTTGTTCATATCCAGCATGTACAAGTCGTTCTTCCTTGGCGCCCGCATCAACACCCATTCTTCAGGAATTTTGAATCCAGGCTTTAGCACTAACGCCTCAGTGTCAGTAAATAACACCGAGTTCTTCTTATCACAGATTTGAGATACACTAATGAGATTATGAACCAGTTTATCAACGTGATAAACTTGGTCCAATTTTATTGTCCCATTAGTGACCACTCCGGTACCCGTGATGTTTCCACCCTTGTTACCAGCGAATGATACGAATCCCCTATTACCCCCCTTGAAGTCTGTGAGAAGACTTCTTTCCCCCGTCATGTGCCTGGAGCAACCACTGTCGACGAACCACTTGTTGTTTGGACCTGTAGTTATCTCCTGCACATGAAAGAAAAGAGGTTAGTTATCACGGGGAACCCAAGCCATGACTGACTTGGTAATACCATTCTCGTCCACATACGTGAACTCTTTCAAGTACCCATCTCGCCTTTCAGGTGACTTGGGCCTTTGAACTGAATTCTGTTGTGGTGCCGAGTGATTTAAGTTCACTCTTTGCCTTGGTGTAGGCATTTGTTGTGGAGCTCTAGAATAATTTCTATTATATGCCATTTCTGACTGTGATCCTTGAGCTCTTACCGGTGCATATTGTCTAACTGGAGTATGTGACCTAACTGGAGTATGTGACCTGCTAGGTGTTGTGCTCCTATAGACTTGCTGAGGTGCTGACCTAGATTGATTATTGACACGATTCGGTGAATTTGTCCTAATCAGTTCCTTTGGTCGAACCTTAACCGGTGTGATTTTCACAACTTGTTTGGGTGCGGCCTGCACAGTTTTCTCGGTAGGTTGAGAACTACTGCTGCTTGCCACACTGGGTGAGGGCTTAACAGGTGTTGGGTTCACTGTCTTAGGGGTAACATCTGCTTTCCTAAGTGGACAGTGAGAAGCAACATGCCCTTTCTCGTGACATCTAAAGCAAGACATCTTATCTATGGACTTTTTGTGTGTTCCCTTAGATCTAGGTGTCTCACTAGTGTCTATCTCCTTTGGTACATCTACAGTGTCTGCCTCTTCGACCTGGTCAGCCCAAGAAATTTTTTGTTTTCCTGCAGGTGTTTCACTGGAGGAAGACACAAATTTCACTTTCTTGACCTCGACGGTTGAGTCAGACACCTTAGGTGTATTTTCAACTGTAGGCTCTGGTGTCGGTTCAGGTAGGTCCTCTAAGTCTACTGACTTGTCAGTTTTCTCCTGAGGCTGAGGCACATAGTTCGCATTGAATGGTGGAGGAATTTCGTGAAAACCTAGACCTACGGGCTTCTTAGACTGTCGTTGGGCATCTAAGACTTTCCCTAGATTTAAGCTTGAATTCCTAAACTTCTCTAACTTGCTGTTTGCCTCTGCTACCTTAACCTTGGTCTCAGCTAGCTCTATATCCTTGTCCTTAAGACTTTTTGTTAAGGCCTCTACGTGCTCATACATAAGTTCTATCCTAACACACTGCTCACTGAGTTTGTCTTTTAGAACTACTACGTCCTGAGCATCAGCCTTAAGCTTTTCTTTTAAATCTTGCTTTATATCATTTAGACTAGCATTTTCAATTTTTAAGTTTTCATTTTGAGCAGTTATGGTCTTCTGTGATTCTAAGATTAGATTTAACCTATCATTAGAACTAACACATAAAGCACATAAATCATGAAATAAAGAATAAGACAGACTAAACTTTGAGTTCTCAGATTCCACGTTGGCCATCTGAGCAGCAAACTCCAGCACTGTCTGACCATTCGCCTTTTCAACCCGCATCGGACTGTTTTCCCTTGTGGTCTGCTCGTCTTCTTCACACCCATTCTCCGTAACTTCAGCCATGAAAGCTCTAGCATTGGACTCAGGATGTGAACTCCAGTCATAGGTACCATCTAGCTGTCTGTCAGAAGTGACATTGGATAGTAGACCCGCTAGATTGGCTTGACCAGTTGAGGAACTCGGAAGGTATCTTTGTTGGGACTGATTTTGGAACTGTCCCTGATGCTGACTCTGCCCTTGGTATGACTCCACTTTCGGTCTCTGACACTCCCTGGCGAAGTGTCCCAGTCCTTGACAGTTGTAGCATTTTACCTTGGACTTATGAAATCCTATCCCTTTGTTGTTCATTTGCAGATTCCTCCCAGTTCTTTTGATGAATCTTTTTACCCTCTGGGTCACCATGGCCAGTTGCCACTTAAGATCCATTTCCTCTAAGTCATCAGGGTCGACCTGATCGTAATCTTCATCCCATAGAGCTGGGTCATTGATTTTCCCTTGAACACAATTTCCGTATGCGGCCACAAAAGAAGCAAGTAGATTCAGATGCTCTTCCGCTGACTTTGCGCTCATGGGCATCTTCGAATAGCTCTGACTTGTCGATGCCTGTTGGACTTGAGGTTGCGGTTCTTCCGATCTCCCTAATCCTAAGAACGCGCGATTCAATGAGTCTTCAGACTCTGCTGGCGATGACGTTTCTCCGGTGAAAAACGCTGTAGCACTCTTCGGTTCAGCTGTCACTGATGATTTAGATGTCTTTCCAAAATACATTGCCGGATTCTGGACTTGCTCGTAATCAGTCTCAGCCTTAATCAACTCGAAGTGATATGCCCTCAACGTTCCCACAATGTCATCAAGTGATTGAGTATAGTATTTGTCCTCATTCAGCTTAATCATTGCCACGTACATAGCCCATTTGGCTGGTAGGGCATCAAGAAGCTTGTTGTTCTTGTCAGTGTCCGAATACTCAATTCCATGACCTTCAAGTTCCGTTATCAGATGATAGAACCTCGAGATAATATCATCCAACTGTTCATCCTTAATTGCCTTGAAAATCGCAAACTGTTGTTTCAACAGCTCTGTACGCTTTCTACGCACCCGAGGATTACCCTCACACCTTTTCTCGAGAGACTCCCAAAGTTTCTTCGACGTCCTTTGAGTCTGAAATGTGTGCAAAATATCTTGAGGTAAAGCCATACGGATTATGGAGAAAGCTTTGTTTTCGGTTTCAAATAATTTCTTGTCATCTTCTTTCATCATCTGATATGACAAGACCTTTTGACGGCCTTCAACTTCAGATACTGGCGGGATGTACCCTTCATCTATGCACACCCACATGCGCATATCATTGAATCGTACAAAATCTGTAAATCGGTCCTTCCACCAGTAATAGTCCTCAACTTTCATCAGCTTAGGCGGTGCATTTGCCTTCCCAACTTCGTGGTCCATCTCAAGGAATTTCTGAAGATTTGACATCTTTTCTAAACAAATTGAATTTGAACTTAATTAATTTAATTCGAAACTGATTTAGACTAACTTTTTCGAATCTAGGTAGATTCGAAACTAATTAAGGGTAAATCTTTTGGGATTAAATTCGATTAAGTGTTAAAATTCGATTAGATTCGAAATTATGTCAGATTCGAGATATCCTTAGAGTCAATGGTCCTTAGATTCGAAGGGGAACAAACTCGAATTTCAGCAGATTCGAAACACAGATTCGAAACAATACTAGACTCGAAATAAACTCGAAACTAATGTAGACTCGAGATCCTATTCGAATGAAGCACCAGATTCGAAACAAGGTAGATTCGAAAATCTCTGAAATTGACTCGAAAGGAGCGTATTTAGGTTAGACTCGAGACTAAAGTGAAACCCTAATTACCCCTATAGATTCGAGCGCCGCAAACTCGAAAAACGGCTAACACTTTGATTTTTTGACGTTTTACAGATTAAATCACTATTTTTCGAACGAAAAATAATGATTTCGATCAAAAACGTGAAAAACCACAAAGTGTTTCCCGAATATGAATTTGCTAAGCTTGAAAACACGTTTTTGAGAGCAAAACCGTCCAACTAGCGTCAAGAAACCTAGAATGTATCTGATGAACACGAAGAACACCAAGAACACTCCGTAGGCTCTGATACCACTTGTAAGGTCTACGACTGCAAGATCTATCTAGACGCGGATCCGTGAACGAGTGCGGAATCCTCGTTGACGGTTAGACGGACAACTCTCAACCAACGGAACACGGAGACTATTAGACGCTGAACGAACGACACACGAACGATCCTACGAACTAATTCTCTCCGAAACGGCACTCACCTAGCTGATAAACTCGAGATCGCCTTTTGCTTAATTCCTCACGAATTCTGCTAAAAGTCAGCTAATGACTCGAGTCTATCCCTAATTATAGACCCTGATTCGAGTCTGATGTGGGCCAAACTCGAATCTGGCCCAAGGCCCATTCGAGTCTGTCCACAATGACATTCTCGAATCTGGGCACCATTCGAATCTAGGGTCACATTCGAATCTATCACAGATTCGAATGTCTTCCCTTAAGTAATTCGAATCTAGCCAAAATACTTAAACACTTAAGTGATGATACTTATGTTTTACTTATGCTTGAGTTAATCTTTGACCTTTATGTTTGAACTTCTTGTAACATGTTACATCAAGTTCAAACACACAATCAATAACAGACAAACAGATATAAACATATATATCAAAACACTTGTTAATTCTCAATACTCAGAATATTACTTAAACCAAAATGCTGATCGATTAGACTGCTATCGTCACACAGGGTGTACCAACAAAACATGACAGTATTTTCCCATTGCCATGCTTTGTGTTCCTCAAATCGCACATCCCTACTAACTCGTATTCTACCTGATGCTGGATCAAGAAGCCGATATGCTTTGCTGCCAGTTTCCGTCCCAAGATGAACCAACATTTCACATTGACTGTCAAATTTCTGTTGGTTCCCTCTCAATACTTTTGCGTGTGCAACACAAGCAAACACCCAAAGATGCTCAAGGTTAGTTGTTTTTCCAAACCATGCTTCATAGGGTGTCATGTCATTGAGAGCTTTTGTAGAGACACGATTAAGTATATACACGACTTGACGTACTGCTTCTCCCCACAATGTTTCAGGCATCTTCATACTCTTCATCATGCTTCTTGCCATCTCAATTACCATCAGGTTTCTCCTTTCCACAACACCATTTTGTTGTGGAGAATATGGTGCTATGAAGTGACGTTTGAGACCTGTTTCATCACTGTACGCCATGAACGACTTTGAAAGAAACTCACCTTCACGATCGGACTGTAGTATTTTCATCTTTTCACCTGTTTCATTCACAACCGACAAGCGAAACTTCTGAAAGAAGCAAAGTACTTCATCCTTTGTTCTTAACAAATAAATCCACATCACCCAACTAAAATCGTGAACTAGTAAGAGAAAGTATCGATTACCCGAGGCTGTAGGCGGTGTGATTGGTCCACACAAATTGGCATGAATGAGTTCCAATCTCCTTTTTTTATCTATAAGTTGATTGCACTGGAAAAGAACTTTGAGTTTGTTTCCCTTCTAAGCAGCTTTTGCACAACATGGAGGGTTGTTTGATCATGTCCAACCCACACACCATCTTTTTGTCACTCATTTTCTTCAACGTCTGATAATTAACGTGGCCTAGGCGTGAGTGCCACAACCAATTTAATTCTTCTCGTGCACTTAACAAGCAATGTGGCTCAACCTCTATTAAAGCTATCTTGTATAGACGATTTTGGGAGCGGGTTACCTTCATATGTAGACTTCCAGTCTTATCATGGATCCACAAGCATGTTCCATTCATTACAATCTTATCTCCATTTTCTGCCAGTTGACCCAAGCTTATGATATTGTTACATAAGCTTGGGATGTGGTACCCATCTTGTAAAACCCGCTTTTCACCGTTTTTGCATACAAATATGATGGAACCCTTCCCTTCTATGCAAACTTTTGATCCATCACCAAATCGCACAAAGCCTTGGACCGACTCATTAAGTTCCATAAACTCACCTCTGTCACCCGTCATATGGTTACTCACTCCGTTATCCAAATTCCAAACCTTAGATGTGCTTAGTTCTTCATTCGAGCAGTTCAATTTTGGAGTCACGCGTTTCTCATTCAAATACACCTCCTCAATTGCTTCCTGAATAATGTTCGATGCAGCAAAAAGCAGTGCTGGTTCATCATCTCCCTTTGTTAAATTGGCCTCTTGATTCCGCTCCTTTCGTGGGTTCTTGCACTCGAATGAAAAATGACCAAATCTTGGCAGTTTTAACATTGGAGCTTGCTTTTGTCACGATTGCTCGATGACCAACGATCCCCATCTCGGTTCTGCGGAAAGCCACCACCATGACGTCCACCACGATTGAAATTGTTTCCACCCCGTCCACGACCTCTTCCACGGCCACGAAAGTTCGATCCACCTGATTGTGAGTTGGTCTGTGAAATTTTTTCGCTCCCCCTCACCTTTTTTCTCTAGTCTTCTCGACCCACTCTTGATGCGTTAACAGCATCCTCCCGTCACTGTTCTCACTTTGACCACGAACTCTCTCTTCGTGCGCTTTCAACCGACCTATGACTTCCTCAACGGTCATATTCTCTAGATCTGCAAATTGCTCTATAGTTGAAGCAATTTGCAAGAACTTGCTCGGGACGACACGTAGTAACCATTTCACCACATAAGTCTCTTCCACCTTCTCACCTAAGGCTCGAATATTACTTACTATGTTGTTCACCTTCATAGCAAAATCATCGACAACCTCAGTCTCCTTCATGCTTAGAATTTCAAATTCAGCCTTCAATGTTTGAACCTTCGCGGTCCTAACTCTGTTTGCTCCCATAAACATTGCCTTCAAGGTACCCCACGCATATTTCGCTGTTTGTTTCTCGGCTAACGACAGTAACAAATCATCCGGAATCCCTTGATAAATGGCTGCAAGTGCCAATTTATCCTTCTTCACATAAACTACCGTATTTGGAGTTCTAGGTTCGACGGAATCCCATACCTACTGAGCGTGCATGAACACTCTCATCTTGATCGCCCAAGTAGCGTAATTGGTTACGTGATAACATAGGATAGTGAAGGGTAAGCAGACTTTGCTTCTCAGGTTTGTCTCCCATCTTGCGTAGGTGTTGGTGGCTCTGATACCAAGTGTAGAGAGCAGACTTGATTAACATACAGATCAACAAAGGTTTCAAGGGGAAGAAAACGAGAGATACAGAGCTGGGGCAATAAATTTCTTCCTTTTGATTTTTTCAACCATAATAAAAAATTGAAAAAGAGAAAGTCTTCTTATCTAACTACATGCTATAATATAGGAAACAAACTACCCACTCACCATCTATTCTAATGCTACGTGATTATGGCCTACATAGCCTTGATTCTGTCAACATGCAAATAAGAAAAGAGAAAAACCCAAATACTTTAGAAAAAAAAACACCAATGAAATTTGATTAGTCTGGATTATTCCAAGACGGTACCACTTTCTAACACTGTTAGATGCACAATGAAAATAGTGCATTTAGAAATCTAGGGTTGTTGAGTTGTAGAAGATCATATGCTCACCCGATGATAATGTTGATGACAGTCAGCTTTCGCTTTCATGCCTTCATACATAAAGAGCGAATCTGCAAATTCAAGAAATAGGGAAAAAGATTCAAGAACGGGATGAGTTAATTAAATGAATATCCTCTTGTGCTTTCCCTGATACAAATTGTAAGAAAGTGAATCCCCTACATCTCCAAACACCTAATGATTTGAACCAAAATACATTAAATAGGACCCACAAATTCAGTATTGAATGTATAAACTTAAATAAACCTAACTTCATCAACGCATATTATTTTAAAACTATAAGAAGATAGAAACCATTTCGAACAAAAGGATAGAAACCATTTCGATTGCCTTAATGATTTTTAATTTTAAATCCATGACCGCAAGAGCTTGAAGGAACTGAACCATGGAATTAATCCTCTATCTAATACATTATATCCAACAAAAGAGTCAAATAGAGTTACTTAAATCAATCACTTTAGAATAGAGTTAAATTAGTCAAGAACTAAACCTGTTCTTTGTTCCTGAGAAGAATCGCCTTGACCTTCTCCTTCCATGTTGTTTTTGCATTTTCATTTTACATAATGAAAGGCAACACATGGATAATCACAAATACAAAAAAAAACCTGAATCAAATTAAAAAAAATTTGATGGTAATAATCTAATAGATACCCACGAAATAAAACAATTGCCGAGAAAGAAGTAATATTTTACCTCCGTTGGAGTCTAGAAGCCAGGAGAAATAATCAATGAGAGAGAGAGGAGATATGCGATTGAAGGACTTCGGAAAATTAATGTCGTGAGTCAAAAAGAGGGAGAAGGGGAAAAGTTTGTTCGTGTCACCGATGTCAGCTTTAAGTGAAAAGCCAGTTTGTCTTTCCAAGAATACAGCTTTCAAGAATTTAAAATTTACAAGCAAATTCATTTTTATTTGTTTTGCATCACGTACTTGTACATTATGCTTTAAAGACTTGTAAGTCTTAAAATTCAAGACATAAGCTTTAAGAAGTTGTATATTGTGCATTATAACTTGTAAAAAACTAAGTGTTTTAACAGTAGTATATATATATATATATATATATATATATATATATATATATATATATATATATATATATATATATATATATATATATATATATATATGTATGTATATATATATAGAGGGGGGTTCAATGGAAAACCACAATGCACCTGAAAACTTGTGAAAACCGCACTGCACCACCACAAATGCATCAAATTCCTCGCGTGATGCATCAAAATCCCGGGGTGATGCATCAAAATTCCCGCGTGATGCATCAAATCCCGCGTGATGCATCAAAATCTCGCGTGATGCATCACTTTATTTACGATCATGCCACCGCGTTTATCATGAAATGCATCAAATCGGACGGTATGCGTATGTTTCCACAATTTTCCGGTGCATAGTGGTTTTCCATTGAACCCACCCCTATATATATATATATATATATATATATATATATATATATATATATATATATATATATATATATATATATATATATATCTATACATACATACATGTATATTTTATGTAAAAGAAATTATTGTTAAGTAAAATATTCGTCTTGCATAATTAGAGATTTTTAATATTGTTAATGCATAATGAATGTTACTAATTCCAAATTAATCATGTAACATATACAATTCAACTAGTCATGGCGTAACTTGATTGAATTAATTTTTCGTTGTTTCATCGCATCACACCTATGAAATTTGTTTCTGTTTTGTAAGGAAAATCCTTATGATTTTGTTAACATATAGTTTTAATAACAATCACTATTAATTGGTGTAGGTCCCGAAAGATATCCCAAGTATATAGCCTTAAGCTGTAGAGGGAGGGGGGGTTGAATACAACAATTTAAAAACTACACACAATTTTCTCAATGTTTGTATGTATTATCAACAAATGTTAATTACAAACGAGCTTGAATGCGGAAGGGTTCAAGCTGAGATGACAGTTACAACAGTATGTTTAACTAGTCTAAGACAGACTTAAACTGGTTACAATGAATACACTCACTAAGAATCACTCACAGTGTTTACAAGACTCAGAGGAACAGCTTAGATAAGAACAGCTTAGACACAAAGCACTGTTTTATCCCGGTAGAATTGCATGCATGAAAGACACTTGAATGCACGTTCACTCTTGGGTTTAGCACTTAGCTTTTTTGGCTTAATCTTTCAATCCTTGGAAGTTTCTTTTTATACTCACTCAGAGGATCTAAGTGAAGCTTCTTCATTGGACGAAAGGAAAAAAAGGAAAGTCTTGTTGAAAAGACAACATAAACTTTTCTACACATTCTGAAAAGCATACTTGTCTTCATGTGGGCAGAACTTTTGTCTTTTCACTTTGTCTACTGTTGCATTAGCTTTAACTAAATAAGGAATGTCAACTTTGCGTCTTTCTTCCTTTGTTAAGGCCTATTTTGATATAAGAAAAGGTCTGTCACCCTTTTTCAAATATCTTTTGTCTTCATGTAATAGAACAGCATGGGCAGGCTGTGCAGTTCTGATTTCCACTTTGTCTTCGACTTTGTAAACTGATCTTTTAGCCAAAAACAATACATGAGGACTCGGAAACATATTCCAAAGAGTGTTTAGCCTGTTCACAAAGAACAGGTTCTGTTCACAAAGAACAGAACACTTGTAACTGCCTAAGCTGCTCACCAGTGTAGAGCAGCGTAGACAGTTTATGTCCAGCCTGTTCAGCAGAATGAACAGCTTGGACAAACTGTCTTTGTTGCAACGAATGCAACACATAGAACAACTTTGGCTGATATTGCAAATCACTTAATAGGTTTCAATAAGGCATAAACAGGACTTAAATTATACCTTTCAAGTGCATCAACAGGTTTGATTAAGAATCTCCCCCTCAGATGCTAAACAGGTTTGACTGAGGCCTTTTTGTGCCTAACAATCTCCCCCTATTTGCAATAACCAGTCTAAGCTGGCCTCATCAAAAATCACTATATATTTTTATAGTACATTTGCTGAGATAAAGTTACAACATCCAAGTAAAGTAAAAGATCAGTTTATATATACACTGATTCTTGATTACATAAAACAACACATGTTTTTAAAAAAGTACAACTGATGTACTGATTTATATTACAACTAATGTAAAAGAAAAATTACAACTTATGTACAACAGTTTTGGACTGTTTGTGTTGGGAGCAGATAATGGTAAGCCTGTCCAACTGATGGACAGCTTCCATTCTTCACCTACCCAGATGGTAGATGGACTCTATTACAATGGAGGAGGACCTTCAAACATCTTTTCAAGTTCCTCCCTTGTCTCCTCCAGTTCTTGAATTTCACTTCTGATGATCATGAACTTGGGATCTTCAAGTTCACCTCTCTCATAAAAGCCTCTGATCTGATCCCAGACGGCTGCTCTCCACTTTCCTGATTGCCTGAATGAAGCTGCAAGTCTGAAGGCTGCAAGCTGTCTCAGATCTACCTTGTATAGATCTGAAGCTCTCTGAAAGCATCTCTTCTGAGTTAGGGGATCTACAAAAAATGCCCCAAGCTCAGGCTATTCAATAATCTTGCCTTCTTCAAACTCTACTCCACTAGGCAAGCTGTGATTAACTCCTTTCATCACAATAGCGTAGTCACCCTATTCTATCAAGATGAGGAGTTGCTCCATCTCAGTGTCCTTCCTAGTCCTCCTGGCCTTTATTTTGGGATGTGTCACATAGACACCCTCACTGACTTCTTTTGAGATCAGGCCAAGATCCTTCACTCTCTCCATTAGCTTTTTAACATATGCCCTGATTGTCTTAGCCGTTTCTGACTTAGACTCACTCAGAGCAACTGACAACTCAATCCATTCCCTGTACCCCATCTGTGCAACATCAGTGTAGTCATACGTTTCTAGTTCTGGGCCTGTTGCATCCATTCTGGTTATTTTCAACTTCCACTGACTGCCTTTTCTTGATATGGGAACAGCTTTGACAATTGCTTCCTTGGCAAGCCTTCTATCAGCAACATCCTGAAATTTTCTTCTTGCCAGGTTGTCAAAGTGGAACTGAGCTCTTGCAGAAGGTACTTGAGTTTTGGTCACTGAGACCAGATCACCCTTTTCTTTTTCTGCTTCCTTCTCTCCTGCTGATCCCTTAGCATCTTCCATTAATTTCTTTTGCACATCCAGAGAGGACATTTTAACTTTCCTTGCCTCTTGAAGTGCAAAAGACTTAGCAGCTTTGGCAGATTCTTCTTTTTTCCTTAGAGCTTCCAGGGCTTGAAGCTGTTCTTCTCTAAACTCAAAGTATTTGTGCATAGGAAGACCCATTTCTTTGGCCCTGGCTTTGTGAAATTTAATCTCTGCTGCTTTTTGCTGATGAGGATCAACTGCTGCCTTTTCTTTTCCTTTAGCTGCTATAGTGACAGCAGCTTCAGGACTTTCCTCCTCCTCCTCTTCTTCTTCTAGAATCAGATGCCTCCTTCTGCTGTTTGGCCTGCCCTCAGGAATGAATTCCTCCCCCTTAGACTGAGCAGGGTTTGGAGATTCAGCCTGAGTAGGCTGAGCAGCTTGGGAAGCACCTTCCATTGTACCTGTTGCAGATACGCCTGCTGGTTGACCAGTAGGTATTGCAGGCACTGATTTCTCCTTGGGAGAAGAAGTTTTCTCCCCCTTAGACTTAGTCTTCGAGGCAGATGACCTCTCCCCCTTTGAAGGAGATGTACCAGCACCTTCAACACCTGGTCTGCCTGAAGACACAAAGTCAGCAGGCTTGCCAGCAGTTTTGGCAGCAGGCTTGGGACCAACAAGACTATTCACTAAGAAAGCCAGGTTGTCCTTCACCTCTGCAAGCTGGGAAAGACAGGTTTGAAGAGAAGAGGATTGGGTATCAGCAAGAGAGGTCAGCTTGACAATGTTTTCCCTATCAGAAGCTGTGAACAGCAAACTTTGAAGCTGTGCAAGATGTAGTTCAAGAGAATCTTGCACATCAGCAAGGTTTGATGACACAGAATTGGATAGGGAGCCAATGAGTGTGTTCAAGCTGGCCAGAGTGGCAGGAAGAGTAGAATTGCAAGAAGTAAGGAGAGATGACAGCTGTTGAGAAATAGCTGTCATTGAGGACACAGAGTCCTGTTGTAGTGAAAGAATTGAGGATAGGGAGGTGGAGACATTTGCAGCTATGCAGTGAGTGCAAGCAGCTGTGGAGAGTTGACAGGTTATGGAGTGGCTGGGAAGGAATCCTTGAACAGATCAAAGAATCCCTTAAGCTGTTCAGACACAGAGTCTGAAATAAAAGAGGGTAGAGAGGACATAGAGGTTTCTAAAGAACCAACTTTTATGGTCAGCAGGGAAAGCTGATCCTTCAAAGGCAGGTCTTTAGAAGATGGAGGTGTATAGGTGGACTGTTTAGATTGGGTTGATGGAGATGAAGATGAGGAGGCTGGTGTTTGAGGATGTGATGGAGAGGGAAGAGGAACATTAGAGAGAAGTTCCATAGCCTGGGCAAAAGTAATATGGCCCAGCTTGGAGGGGTCAAAGGGTCCCTCAGAAGTGGCTGTAGCTGCATCATCAGGAGAAGGGGATGATGTTGGGGGCCTTTCAGATGCTGCTTGTGTTGCAACACCTTCATTAAGGCCAGTGGTTGTTCCCTCTGCAGTGCCTTGGTGTAAAAGCACCTCATCATGGGGAGATGGTATATGCATTTCAACATCAGCAGTGGTAAATTCTGCTGATGGAATTTGCACAGAAGAGGCAGCCTCACCAAAGGGATGGTATGTTCCCTGAGGTTCATCAGCCTGTGTTGTTGGTCCCTCAGCAGCTGTTTGTTGTTGAACAACTGTATCATAGGGAACAGAAGATTGAGGCTGATCTGCTGGTTGGTCTAAACCAGCAGGGTGGACACCTCGTGCAGACTCAGGTGTAGAGAAGTATGAGGTGGGGACAGTGTGGACGCAGTATGGAGTGGGGAGGACTCCTGTCTTTCAATATTCTCAGCCTGTTGGGAGGCTGAAATAATTGAGGTGGCTGTCTCCATTTGTACAACTGGTTCCTGTTTGGAGGAACCAGAGGGTCTAGGCTGACTCTGGGTAGACTCAGGTTGGAGTGAAGCAGGCTCCAATTATGTTGATCCTTCTCCCAAAATAGGAGAGGCAGCAGGGGTGGCTTCTCTTACAACTGAACCCTGTTGAGAGGGAACAGAGGAGCTGGTTGTTTGGACTGGTTTCTTTTTTGGCGAGTGATTTGCGATGGTATTGGATGGATGAAGTGGGTGATTGTGGAGAGGTGATGGGTTCTGTTTGGACAGGGTGGGAGACTGGGTCAGGAACAGTTGGGTTGGCCTGTTCCATGGTCTCAGGTGCCACAGAGGTACCAGCCACAAAGGCTTCAGGTTCAACAGATGAACTAGGGTGAGGAGCCTACTCCCCCTCAGCCACAGAGGCTAAGGAAGCAGACTCAGACTGAGCTGTTTTGGCCTTCTTGTGGACAGGCCCAGCTTCAGTGGTTGCCAGAGTCCTTTTAACAAGTTTGGACCTGGCTTTGGATTTTCCCTTGGGAGCAGCTTTAGGAGCAACCCTCACATCAGAAGGTCCTTCCACTAACCCCAGTAACCTCCTCATTGGAGTAGATAGAGGAGGCTCATTGGGTAGAACAGGTGTATAGAAAACTCTATTCCCTATGACAGGGAATGCAGCAGTCTTAAGTAAAGGCTGAGAGTTATATAGATGCTCACCACAATGATGCTTGAAGATGAGGCTTAGAAACCTTGGATATCGAACAGCAGCTGGACGGGTTTCTTGTTGTACCAGGCCCCTCAAATTCAGAAAAATCCATTTGGCCATGTCAATGGTTGTCCTATCCACCAGCTGTAGAACAATGGGAACTTCATCACGACTCAGTTGGTCAAAGGAACCAACCTTACTTCCGAAGCACATTACCACAGAGGCAAAAAGAAAGCTGTAGGTCGGAGACAGATCCTTCCTAAACAATGTTGCTCCGATTTTGGGTTCTGCCACACCACAGAAACGTAGCAGGTTGCCCATTTGATCATCTTCAGGTTGAGGCTTGTCATATGATGCAGCAGTTGGCAGATGAAGAACCTTCCTGAGAAGATCAATAGTTATCTCAATGGTCTGAGTCCCATTGAGAATAGTGCCCTTAATGACTTTGGTGTCCGGGTTGTAGGCACAAGTGTACCAAAACTCGTACACCATCTCCTGGTACAGGACACCAGGAGTGGCAGTCATAGCATAGTTCAACGGATGAACTTGAAGAAACTCCACCATCTGTTCATAACCCTTCCCCACATAGTTTTTGGGAATGGTTAGGTTAGCAATGTAGTTAATGGGTTTGAGGGTCAGCATTGTGGTAACTGATGAGTGTTTAACAACATCATCACCAACGAACACTGGAAGAAAAGGATTATGTCTTTGAGCCATTTGTGAAGGTTTGGGATTTTGAGAAGCAGAGGACACTTAGTCGATTTAGGGTTCTTCAGGATTTTTGGAAATAGTGAGGAAAACGAAGATGAAACAGTAGCAGGTATTTATAGGATTTAAATGTGAGTGTGTATGAGAGAGAAATGTTTGGGCGGTGGATTTGAAAAAGTCGTTAATGGAAAACGGAACGGTTGTCCATGTCAGACCGTTTGTCAGACCACTTGATCCCTTTTTAGTCACTAACACACGAAACCCACATTATCCGCAGTAATTAAGTTAAATAAAAACACAAATTAAGTAACTTAATTTTGAAGAAAGGTAATTAAAAACTGTTGGTCTAAGCTGTTGGTCGAACCTGTGATGAGCAGGGTCAACACAAGCTGTTCATTCTTCAAGTTGTTCCTTCTACCTGTTCTCTTAATATAAGAACAGGTTGTGTTCAATAGTTGAACAGGTTACAAGACAGTGTCTTGTAAAGCAGCGTGAGGGAGTGAGCAGGGTGAAGAATGGACCATCAGAGCAGGCTTGATGTATAAACTGTTATATGTTAAGCCTGCTGTATGCTCAAGCTGTTCATGTTTTTCAGAAATATGACTAACTACAGAACATGCATAGCCTGTTCTGCCTAAGCTGTTCTGAGAAATTTGAGCAGTGTGAGACATACAAAGTCTTAGACCTTTGAGGACACTTAGTCACTCTTGTTTAACATGCCCAGCTTACTGACAAGGTAATTAAACCTGGTTTCATCAAGCGGTTTGGTGAAAATGTCTGCAAGCTGTTCATTAGTGGAAATAAAGCTTACCTCCACATTACCTTTCTGAATGTGATCCCTGATAGAGTGATGTCTGACCTCGATATGCTTTGTTCTTGAATGAAATATTGGATTGTTGGAAATGGCTATGGCACTTGTGTTATCACACAGAATAGGAATTTTCCTATAGACAAGTCCATAGTCTTCAAGCTGAAGCTGCATCCACAGAATCTGCCCACAGCAGCTTCCAGCAGCAATGTACTCAGCTTCAGTCGTAGAAGCAGACACTGAGTTCTGCTTCTTGCTACACCAACTTATCAACTTACCACCAAGGAGTTGACATCCACCTGTAGTGCTTTTCCTATCTAGCCTGCAGCCTGCAAAGTCAGAATCTGAATAACCTGTTAGTTCAAGGCTCGAGTCTTTAGGATACCAAAGACCCAAACCTGGTGTACCCTTCAGGTATCTGAAGATTCGTTTAACAGCAGCTAGATGAGATTCCTTTGGATCAGCTTGGAACCTAGCACACAAACAGGTAGCAAACATAATATCAGGTCTACTAGCAGTTAAATATAGCAAGCTCCCAATCATGCCTCTGTAAGCTGTTACTGAAACAGCTTTGCCACTGGCATCAACATCCAATTTTACATTTGTTGCCATTGGGGTTTTAATAGGAGAACTTTGATCAAATTTAAACTTTTTCAAGAGATCTAAAGTATACTTTCTTTGATTTATAAAAATTCCAGTTGAGGTTTGTTTAACCTGTAATCCTAAAAAGAAAGTAAGTTCTCTCATCATACTCATTTCATATTTGGATTTCATGAGTAATGAAAAATCCTTTCATAACTGCTCATTAGTAGAACCAAATATTATGTCATCCACATAAATTTGAACAAGCATAATGTCAGTCTTCACCTTCTTTATGAACAGTGTGGTATCCACTTTACCTATGGAATACCGATTGCTCATAAGGAACTCAGTAAGAGTGTCATACCAGGCTCTAGGGGTTTGTTTGAGACCATAGAGAGCTTTGTCCAACTTATAGACAAAACCTGGATGTTGTTCATTTTCAAAACCTGGAGGCTGCTTGACATATACTTCTTCTTGCAGCTTCCCATTTAAAAATGCACTCTTCACATCCATTTGAAATACCTTAATGCTCTTATGAGCAGCGTAGGCTAGATACAAACGAATTGCTTCTAGCCTGGCTACAGGAGCAAATGTCTCATCATAGTCAATTCCTTCCTCCTGTCTATAACCCTGAGCAACCAGTCTTGCCTTGTTTCTAAAGACATGGCCTTGCTCATCCATCTTATTCCTGAAAATCCATTTAGTGCTAATTATAGTTTTACCTTTAGGAGCAGGGACCAGCTTCCATACCCTGTTTCTTTCAAACTGATTTAGTTCTTCTTGCATGGCAGTGATCCAATTGGCATCTTTTAGTGCTTCATCCACCTTCTTGGACTCCATTAGTGAAACAAAACTAGAGAACATACAGAAGTTCCCTAAGCTGTCCCACCTTGTTTGTACCCCTTTGTTGATGTCACCAATTATTTGATCATTGGGGTGACATCTGACCCACTTAGGATCATTATTCAATGAGGATTCTCCTGAGTTATTGACATCTTCAGCCTGTTGAACAGCTCTCAAGACTTTCAGACACACTGTTGTCTTGAGCCTGTTCACTTGTTGAACATGTCTGTCCATTGTTGAACATATCACCAGAGGATTCAGGAAAATCAGCATTGATAGGCTCAGGACATGTAGTTGTAATTAAGTCAGTACACTTATTCACACAAGGTGTATTGATATAATCATCATCATGCCCATCATGATTAACAGGTTCCACACTGGATGTAGTGGAAGCTTTTGAGTCCTCTTCACTGTTTGAATGCATGAGATCATCAAAGTTTAGTTCTCCTGAAACTGATTGAGGAACAGCTTTGGTGGAAGCATTCTTGGAATCTTCAAATTTGACATTGATAGATTCATCTATCACCTTTCTTTTGTTGTTGTACACTCTGTAGGCTTTGGAGATAGCAGAGTAACCAAAAACACACCTTCATCAGCTTTTGGTTCAAACTTTGCCAGCTGGTCCCTATGACTGACATTTGGCTTCCTCCCTTTGAGCTGCTCATAAGGAGTCTTGTTGAACCTTTTCACCACTAAGTATCTGTTTTGAGTGAAGTAGGCAGTGTTAACAGCTTCAGCCCAGAATGATAAAGGTAAACCAGATGCAGACAACATGGTTCTAGCAGCTTCAATGAGAGTTCAGTTTCTCCTTTCAGCAACTCCATTTTGTTGTGGAGTTCTTACAGCTGAAAAGTTTTGAGTAATTCCTTTCTCTTCACAAAAGTCTTCAAGAGTACTGTTTCTGAATTCAGTACCATGATCACTTCTAAGCTGCTTTACTTGGGCAGAGTTCAACATTTCCATCTTTTTCACAAATCCAATAATTTCTCTAGCAGCCTCTCCTTTTCTCTTTAGGAAGATAACCCATGTGTACCTGGAGAGCTCATCAACCATTACTAGGGTGTATTTTCTTCCTCCTAGACTTGGGACATTGACAGGTCCAAACAAGTCTATATGGATTAAGAAAAGAGGAGTATCAATAAAAAAATTATGCTTGGATTTAAAAGATGATTTCCTCTGCTTGCCTTTCTCACAAGCTGTGCAGAGTCTATCCTTAACAAAGGTCATAGAAGGCAAACCTGACGCCAACTCTTTCTTACAGAGTTTGTTGATGTTCATGAAGTTCAGGTGTGACAGCCATTTGTGCCATAACCAGTTTAGGTCCACATTTGTTCTTATGAGAAAACAGGTTTTAGTTGTGGGATCAGCAGATTGCATGTCCACAACATATACACCTTTCTTACGTTGAGCACACATCACAACTTTGCCTTGGGGATCCAATATGTAACCCAGATTCTCATCAAATTTAACCTTGTAGCCAGCATCAAACAGTTGACTTATGCTAACAAGGTTATGTTTCAGCCCAACCACATAGGCTACTCTTTTGAACACTGCAGCACCAGCTCCATATCCCTCAGTGGTTCCCTGTCCATTATCACCAAAGGTGACTTTTGGCCCTTTTTCAGGCCTGAGATAACTCAGCAGGTCCTTACAACCTGTCATGTGCCCTGAGCAGCCACTGCCCAAGTACCAAACCTGGGATGGTTGTTTTTCCTGCAGAGTGACAAGAAGAATATTAGTCATTTTTAGGGGAACTCATCACAGAGATGAGTTCTCCTACTTCATCAACATTTATTGATGGACTTGTGATATCAACACTAATATTCCCTATTTGAATAGTATCAGTTTGGATACCACTCTCATTTACTAAGATGTTTCCAACACTGTTTATGTTAGCAGTAAGGGAACCATCAGAGTCAGCAGGCCTCATGTCCTCAGTTTCAGGACAGTCTTTGGCCAGATGTGTCTTCATTCCACATTTATAGCATTTTCTCCTTTTACCATTTTTGGAAGAAGACCTATCAGAAACACATTCTGAGTTATTTCTGTTGATTCTATCAGCAGGTTTCGCAAACTCATTACTATTTGATGAATCAACAGCTTGAGTTGAATGTTCAATAGCCACAGCTTTGCCTGTCTCTTCTTTCCTCTTTTTAGGAGGGCAGATGTCAAAGATAGGAAGCTTAATTGGCTTTTGAACTTCCACAGGTTTAGGAAATCTATTCCCAACTTTCTCAGGCTGAGCAATGGCTTTGCCTTTGCCCTTCCTGAGATGTGATTGATGCTGCCTATCAATATAATCATTATTTCTGGTTTTGAAAAACTTATTCTCATTTAAAACCAGTTTACCACTATGATTAGAAAACTTATTTGAAATCACAGCAGGTATGCCTTCAACATGAGACTTACCCTTGTTAATGGCAGACTGCTTAACTTTTGAAAACTTATTTTCAAAATGTTCAGCATTAAAAGGATTAGTAGGCCTTTTACCATCAGCGTTAGACCCAGAGCCTGTTTTGTCAACAGGCTTGGTGTCCACAGCTGCAGTTTGGACATGTTTTCCTTTCTTTTGTTTGTGTGAATCAGTAGAGTACTTAGCAAGCTGATTTGATGGAGAACTCATTCCATCAGCAGCTTTTGAGCTAGGTTCACACGAGCTGTCAGTGTTTTGAGGCCTAACAAACCTGTTTGTTGAGATTAATTTACCTTTCACTTTTTGAATAAAAGTGTTTGGAAGCTCGCCAATAGTGGACAAGTCTTCTTTCAGATTATTAACCTCAACAATGGAAGTTGCTATGTCAAGATCCCCTCCAAGATAGGCTTGAATTTGTGCAGGGATCTGTTGACTTATGCAATGGCTGACTGTTGGTACATCCCGTGTGACGATAGCAGTCTAAGTTGTCTTACATTGTGATTTAGCATATGTTTGTTATATATATTATGTATGATTGATGATTATCAGTGTTTGTATGTTTGAACTTGATGTAAAGTTCAAAGATAAAATCAGTCATAAGGTAATATCATAAGTTTCAAACACTTAGTTGTATATGTCAAAGGCTAGATTCGAATTGCATAAGAGGATACATTCGAATCTGTGATAGATTCGAATGAGACCTTAGATTCGAATATAGGATAGATTCGAGACTGTCATGTTGGACAGACTCGAATGGGCCTTGGGCCAGATTCGAGTCTGACCCACATCAGATTCGAATCAGGGTCTATAATTAGGGATAGACTCGAATGATTAGCAGACTTTTTGCAGAATTCGTGAGGAATTAAGCAAGAGGCGATCTCGAGTTTATCAGCTAGGTGAGTGCCGTTTCGGAGAGAATTAGTACGTAGGATCGTTTGTGTGTCGTTCGTTCAGCGTCTAATAGTTTCCGTGTTTCCGTTGGTTGAGAGTTGTCCGTCTAACCGTCAACGAGGATTCCGCACTCGTTCACGGATCCGCGTCTAGATAGATCTTGCAGTCGTAGACCTTACAAGTGGTATCAGAGCCTACGGAGTGTTCTTGGTGTTCTTCGTGTTCATCAGATACATTCTAGGTTTCTTGACGCTAGTTGGACGGTTTTGCTCTCAAAAACGTGTTTTCAAGCTTAGCAAATTCATATTCGGGAAACACTTTGTCGTTTTTCACGTTATTGATCGAAATCATTATTTTTCGTTTGAAAAATAGTGGTTTAATCTGTAAAACGTCAAAAAATCAACGTGTTAGCCGTTTTTCGAGTTTGCGGCGCTCGAATCTATAGGGGTAATTAGGGTTTCACTCTAGTCTCGAGTCTAACCTAAATACGCTCCTTTCGAGTCAATTTCAGTGAGTTTCGAGTCTACATTGTTTCGAATCTGTTACTTCATTCGAATTGGATCTCGAGTCTGTGTTGTTTCGAGTTTATTTCGAGTTTGTTACTGTTTCGATTCTGTGCTTCGAATCTGCTAGACATTCGAATCTACTGAAGCCTTCGATTCTAAGGACCATCGAATCTAAGGAGTTGTTCGAATCTGACATTCATTTCGAATCTAATTGACTTTTAAGACTTAATCGAATTTAATCTCAACAGATTTAATATTAATTAGTTTCGAATCTATCTAGATTCGAATAAGTTAGTCTAAATCAGTTTCGAATTAAATTAATTAAGTTCAAATTCAATTTCTTTCAGAAAAGATGTCAAACCTTCAGAAATTCCTTGAGATGGATCACGAAGTTGGGAAGGCGAATGCACCGCCAAAGCTGATGAAAGTTGAGGACTATTACTGGTGGAAGGACAGATTTACGGATTTTGTACGATTCAACGACATGCGCATGTGGGTGTGCATAGATGAAGGGTACATTCCACCAGAATCTGAAGTTGAAGGCCGTCAAAAGGTCTTGTCATATCAGATGATGAAAGAGGATGACAAGAAACTATTTGAAGCTGAGAACAAAGCTTTCTCCATAATCCGTATGGCTTTACCTCAAGATATTTTACACACATTTCGGACTCAAAGGACGTCGAAGGAACTTTGGGAGTCTCTCCAGAAAAGGTGTGAAGGTAATCCTCGGGTGCGTAGAAAGCGTACAGAGCTGTTGACTCAACAGTTTGCGATTTTCAAGGCTATTAAGGATGAACAGTTGGATGATATTATCACAAGATTCTATCATCTGATAACGGAACTTGAAAGTCATGGCATTGAGTATTCGGACACTGACAAGAACAACAAGCTTCTTGATGCCCTACCAGCCAAATGGGCTATGTATGTGGCAATGATTAAGCTGAATGAGGACAAATATTATGCTCAATCACTTGATGACATTGTGGGAACGTTGAGGGCATATCACTTCGAGATGATTAAGGCTGAGACTGATTACGAGCAAGTCCAGAATCCGGCTATGTATTTTGGAAAGACATCTAAATCATCAGTGACAGCTGAACCGAAGAGTGCTACAGCGTTTTTCACCGGAGAAACGTCATCGCCACCAGAGTCCGAAGACTCACTGAATCGCGCGTTCTTAGGGTTAGGAAGATCGGAAGAACCGCAACCTCAAGTCCAACAGGCATCGACCAGTCAGAGCTATTCGAAGATGCCCATGAGCGCAAAGTCAGCGGAAGAGCATCTGAATTTACTTGCTTCGTTTGTGGCCGCTTATGGAAATTATGTTCAAGGGAAGATCAATGATCCGGCTCTTTGGGACGAAGATTACGATCAGGTCGACCCTGATGACTTAGAGGAAATGGATCTTAAATGGCAACTTGCCATGGTGACCCAGAGGGTAAAAAGATTCATTAAGCGAACTGGGAGGAATCTACAAATGAACAACAAAGGGATAGGATTTGATAAGTCTAAGGTCAAATGCTACAACTGTCAGGGATTGGGACACTTCGCCAGGGAGTGTCAAAGACCGAAGGTAGAGACATACCAAGGACAGAGTCAGCATCAGGGACAGTTCCAAAATCAGTCGCAACAAAGATACCTTCCGAGTTCCTCATCTGGTCAAGCCAACCTAGCGGGTCTAATATCCAATGTCACTTCTGACAGACAGCTAGATGGTACCTATGACTGGAGTTCACATCCTGAGTCCAAATCTAGAGCTTTCATGGCTGAAGTTACGGAGAATGGTTGTGAAGAAGACGAGCAGACCACACGGGACAGCAGTCCGATGTGGGTAGAGAAGGCGAATGATCAGACCGTGCTGGAGTTTGCTGCTCAGATGGCCAACGTGGAATCTGATAACTCTAAGGTTAGTCTTTCTTATTCTCTATTTTCAGAATTATGTGCTTTGTGTGCTACTTCTAATGATAGGTTAAATCTAGTCTTAGAATCACATAAAACCATATCTGCTCAAAATGAAAACTTAAAAATAGAAAACGCTAGCCTAAATGATATAAAGCAAGACTTAAAAGAAAAGCTTAAGGCTGATGCTCAAGACGTAATAGTTCTAAAAGACAAACTGAGTGAGCAGTGTGTTAGGATAGAGCTTATGTATGAGCACGTAGAGGCCTTGACCAAAAGTCTGAAGGACAAGGACATAGAGCTAGCCGAGACCAAGGTTAAGGTAGCAGAGGCAAATAGCAAGCTGGAAAAGTTTAGGAATTCGAGCCTAAACCTAGGGAATGTCTTAGATGCCCAAAGACATTCTAAGAAGCCTGTAGGTCTAGGTTTTCACGAAATTCCTACACCTTTCAATGCTAATTATGTGCCTCAGCCTCAGGAGAAAACTGACAAGTCAGTAGAATTAGAGGACCTACCTGAACCAACTCCTGAGCCTACAGTTGATAATACACCTAAGGTGGTTGACTCAACCGTCAAGGTCAAGAAAGTGAAATTTGTGTCTTCCTCCAGTGAAACACCTGCAGGAAAACAGAAAATTTCATGGGCTGACCAGGTCGAAGAGACAGACACTGTAGATGTACCAAAGGCTGTAGACACTAGTGAGACACCTAGATCTAAGGGACCAACCAAAAAGTCCATGGATAAGATGTCTTGCTTTAGATGTCACGAGAAAGGGCATGTTGCTTCTCATTGTCCACCTAGGAAAGCAGATGTTACCCCTAAGACAGTGAACCCAACACCTGTTAAGCCCTCATCCAGTGTGGCAAGCAGCAGTAGTTCTCAACCTACCGAGAAAACTGTGCAGGCCGCACCCAAACAAGTTGTGAAGAACACACCGGTTAAGGTTGGACCAAAGGAAGTGATTAGGACAAATTCACCGAATCGTGTCACAAATCAATCTAGGTCAGCACCACAACAAGTCTATAGGAGCACCACACCTAGCAGGTCACACACTCCAGTTAGGTCTCATACTCCAGTTAGACAGTATGTTCCGGTAAGAGCTCAGGGATCACAGTCTGAAATGAAGTATAATAAGAGTTATTCTAGAACACCACAACAAATGCCTACTCAAAAGCAAAGAGTGAATCTAAATCACCCGGCACCACAACAGAATTCAGTTCAAAGGCCCAAGTCACCTGAAAGGCGAGATGGGTACTTGAAAGAGTTCACGTATGTGGACGAGAATGGTATTACCAAGTCAGTCATGGCTTGGGTTCCCCGTGATAACTAACCTCTTTTCTTTCATGTGCAGGAGATAACTACCGGTCCAAACAACAAGTGGTTCGTCGACAGTGGTTGCTCCAGGCACATGACGGGGGAAAGAAGTCTTCTCACAGACTTCAAGGGGGGTAATAGGGGATTCGTATCATTCGCGGGTAACAAGGGAGGAAATATCACTGGAACTGGAGAAGTCACTAATGGGACGATTACTTTGGATCAAGTTTATCACGTTGATAAACTGGTTCATAATCTCATTAGTGTCTCTCAAATCTGTGATAAGAAGAACTCGGTGTTATTTACTGACACTGAGGCGTTAGTGCTAAAGCCTGGATTCAAAATTCCTGAAGAATGGGTGTTGATGCGGGCGCCAAGGAAGAACGACTTGTACATGCTGGATATGAACAAGCCAGATACTTCGATGGGGCCAATTTGTCTACTATCCAAAGCTTCAGAGACGGAGTCCGTACTGTGGCACAGACGCATGGCTCACCTGCACCTGAGGAAGATGAATTACATAACGAAGCATGGACTGGTGCAGGGTGTGCCCATGAAAAGTTTTCAGTTCGAGGATAAGTGTCTACCTTGCATGAAGGGCAAACAACACAAGAAGACACACAAGTCGAAGAAGCAGAATTCCATAGCCTCAACATTCGATCTGTTGCACATGGACCTTTTCGGCTCAATCAACAAAAGGAGTATTGGAGGTAGTTGGTACTGCTTAGTTATCACCGACGATTACTCACGTTTTTCTTGGGTTTTCTTTTTAGGTACGAAGGACGAGACGGCTGCAAGGCTCATCGGGTTCTTGGACCAAGTGGAGAACTCATACGGAACTAGGGTTAAATGTATTCGTAGTGATAATGGAACTGAATTCAAAAACACTGTAATTGGTGTATATTGCCTATCAAAGGGCATAGTGCATCAATTCAGTGCATCATATGAACCTCAACAGAATGGGGTGGCCGAACGTAAAAATAGAACTTTGATTGAGGCTGCAAGGACTATGCTTTCAGATTCAAAGCTTCCTACCATGTTTTGGGGGGAGGCAGTGAATACCGCGTGCCACATTTTAAACCGAGTCCTTACAGTCAAATCATTGAACAAAACATGCTATGAAATTTTGAATAAACGGCCACCTAACTTAACTGGATTCGAACCGTTTGGAGTACCATGCACACTTTTAAGAACAAAACATCAACCGAAGTTTGGTGAAAAGGCTGACGAAGGATACTTCCTAGGTTATGTGCCAAACTCACCAAACAAACGGGTGTTTAACAAAACAACTGGTACTGTGGAAATTGTGTATAACATTGAAGTCACAAGTTATACACATGAGCCCCAAACTGGTCCGGAATGGATATTTGACTATGATAAGTTATTTGAGTCATTTAACATTCCTCTGGATGATAATGCAGGTACAATCGAGAAGGACTTGGCGACGTTGCATCTGAACGAAGATGGCCAACTCTTTCCAAGGACCACGTTCGAATCTACTTCCAAGCCTACTGCGACTGTAGATGGATCTCCAGAAGTTGCTGATCAAGAGGCACCTAACACTGAGAATCAGACTCAAGCATCGAGTTCCAACTCTGAGGAAAATGTCCGTGAGGAGGAAAATGTAGAAGCTGAGCCTGTTCCCCCATTAGGTGAAATAGGATCCAACTTAGGAGATAATCTAAGGGTTGATGATATAGAGACCTCTAGGATTAACAAGAACCATCCAATAGAAAGCATCATAGGAAATCCTAACGAGGGTGTGAGGACTCGGAGTAGTGTAAATAACAACACTGTATTGTTGTCGATGATAAACGACTCCGAGGCATATCACACATGTCTATATTCGTGTTTCATATCGCAAGTAGAGCCCAAAAATGTGCAAATGGCACTTAAGGACAACTCTTGGGTTGAAGCGATGCAGGAAGAACTTTCACAATTTAGGAAACTAGAAGTGTGGGAGTTAGTTCCGTTACCTCGAGGGGAGATTGCTATAGGAACCAAGTGGGGTTTTAAGTGCAAGAGAGACGATCGGGGTATAGTCACGCGCAACAAGGCGAGATTAGTTGTAAAGGGTTTCAACCAAGAGGAGGGAATCGATTACAACGAAGTTTTTGCACCAGTAGCAAGGCTGGAAGCCATTAGGTTGTTTCTAGCGTTTGCCTCCTTCAAAGGCTTTAAGGTATATCAACTGGACGTTAAGAGTGCTTTCCTGTATGGGAAAGTGAAGGAGTTGGTGTATGTAGAACAACCGCCCGGATTTACAGATCCAAAATATCCTGATAGAGTATATCGCTTAGATAAGGCTCTTAATGGATTACATCAGGCACCTAGGGCGTGGTATGAGACTCTATCCAACCATCTGTTAGAAAATGGCTTTGAGAGGGGTAGGATAGATAGTACTCTATTTGTGAAGAGAAAGGGAGATCACTTTATCTTGGTACAAGTGTACGTCGATGATATCATTTTTGGATCATCAGACGAACAGATGTGCAAAGATTTCGAGAAGGTTATGATGTCTAAGTTCGAGATGAGTGCTATGGGAGAGTTGAATTTCTTTTTAGGGTTACAAGTTGACCAAAAGAAGGAAGGAATGTTTATCCATCAAACTAAGTATGTCTATGACATATTAGAACGGTTTGGGATGGAGGGAACTAAGTTGACTGCCCATTTCAGCACGCCGATTCAAGTGAATCACAATCTCGGGCCGGGTACTGAAAGTGATTCCGATGTGGATCCGACTTTATATCGGGCCATGATTGGGTCACTTATGTATTTAACTGCTTCAAGACCTGACATAATGTTTGCTGTGTGTATTTGTGCTAGGTTTCAAGCGAATCCGAAGGAGATGCATATGAAAGCTGTGAAGCGGATTCCTAACGATCCTCAAGTCGAAAACCGAAGCTGGGACTTTGTATCACGCGGAGGGAGATCTAGAGTTGGAGGGTTCACGGATTCTGACTAACGGAGGATGCAAGGCTTGACGCGACAAATCACAAAATGGAGGTTGTCAGTTATCCTAGGAAAGGGAGATTGGTTATCCTGGCAATGCAAGAAAAAACATCGGTAAAGCCGTGTCCGACGTGCCGAGGCCGAGTATGTTGGTTGCTGGGTAGTTGTCTGTCACAGGTTCTGTGGATACAACAACAATTGGCGGGATTACGGTTTGGGCTTACACTCAAAACTCCATATTAGGAATAGCAATTTTTCAATCTAACATTGGCTATAACAAATCCAGTTTAAACATACAGTATAAACAAAGCACATAGACATAAGGCATCTTTTAATTCGTGATTGTGCTGAAAAGAACTTAATCAAACTGGTAAAAGTGGCAACTGAAGATAATAATGCAGATTTATTTACCAAAGCGTTTGATAAGTCACGGTTTGAGTATTTAATTCAACTGAATGGAATGCGCAACCCAGAGTAATTTGACCTTAGTAGTAATTTATTTCCTTTTATAGTAGTAGTATTTCTTTCTTTTTATAGTAAGTCTGCTAATTTAGGAAAGTTTCTATTTTTAGTAAGTCTCTATTTTTAGTAGGATAGTAGATTATCATAGTTTTATTGCTATTTCTTTATGAAAAACAAAAGAAAAAAGAGAGAAAATTACAAAAATACAAAAAAAAAAAAAATATCAGAAAAGGAGTTAAGTCTTAGATAAATAGGTTCAAAGTGACGAAAATTAGCAACGTCGTTACAGACTCTAAGTATTTAGGCTTTCACACATAATGCAACTAAATCCTAAGTGTTATACTTTATTTAGTTTGATGTGTTGGTAGGCATAATACATATAGGGAATCTCAAGGCTAATAAAATATTCTAGAAAAAGTCAAGCGTGTCACTAACTTAGATGTACGACCAATCGGTCTTAATTTTTATGTACAAGACATACAAACATTGAGTCTAAATGAGGTATGCAAACCTTCTGGGGATGTATGGCAACATCAAATACATCTGAAAATGGAAAGAATAGAAATATCATGTAAACCTGAGAGTCGAAAACATGCAACTCTGTTGTACGTAAGTACAGACCTGTTGTCTCTGTTTAGATTCGGGTTAGCAGACATGTCGCTTTGTTGTACGTCAGTACAGACCTGTCACCGCTATCTGCTAACCTTAAAAGAAAACCTTAAGTCGAACTAAGACACTTTGTTGTATGAAAATACAGACCTGTGTCCGATGTTTGTCTTTTAAAGAAAGTTTGCAAATACCAACAAGTTAGAATCTTTGTCTGTGTGCCTTGATCATAAAAGTATGTCTATGTCTGAGTCACGTAAGATAATTTCCTGATAAATAAAAAGGCCAAGGGATATTCCGAAATGTAGAATGTTTAAAAGGGGCAAAATACCAACAATCGGCTAAATAGGTATGTCACGACAAACAAACAAAGGAATAAAAAATTCCTAAGTGTGAAAGTTTAAGTACTGAAAGTTAGTACCAGACATCGCTATCTGATTGAACCTTTCTTAGACTATACTCATCAAAAATATGTTGTTAAGTATTTAGCTTAGATTGTAAATTTCTTCTTAAGTCTAGATTAAATTTTTGGTCAAAATTTTATTTTACTTTATTTTATTTTATTTTATTTTTACCTTAGTTTATTTTATTTTATTTTAGTTTAGTTTTATTTTTACTTAGGTAAAAAGGTCAAAAATTTCTAAGGGTACATTCAAAGTTGGATAAAATAAACAATGCGTGAATTATCTTGAGCTTAGGGTAAAAGAGTTGGCATAGTTTATCTGGTTACACGATACCGTAGAAAAAGTTGGAAAAGTTGAATTTATTTCAAAATTTTCGAAAATTTTCTAAGTGTTGGAGTTTCGAATCTAAGACAGACTCGAAGCAGTAAGTCTTCGAATCTGTCAGTAGATTCGAATCTACTCTTAGACTCGAAGGTTGGTAGTATATATAGGTCAACAGTGAAGTCCTTTAATACCTACTGTTGTCGAATCTATACTCTCGAATCTATATTTGGCGATTTCGAATCTGTTCTCGAGTCTACCGTTTCTCTACTAAACGACATTTTGTCGACTTAGAAGACGTTGTGTTCGATTCTACAGACACTTCTAGGTATAATCAACTAGATTGTACAAGATTTGTGTAGTTTTATACACAATTTTAGGCTAAAACGTCAAATTTTGAAGTTTTATGGGTCAAAATAGGTTTTTTGCTAAATAACTAAGTTTGGACCTATAAAAGATCAAATTAAAGACATAAATCAATGATTAGAACCTAGTTGAACTAATGTATGTGATTTACCAAGTTCAAAATGGTTAAAATCTTGGGTTTTTGTTGAAAATTCATTCGTCGGGGCTTCGAATCTATTCCTGGACCTTCGAATCTGTTCATGAGTTTCTCGAATCTATCATTAGATTCGAGATGACCATGATATTCGAATCTGTCCATTAGACTCGAAAAGGGACACTTCGACTCTGTTCCATTCGAATCTGTACTTTATTTATTTTGTTTAATTTAAACTTTATTAAACTTGTAGAAATTTAATTGTGTTGGATTTTGTATTTAATCAAGTACAAAATAAAACAAATTTTGAATTTAAACAAGTTTATTGATTTTTAATAAGTCTAACATTTTTATTTATTGTGCAGATATGGCAGTTCGTGCTTTTGTCCCGAAACATAATATGGTCCTTAATCCAGACAATAATATCCCTGAGGCGCAGGGATATCGCCAAGTTTTGGATTTCCTAGCTGAATCTAGGATTAGCTTTGCTCTATATCATAACATCCCAATTGTTCTTTCATATGTGCGGCAGTTCTACGACCATTTACAAGTTGATTGCACTGTCACCCCGACAGTTCTAAGAACGAGAATCGCTGGACAGCCGTTAGCCTTCTCAGCAGACATGTTGCGTCAGGTTCTGCAGTTGGGATCACAGGAACAAGAAGACGGGCCTATAGACTTTCCATTGAGTATTAGGCAAGCCGCGTTTCTAAGAATGGGCTATAGTCTGGACGTTACGAAATCATCTTATATGAAAAGTGGATTGATAGGGCAGTGGCGATTTCTGGTCCACGTGTTCATGGTTTGTTTTGCGCCAAAGAAGGCTGGTTTTGATTACATCGTCTCAAAGATCCAATCAGGGGTGATTGCGATGGTGTATAATAGGAAGTTCAGCTTCTCGCAGTTGTTTTTCTCGGAATTCATCCATCAGATTATAGCTCCTGACAGAGAAAGATTCCTTCTGTATCCAAGATTTGTGATGATGTTGATAAGGCACTTCTTGCCGAATTTGCCACAATCAGATGATTCCCTGAGCGTGAATATTATGGATAAGCGCATCTTTTCTTATTGTTCCTCACATCGAGGAAGGTTAGCGGTTCCGGTGGCGCGTCCATTATTTGGAGCAATTGTAGACAGGGAATTTCAAGCCCCAGGTGATGCCAACTGGGTAGGGGTAGTTGATATTCAACAACAGCAACAGCAACAGCAACCGCAACGCCAACAACAGCCGCGTGCTAGGCCGCGTGATCCACGACGCCAACAGCAACAACCTGCTAGTCAAATTCAGGCATCCAGGCCTTCAACAAGTGAACAACCACAGGCACAAGAAGCAGGGACTTCAGGTGCAGTCCCCGAATCTGAGCAGATTGCTCAGACCTTGGAGGAAATATGGTCTTCTGGTCCTAATGCAAATGAAGATGTGGCAGCAGCATTAGTGGGTGAGCTGCTTAGTCCGCCTGGAGATGAAGATGATATATTTCGTGATGTTGACGAATACGAACCAGAAAGGGCAGCTGACGCATTAATATCTTCAGAATCCGAATCAGATTCAGAGGAAGTTCCTGCAGCTGCAGTTCCTGAAGTCCAAATTGGAACTTATGGTTCGCGATTGATTGTCAATGAAGGTGGTTCGAGGAGGCGAGAGGCCAGGGAATCGGAGGAGTCAGATTTTGAAGAAGATGAGACTGGTCAGTTGGTGACAAGGCAACGGGCCAAACGTCACAGGTTTATGCAGGGGGCTTCATCAGAGTCCGATGCACAACCTCAGCCTCAAACCCAAACCCAACCCCAAGTTACAGCTCCACCATCACCGCCACCTCAGCAACATGAACCCTACATTCCCCAACCATTCAATCCTGCTCCCTTTCAGTCCATCCCTTCTACATCAGCAGCCTATACCGACAATCAACGAATCATGCAACTCAAGAGCCGTGTCGACTTTCAGAACGTTCAAATCATAACTCTCACAAAAGCAGTCGGTGAACTCCAAGAGCATAACTCTAATCTTGATAAGGAGAATGCAGAACTGAGAAAGATTGTTGAAAGTGTTAGAGACAAAAACACGGAGATTAAATCGTTTGTTGCTGATCAATCGTCTGAAATCCGAGCAATGCGGTCCCTCCTAGAGCAACTTATGAAAAATCTACAAACTCAGGGGGAGACGAGTTGTAAAGATCAGGAAGTACAGCGAAAAGATGATGATAATGAAGGTAATGATCCCGGTGCGAATAAAGAGATTGAGTCTGTAGATTTTCCTGCAGCTCAAGTTATACAAGTTCAGGGGGAGCCTAGTCAAGGCGAAGGAGAAAGGGGTGAAGCTAGTTCATCTAAACAGCCTTCAGACTTTGAGATCAGTGAGATGATTGAAGCACTCATGGATCTCGATGATGATCGTCTGGATGGAGGTTTTGATTATGAAGATGAAGAGCTTGAAGAAGGAGAGTTTATTCCGGAAGAGATAGTAGATTGGCAACCTGAAGATGAAGTAGTAGCTGATGAGGATGATGAAGCTGACGAAATAGTTGTACAGCAGAATCCTATCACTGACACTTATATGATAGATGGAAATAGAATTGTCGATGTTGACATAGTGAATGCTGCCTTGAATCCTAAGTCATCGACTGAAGAACCAGCAAGAGAGCTAAGTAACGAAGAAAAAAGGAAGCTATGGTTCAGAGCCGAAGAGAAGGAGTTAGCAATTTGGAGATCAATGAAAGTGCCTGGTACAGGGAAGCTATCTGAGCGAATCTTAAGTTGGTTCTTTGACAGAGATCTTCAACTTTTTATAATTAAAAGAAAAGACGGGCTTCAGTACCTAAGGTGAACATTGAAAGCATTCAACACCCTTCCAAAGATTGAAATCACAGCGCTTGCATGGAAAGATCTGATAAATATTGGTGATGATCCTTATGCGAATGTAATTGAAAGAATAATAAGAAAGGAGGGGAGATCTAGGAAGTTTGAACGGTTGAGTCCAAGGGTCGGAAGAAGAGTCGAGGATAAGTCACGTATTGATCCTCTTACAGGCCGACCTTGGATGAGGATTCAGTACAAACCAGTGAAATGCCTGAGGAAGGTACCTCTGAAGAAAATGCCACAGAATGTTTTGCGAAATCTACATTGGTGGTATGCTGATACAGAGACCGGGGAAGCAGTCATGGAAGATTTTGAAGAAAAGGTCATCCTTAGAGTCTATGACCCGCTTCACCTGGTGAACCTATCTAAAGAAGACCTGCAGATTTTGTATAACTGTAAGATTTCCAGTGACGCACATATGGATACTGAGGCTAGTAAGTATGAAAATGTGGTCAAGGTTTGCGTCGAGAAAGGTCTGTATGCTGGTAGTGTTTTGAATCAATAATAAACCATGTTCTTAAATCAAATGTGTGAATTATTAGAAGCTATCGTCAAGGGGGAGTCTGTTGGTACATCCCGTGTGACGATAGCAGTCTAAGTTGTCTTACATTGTGATTTAGCATATGTTTGTTATATATATATTATGTATGATTGATGATTATCAGTGTTTGTATGTTTGAACTTGATGTAACGTATTACAAGAAGTTCAAACATAAAGTTCAAAGATAAAATCAGTCATAAGGTAATATCATAAGTTTCAAACACTTAGTTGTATATGTCAAAGGCTAGATTCGAATTGCATAAGAGGATACATTCGAATCTGTGATAGATTCGAATGAGACCTTAGATTCGAATATAGGATAGATTCGAGACTGTCATGTTGGACAGACTCGAATGGGCCTTGGGCCAGATTCGAGTCTGACCCACATCAGATTCGAATCAGGGTCTATAATTAGGGATAGACTCGAATGATTAGAGGACTTTTTGCAGAATTCGTGAGGAATTAAGCAAGAGGCGATCTCGAGTTTATCAGCTAGGTGAGTGCCGTTTCGGAGAGAATTAGTACGTAGGATCGTTCGTGTGTCGTTCGTTCAGCGTCTAATAGTCTCCGTGTTTCCGTTGGTTGAGAGTTGTCCGTCTAACCGTCAACGAGGATTCCGCACTCGTTCACGGATCCGCGTCTAGATAGATCTTGCAGTGGTAGACCTTACACTGACTTTTTGTGCAGATTGGCACCAAGAGTCAACTATCTTTTGAAGCTTAGCATGTTTTATATCTGTTTCTCTCTTTTCTTCCAGTAAAATAGAGTTGATGTGTTTTAATTCATCAAGCTCAGTTTCCAACTTATGGAAACTTTCCAGTCTACTGTATTTTGTTTCAAGATCAGTTTTAAGCTTAGAGATTTCAAATAATAAAACAGTATGCTTCTCAACAGCAGCTTTCAGATCAACAAGCATATTTTCAAACATTTTAACTTTTTCTTCAGAACTGTAATCCATAAAATTTTTTACCTTATACATCATTGTAGGGTTCCAGTTCTCCAAGCTGCTGAAGGCTTCAGCTTCAGCCAGATCCTGTTTGAAGTTGCTTGTTGATGAGACATCAGTGTTGACTATCAGACATTGGTTGTCTTCTTCATCTGAAGATGAATCAGACTCCTCCCAGTCACAAGTCTCTGCCATGAGTCCCTTTTGTCGGTTGGAAACCACTGAGTTTTCCAACTTCCTCAGCTTAGCCATGGCCATAAGGTACTTAGTCCTATAGCCATCATCCGTGTTTGTCTTGTGTGGTTTGGATGACTGACCAACAGCTTTTGACACACAGTGAGAAGCTATAAGGCCCGTTTTGCCGCATTTAAAGCACTCAGCTTTGGTCTTGTCAAATACTTTCTTTTTGACAGCATTTGAACTTCCCTGCAGCATGTTTCTTCCAAACCTTTTATTGTTGAACCTTTTGACAAGCATGGCTATCATTTGCTCATCATCTAGTTCAGCAAGCTCTGCATTGTCTTCCTCATCTGACATTTCCTCCTTATCATCAGCCTGTTGATCAGGTTGAGTGAACACATCACCTACCTGATTTCCAGGATGTCCCACATTGGCCACAAAGGCTGCACCTCTCTTAGGCATTTCCAAGGCATTTCTCTTCTGTTGCCTTGACTGCTCATCATTCAGTAAGGATCCATACAAGTTAACAAGATCCATACTTCTGATGGTACCTGAATTTCTTAAAATTGTAGAAAAATAATTCCATTCTTCAGGCAAGATGTCTAAGAATTTATTCACCAGAGTCGGGCTGTCCTTAGTGATCCCAACAGCTTTGAGATCATTAAACAAGAGCTAAAAAACCTAGTGTAGGTTTCTGTGAGAGTCTCCTTTGGTTTTGCAAAAAAAGAGTTCATACTGTCTAACAAGATTGTTAATCCTGTTGTCCAGTGTGATTGTGGGTCCATCATAGACGGTACACAAAGTATCCCACATCTCCTTTGCAGTCTTCATCTTCTCAACCTGTTTGAAAAAATCATCAGGCAGAGAGATAACCAGGTTATTCCTGGCCTTTGCATCCAGAGCCACCAGTCTTTTGTCTTCATCAGACCATTGTGCTTTAGCTTTTTCAAAGGTTCTGATTTCAGGAGCAGCTGCTTCAACCGCTGGAGTTATGGTTGTAACTGAGGTTGGCACATAGGGACCCTCCATTACAATCTCTGGTAGTTGTACATCCAGATTCTCTAAGTAGAGCATCATTCTGCACTTCCAACCAGAGAAGTTCTGATGATTGAACTTTGGAGGTTTGCCCATTGAACCATTGTCATAGTATGAGGAACTTGCAGCACTGTTGTCCATGGAAACTTTGGGAGAATGAGAGATCTATAATGACACACACTCTAAACTGGTCTGATACCAGTTTTAGGTCCCGAAAGACATCCCAAGTATATAGCCTTAAGGTGTAGAGGGGGGGTGAATATTGCAATTTAAAAACTACACACAGTTTTCTCAATGTTTGTATGTATTATCAAAAAATGTTAATTACAAACGAGCTTGAACGCGGAAAGGTTCAAGCGGAGATGACAGATACAACAGTATGTTTAACTAGTCTAAGACAAACTTAAACTAGTTACAATGAATACACTCACTAAAAATCACCCACTGTGTTTACAAGACTCAGAGGAACAGCTTGGATAAGAACAGCTTAGACACAAAGCACTGTTTTATCCAGGTAAAATTGCATGCATGAAAGACACACTTGAATGCACGTTCACTCTTGGGTTCAGCACTTAGCTTTTTGGTTTGGTCTTTCAATCCTTGGAAGTTTCTTTTTATACTCACTCAGAGGATCTAAGTGAAGCTTCTTCATTGGACGAATGGAAAAAGGGAAAGTCTTGTTGAAAAGACAACGTAAACTTTTCTGCACATTCTGAAAAGCAGACTTCTCTCCATGTGGGCAGAACTTTTGTCTTTTCACTTTGTCTACTGTTGTATTGGCTTTAACTAAATAAGGAATGTCAACTTTGCGTCTTTCTTCCTTTGTTAAGGCCTATTTTGATATAAGTAAAAGGTCTGTCACCCTTTTACAAATATCCTTTTGTCTTCATGTAACAGAACAGTGTGGGCAGGCTGTGCAGTTCTGATTTCCACTTTGTCTTCGACTTCGTAAACTAATCTTTTAGCCAAAAACACTACATGAGGACTTGGAAACATATTCCAAAGAGTGTTTAGCTTGTTCACAAAGAACAGGTTTTGTTCACAAAGAACAGAACACTTGTAAACTGCCCAAGCTGCTCACCAGTGTAGAGCAGCGTAGACAGTTTATGTCCAGCCTGTTCAGGAGACAGAACAGCTTGGACAAACTGTCTTTGTTGCAACGAATGCAACACATAGAACAGCTCTTGCTGATATTGCAACTCACATAACAGGTTCTAATAAGGCATAAACAGGCCTTAAATTATACCTTTCAAGTGCATCAACAGGTTTGATTTAGAATCTCCCCCTCAGATGCAGAACAGGTTTGACTGAGGCCTTTTTGTGCCTAACACTTACTGATTTCCTTATGAGCAATGGTTATTCTAGAGGTAAAGTGGATACCACATTGTTAATAAAGAATGTGAAAACTGATATTATGCTTGTTCAAATATATGTGGTGACATAAAATTTGGTTCTACTATTGAACTGTTATGCAAGAACTTTTTTCAATGCTCATGAAATCCAAATATGAAATGAGCATGATGGGTGAACTTACTTTATTCTAGGATTAAATGTTAAACAAACCTCATATGGAATTTTTATCTATTAAAGAAAGTATACCTTAGATCATTTGAAAAAGTTTAAATGTGATCAAAGTTCTCCCATCAAAACCCCAATGGCAACCAATGTAAAGTTGGATGCTGATGCCTGTGGCAAAGTTGTTTCAGTAACAGCTTACAGAGGCATGATTGGGAGCTTGCATTTTTTAACTGCTAGTAGACCAAATATTATGTTTGCTACCTATTTATGTGCTAGGTTTCAAGCTGATCCAAAAGAATCACATCTAGCTACTGTCAAAAGAATCTTCAGATATCTAAAGGTTACACCAGGTTTAGGTCTTCGGTATCCCAAAGACTCCAGCCTTGAACTAATTGGCTATTCAGATTCTGATTTTGCAGGCTTCAGGCTATATAGGAAAAGCACAACAGGTGGATGTCAAATCCTTGGTGGAAAGTTGATCAGTTGGTGTAGCAAGAAGCAGAATTTTGTTTCTACTTCTACTGCTGAAGCTAAGTACATTGTTGCTGGAAGCTGCTGTGGGCAGATTTTATGGATGCAACATCAGCTTGAGGATTATGGCCTTGTATATAGGATAACTCGTATTCTGTGTGATAATACAAGTGCCATAGCCATCTCCAACAATCCAGTCTTCCACTCTAGAACATAGCATATTGAGATCAGACATCACTTCATAAGGGATCACATCCAAAAAGGTAATGTGGAAGTAAGTTTTACTTCAACAAAAGAACAACTTGCAGACATTTTCACCAAACCTCTTGATGAAAACAGGTTTAACCTTATATGCAAGCTGGGTATGTTAAATAAAAGTGACTAAGTGTCATTGATGTTCTAAAACTCACTTGCTCTAATTTGTTAAAATTTATTAGAACCGCTTGGACTAAACAGATTTTACTTGTCCTATACATAGCCAGTTTTTGAAAATTAAGACAGCTTAGACGTATAACAGGCTTGACAAAATAAGTTTTCACTTCAAACCTGCTTAGTTGTACAAACTCCAAACCTGCTCACTCTCCAAATCTTTCATACAAGTCAATGCCTTATAACCTGTTCAACTATTGAACAGGTTTCACAATGAAACCTGTTTTCATATAGTTGCACAAGTTGCATGAACAGCTTGAAGAGGGAGCAGTGTGTGATAAAACCTGTTCATCACAGGTTTGAACAACAACTTAGAACATCAGGTTTTAATTACCTTTGTTTACATTCAAGTTACTTAAATTACGTATTTATTTAACTTAATTACCTATGGATAATGTTCGCTAACGTGTCTTAATAGTTAAAAAGGTCAAGTTGTCTGACACCCATTCTGACATGGAAAACTGTTCCGTTTTCCGTTAAGAATATTTCAAATCAACCGTCCAAATCTTTCTCTATCCTACTCACTCACATTCAAATCCTATAAATACCCAAACCACTGTTTCATCTTCTTCTTCATCCTAATACTTCTTCTGATAAACCCTAACTGACTAATTGTCAAATATCGTGCATCACTACTACTCTCCAAATGGCTGACCAAAACAACCCCCTTTTTCTTGTGTTCGTTGGTGATGATGTTGAAAAACATCCCTCTGTCACCACAATGCTCACAATCAAACCCACCAACTACATTGCCAATCTGACCATTCCCAAAAAGTATGTGGGAAAAGGCTATGAACCCATGGTGGAGTTTTTGCAAGCCCTTCCCCTGCACTATGCAATGAAAGCCTCTCCTGGTGTCATGTACAAGGAGATGGTCTATGAGCTCTGGTACACCTGTTCATATGATTCATCCAACAAGACTATCAGGGGAACCATTCTCAATGGCACTCAATCCATTGAAATTACTACTAGTCTTCTCAGGGAAGTACTTCATCTTCCCACTGCTGATAAATATGACAAAGCTCAACCTGAAGATGAACAGATGGGGAATCTGCTACGCTTCCGTGGTGTATCAGAACCAAAAGTGGGTGCTACCTTGTTCAGGAGGGATCTATCTCCAACCTACATCTTTTTATTTGCCTCAGTGGTGATGAGTATAAGATACAAGGTTGGATCATTTGATCAACTCAGTAGAGATGAGATCCCCATTGTTCTACAGTTTGTCGATGGGACAACCCTGAACATAGCAAGATAGATTTTCTTGAACCTAAGGAATCTGGTGGAGCAACAACAACGTCCAGGTGCTGTCAAGATATCCAAGGTTCCTCAACCTCATTTTCAAACATGTATGTGGTGAGAAACTTTACAATACTCAACCTTACCTGTCTACTGCTACATTTACAGTAATTGGAAATAGGGTGTTCTATGCCACAGTTCTTGAAAATGAACCTCCTCTGTCAACACCAACGAGGAGGTTGCTTGGTTTAGTGGAAGGACTATCTACTCAGAAGGTGGACCCAGTTTCTGCTTCCATGGGAAAATCCCAATCAAGGCCTAAGCTGATCAAAAGGGCCTTGCAATCAACTGAAGTTGAGCCTGTCCGCAAGAAGGCTAAAACAGCCAAGTCTGCCCGAACAGCCTCAGTGGCTGAGGGGGAGCAGACTACTCACCCTGGTTCTTCAGTTGAACCTGAAGCCTTTGTGGCTGGTGCCTCTATGGCACATGAGACCATGGAACAGGATGAACCTGCGGTTTCTGACCCAGTCTAACCTCCAGTCCAAACAGAGACCCACATCACTTCTCCACAACATCCATCCTCCACTTCATCCCTCAAATCCTATAACAGACGCAAATCATTAGCCAAAAAGAAGCCATCCTCCCAAACTAGCCTTTGTGACCCCTCCCAACAGGAGTCACTTGACAAAGAAGCAACCCCTGCTGCCTTCACTTCTCCTATTTTGGGAGTAAGTGCAGCAAACTTGGAGCACGCTTCACTCCAACAAGAGTCCACCCTGAGTCAGCCTAGGCCCTCTGGTTCCTCCCAACAGGAACTAGTTGTACAAATGGAGACCACCACATCAACTATCCAATCCTCTCAACAGGCAGAAGACATTAAAAGGTAGGAGCCCTCTCCACTCTACACTGAGTTCACACAATCACCTCCTCATACTTCTTATACACAATATGATGAACCTCAGGGACTAGAATATCCCTCTGGTGAGGCTACCCCCAAAGTGCACATTCCATCATCAGTTTTCACCACTGATGATGTTGAAATGCACATCCCCACTCCCCATGAAGAGGTTCCTATAAACCAAGGTACTACTGAGGGAACCACCACTGGTCTTCATGAAGGTGTTACAATACCAGTAGCATCTGAAAGGCCACCAACTCCTATCCCGTCACCTCATGATGTAGATACAGCCACTGCTGAAGGTCCCCTTGATGCTTCCAAGCTGGGCCATTTGATTTATGCCCAGGCTATGGAATTACTATCCAACGCCACCCTACCTTCACACACTGAACCCCATACTCCCCAATCCTCACCATCACCATCACACTCCTTAACATCAACCTAATCCAAACAGTCAAACCATACACCTCCAACACCCAAAGATCTATCTTTGAAGGTTCAGCTGTCTGTGTTGACCAACAAAGTTGGCTCTTTGGAACACTCTATGACCTCCCTCACTTCCATCATTTCAGACTTTGTGTCTGCCCAGCTTCAGGGGTTCCTTGATTCGTTCAGCACATCTTTCCAACCCCTACTGCCCAAGCTGATCATTCTTCTAAGCTGCTTGCACTCACTGCACAGCTGCAACCACTATCCTCCTCCCTCTCATCAATTCTTTCTAACCAGCAGGACTCCGTGTCCACACTAACAGCTGTTTCACAACAGTTGTCAGCCTTTGCTGAGACCTGCTCAAATACTCTTTCATCCATTCTGGCCATCCTAAATACCTTAGTGGTATCTCAGTCCAATTCTGTGTCCTTAAACTTTGATGATATACAAGAATCCCTTGAACTAACTCTTCCACAACTTCAAAGTTTGGTTTTCACAGAATCTGACACGGCTACTATCTCACAGCTGTCCTCCCTTGCTACCTCTCATTCTTCTTCTCTTCACACCTGTGTTATCCAGTTAGCAGAGGTTAAGGACAACTTGGCTTTCTTAATGCATAGCCTTGTTGGTTTCAAACCTTTTCCGAAAACTATTGCTGTCCAGCCTGTTGGATCCGTTCCTTCAGGCAGACCTATTGTTGAAGGCTCTGTGCCATCTCCTTCAAAGGGGGAGAAGATAACTGCCTTGAAGACCAAGTCTAAGGGGGAGAAATCTTCATCTGCCTCTAAGGAGAAATCAGCTTCAGAGGGCAGGCAACAGAACTTTCACAAACTGGCCTTATTGCGGGTTTTTCCAAAGTCACTGAAACTGCTCAGCCTACTCAGGATGGATCTCCAAGACCTGCACCATCTAAGGGGGAGGAATCCATTCCTGAGGACAGTCCAAGCAGAAGGACGAACTTAATCTTGGAACATACCGAGGAAGAAGAAAAAGAAGAGATGAAAGCTGCTCACACCAAAGCAGCAAAAGTTAAATGAAAAGCCTCATTGGACATTGACTAACTCAAGGCTGCTCAACTCAAACAAGAGCAGTTTGAGATTTTGGAAGGACAAAAGAAGGAAGGAGCCTCTGCCAAAGCTGCCAAGGCCTTTGCATTCAAGGAGGCAAGAAAAGTTAAAATGCCCTCCTTGGATGTTCAATGGAAACTGTTAGAGGCTGCAAAAGAGTCAGTGACTGAGAAAGAGGGAGAGAAAGAAAAGAGTGCACAGGTCTTAGTGACCAAGTCAAAGCCTGCATCCTCCTCAGCAATAGCCCAAGTACACTTTGACAACTTGGAAAGGAAGAAATTCTTTGATGTGGCCAACAGAAGACTTGCCAATGAAACCATGGTTAAAGTTGTCCCCATTTCAAAGAAAGGCAAGCAGTGGAAGATTCAAATAACCAGGCTAGGTGCTAAGGGTCAAGAATTGGAAACTTATTAGTACGCTGATGTTGCTTGCATGGGGAACAGAGAATGGGTTGAGTTGGCAGTTGCCCTGAGTAAATCAAAGTCTGAAACTGCTAAGACTATCAAGGCATATATCAAAACGCTGATGGACAAAGTCAAAAACCTGGGCCTGATCTCTGAAGAACGAATTAAAGGTACCTCACTAGTGGAACCCAAGATTAAGACCAGGAGAAAGAGAAAGGATACAAAGCTTTAAGAACTCCTTATGATGATTGATCTAGGCATCCTAGCTGTTGAATCAAAGGAGTAAATCACAGCCTATCCAGGAATGTTGAGCCTGAGGAAGGCAAACTCATAGAAGAACCTGAGTTTGGGGTTTTCTTTGTGGACCCCTTATCAAAGAAAATGTGTTTCCAGAGAGTATCTGATCTGCATAAAGTTGGTCTCAAGCAGATCATAGCCTTTAGAATCTCCGATCCTTTTAAACAATCATTAAAATGGAGAGCAGCTATCTGGAAACAGCTTAAAGGTTTCTATGAGAGAGGAGAACTTCAACACCCTGACTTCATGTTTCTCAGACATGAAGTAGAAGAAATTGAAGAGTCCAATGAGCACTTTGAACAATTGTTTGAAGGAAGGCCAAAACATGAAGGTCCGTCTACTGCTGAGTAGATGAACATTGGAAGCTGTCCATATGTTGGACAGACTTACCATTATTTTGCTCCCACCATCAATAGTCCAATTTATTGAAATTTTCCATGTACATATGTTTTACTTTATTACATCAGTTGTAATCTATCTTATTACATTAGTTCTAACTTACTTTAGTACATCAGTTTTACTTTTGTAAAACATGTGTTGTTTGTAATCAGTATCAGTGTATATATAAACTGATCTTTTACTTTACTTCAATGTTGTAATTTCATTTCAGCCAAGTGTATTGTAAAAATATATAGTGATCATTGATAGAATCAGCTTAGACTGATTATTGCAAATAGGGGGAGATTGTTAGGCCCAAAAAGTCATCAGTCAAACTTGTTATACATCTTAGGGGGGTATTATTAATCAAACATGTTTCATGCACTTGAAGGTATAATTTAAGGCCTCTTAATGCGTTATTGAAACCTGAAAAGTGATTTGAAATATAAGTCAAAGCTGCTTACCCTGTTGCATTTGTTGCAACTAAGGCAGGTTGTCCAAGATGTTCTACTCTGTTGAACACGTTGGACATAAACTGTCTACGTTGCTCATACCTGTTGAGTAGCTTGGACAAATTCTAAGTGTTCTGTTCTTTGTGAACCGTCTAAACACTTTATGGAATATGTTTCCATGTCTTCATGTATTGTCTTAGACCAAAAGATCAGTTTACAAAGTCGAAGAAAAAGTGAAAAAACAGAAGCTGCTAAGACTGCCCACGCTATTCTGTTACATGAAGACAAAGTGGATATTTGAAATTGTGACAGATCATTTCTTATATCAAAATGGCCATAACAGAAGATGAAAGGTTTAAAGTTGACATTCCTCTTTTAGTTAAAGCCTTCTGCAACAGAGACAAAAAGGAAAAGACAAAGATTCTGCAATCTAGAGACTAATGCTGCTTTGTCAGAACGTGCAGAAAAGTATGTTTGTCGTTTTGGAAAGAGATTCCACTATCTCTACAACCAATGAGGAAACTTCACTGGCATTCTCTGTGAGAGTACAAAAGGAAGCTTCTAAGGAATGTGAGATAACCAAGAGTGTGATATTCAGAACGTGCAAAGAAGTGTGTTTTCATGCATGCAAAGTTTGCTTGAATAAAACAGTTGAGTGTGTCCAAGTTGTTCTTGTTCAAGCTGTCTGTCTATCTGTCTTGTAATATCAGTGAGTTCATCTTTGTGAGTGTATTCATTGTAACAGGTCTGAGTGTGTCTTAGATTAGTAGTCTTTGTTGTTTCTGTCGTCTCAGCTTGAACCATTTCGCACTTCAAGCTTGTTTGTAATTAACACTTGTTGATAATACACATACAAACATTGAGAAAGTGTGTTGAATTTTTAAATAGTTGTATTCACCCCCTCCCCCTCTACAGCTTAGAGCAACATACTAGGGAATCCTTTTGGGACCTACAAAGTCACCACCCCACTAGGCGAAATAGGCTCTAATCTGGGAGACAATCTTCAGGTCGATACAATTGAAACATCGAGAGTAAATAAGGATCATCCTATTGAAGACATCATTGTGAATCCATATGCTGGTGTGAGAACTCGGAGTAGTGTGAATAGTAACACAGTGTAGTTATCAATGACCAATGACTCCGAGGCATTTCACACTTGTCTGTACTCTTGTTTCATCTCACAAATTGAGCCGAAGAATGTACAAATGGCTCTAAAGGATAATTCTAGTGTTGAAGCATTGCACGAGGAACTCTCCCAGTTCAAAGAGCTGGAAGTCTAGGAGTGAGTGCCTTTGTCTCGAGGAGCGGTTGTAATAGTGACCAAATGGGTCTTTAAGTGTAAAAGATTTGATCGAGGCATCATTACTCGTAACAAGGCAAGACTTGTAGTTAAGGGGTTCAACCAAAAAGAAGGGATAGATTATAATGAGGTGTTTGCACCGGTAGCAAGGCTTGAAGCTATCAGATTGTTTCTCGCATTTGCATCCTTCAAAGGCTTCAAAGTTTATCAACTAGACTTCAAGAGTGCCTTCTTGTATGGGAAAGTGAAGGAATTTGTGTATGTCGAGCAACCGCCATGGTTTACAGATCCCAAGTATCCAGACAGAGCATATAAATTCGATAAGGCTCTGTATCGATTACATCAGGCCCCTAGGGCGTGGTACGAGACACTGTCTACTCATCTCTTGGAAAATGGGTTCAAGAGAGGGATAATAGATAGTACACTTTTCATTCAGAGGAAAGGAGATGATTTTCTACTGGTACAAGTTTATGTGGACGACATCATCTTTGGGTCGTCAAATAAATAGATGTGCAAGGATTTTGAGAAGGTTATGAAGTCCAAGTTTGAGATGAGTGCGATGGGAGAGCTGAATTTCTTTCTGGGTTTACAAGTTGAACAACGAAAGGAGGGTATGTCATTCATCAGACGAAGTATGTCTATGAAATATTAGAGTGCTTTGGGATGGAAGGAACAAAACTCACAGCACATTTCAGTACTCCAATTCAAGTCAATTACAATCTAGGACTGGGTTCCGATAGTGATACTGATGTGGATCCGACTTTATAACGGGAAATGATCGGGACACTTATGTATTTAACTGCTTCTAGACCTGGCATCATGTTTGCTATTTGTATCTGTGCCAAGTTTCAGGCTAACCCCAAAGAGATGCACATGAAGGCTGTGAATCAGATTCTGAGATACCTGAAGTCAAAACCGAAGCTGGGACTTTGGTATCATGCTGATGGAGATATGGAATTGGAAGCTTACACAGACTTAGATTATGGAGGGTACAACTTGAATAGAAAGTCAATAATGGGAGGTTGTTAGTTCCTAGGAGGGAGACTAGTGTCCTGGCAATGCAAGAAACAGACTTCGATAGTCGTGTTAACATGCGAGGGTGAATATGTAGGTGCGAGTAGTTGCTGTTCACAGGTTCTGTGGATTCAACAACAATTGCGGGATTACGGTTTGACTTATACTCATACTCCTATTAGGATAGACAATCTATCCACGATCGCAATAACCAATAATCCGGTAAAGCACAATAAGACTAAGCACATACATATACGCCATCATTTTATTCGTGACTGTGATGAGAAAAACCTGAGTAAATTTATAAAAGTTCCAACGGAAGACAACTTTGCGGATCTGTACACAAAAGCATTTGATAGATCACGCTTTGAGTTGTTAGTCCAACTAAATGGGATGCAAAATCCAGAGTAACATGTCCTCAGTAGATAATCTTTCTTTTAATTTTTTAAGTTTTAGTTTGTCTTATTAGTTAATTTACTTAAAGAAAAACAAAACACAAAAGAAAGAGAGAAAAGCCTAAAAATACAAAAAAAAAAAAAAAAGAAAAATGAAAATAAAGAGAGAGGTCTTGGAGTTACAGGATCAACATGACGAGATTTCGCAAAGTCTAACAAACTCTAAGTGTTAAACTTTCACACATGATGCAGCATAAAATCTCAGTGATGTACATGTTCATGTTTAGATGTGTTGGTAGGCACAAAACATATAGGTTTCCCTAAAAGCTATAAAACAATCAAGAAATTTTCATATGTGTAACTAACTTAGACGTATGACCAATAGGTCTTAATTTCTGTGTTAGAGTCTCACATACAATAATTATGAATGAGGTATGTAAATCAGTCTGGGGGTGTACGACTTCATCCAAATACATCTTAAATAAGGAGCAAGCATGAAACGTACAGAGAGTCAAGACATGTCGCTTTGTTGTACGTAAGTACAGACCTGTCACCGCTGTTTTGACTCAATATAGCAAGATATGTCGCTTTGTTGTACGTAAGTACAGACCTGTCACTGCTGTCTTGGAAAAATAAAAAAAGTATGCTCTACCCTAAGACAAACTAAGACACTCTGTTGTATGTAAATACAGAACTGTGTCCGACGTTGCCTTTTAAAGATGATTTGAAAATACCTAAAAGTCATAATGATTGTGTTAGGCACAAAAAGGCCTCAGTCAAACCTGTTCTGCATCTGGGGGGGAGATTATTAATCAAACCTGTTGATGCTTATGAAGGTTGAATTTAAGGCGTGTTATATGCCTTATTGAAACCTGAAAAAGATTTGCAATATCAGCCTAAAGTTGTTCTATGTGTTGCATATGTTGCAACAAAGACAGTTTTGCTCAAGCTGTTCAGTCTGCTGAACAGGCTGGACATAAACTGTCTACGTTGTTCTACACTGATGAGCAGCTTGGGCAGTTTACAAGTGTTTTGTTCTTTGTGAACAGAACCTGTTCTTTGTGAACAGGCTAAACACTTTATGTAATGTGTTTCCAAGTCCTCATGTATTGTTTTTGGCTACAAGATCAGTTTACAAAGTCGAAGACAAAGTGGAAATCAGAACTGCTCAGCCTGCCCAAGCTGTTCTGTTACATGAAGACAAAAGGTTATTTGAAAAAGGGTGACAGACCTTTTTCTTATATCAAAATGGGCCTTTACAAGGAAGAAAAACACAAAGTTTACATTCCTTATTTGGTTAAAGGCAATGGAACAGTAGACAAAGAGAAAACACAAAAGTTCTGCACATGTGAAGACAGGTCTGCTTTTCAGAAAAGTGCAGAAAAGGTTATGTTGTCTTTTCAACAAGACTTCTCCTTTTTCATTTCGTCCAATGAAGAAGCTTCACTTAGATCCTCTGAGTGGGTATAAAAAGAAACTTCCAAGGATTGATCTATAAGGCAAAAAAGCTAAGTGCTGAATCCAAGAGTGAACGTGCATTCAAAGTGTGTCTTTCATGCATGCAAGTCAGCTTGAATAAAACAGTGCTCAGTGTATAAGCTGTTCTTATTCAAGCTGTTCCTCAAAGTCTTGTAAAACATAGTGAGTGATTCTTAGTGAGTGTATTCATTGTAATTAGTTTAAGTAAGTCTTAGACTAGTTAAATATATTGTTGTATCTGTCATCTCAGCTTGAACCTTTCCGCATTCAAGCTTGTTTGTAATTAACATCTGTTAATAATACATACAAACATTGAGAAAATTGTGTGTAGTTTTTGAAGTGATGTATTCACCCCCCCCCCCTCTACAGTTTAAAACTATACACTTGGGATATCTTTTGGGACCTACAACTGGTATCAGAGCGGTTTAGAGTGTGTGTCATTCTAGATCTCTTATTCTCCCAAAATTTCCATGGACAATAGTGCTGCAAATTCCTCATAATATGACAATGGCTCAATGGGCAAACCTCCAAAGTTCAATTATCAGAACTTTTCTGGTTGGAAGTGCAAAATGATGCTCTACTTAGAGAATCTGGATGTACAACTACCAGAAATTGTAATGGAGGGTCCGTATGTGCCAACCTCTGTTACAACAATAACTCTTGCTGTTGAAGGAGCTGCTCCTGAGATCAGAACATTTGAGAAAGCAAAAGCTCAATCGTCTGATGAAGAAAAAAGATTGGTGGCTCTTGATGCAAAGGCCAGAAACAATCTGGTCATCTCTCTACCTGATGATGTGTTCAAATAGGTTGAGAAGATGAAGACTGCCAAGGAGATGTGGGATACTTTGTGTACCGTTTATGATGGACCCACAATCACACTTGACAACAGGATTAACAATCTTGTTAGACAGTATGAACTCTTCTTTGCAAAACCAAAGGAGACTCTCACTGAAACCTACACCAGGTTTACTGCTCTTGTAAATGATCTTAAAGTTGTTGGGATCACTAAGGACAGCCTGACTTTGGTAAACGAATTCTTAGATGTGCTGCCTGAAGAATGGAATTATTTTTCTACAATTTTAAGGAATTCAGGTACTATCAAAAGTATGGATCTTGTTAACTTATATGGATCCTTACTAAATGATGAGCAATCAAGGCAACAAAAGAGAAATGCCTTGGAAATATCTAAGAAAGGTGCAGCCTTTGTGGCTAGTGTGAGACAACCTGTAAATCAAGTGAGTGATGTGTTCATTCAACCTGATCTACAGGCTGATGATAAGGAGGAAATATCTGATGAGGAAGAAAATGCAGATAGTGCTGAACTGGATGATGAGCAGCTGATAGCCATGCTTGTCAAAAGGTTCAACAGGAAAAGGTTTGGAAGAAACATGCTACAGGGAAGATCAAATGCTGTAAAAAAGAAAGCATTTGACAAGACCAAAGCTGAGTGCTTCAAATGTGGCAAAACTGGCCATATAGCTGCTGACTGTGTGTCAAAAGCTGTTGGTCAGACATCCAAACCACACAAGACAAACAAGGATGATGGCTAAAGGGTTAAGTACCTTATGGCCATGGCCAAGCTGAGGAAGTTAGAAAACTCAGTGGTTTCTAACAGGCAAAAGGGACTAATGGCTGAAACTTGTGACTCGGAGGAGTCTGATTCATCATCTGATGAAGAAGACAACAACTGTCTGATGGCCAACACTGATGTCCCATCAACAAGCAATTTCAAACAGGATCTGGCTGAAGCTGAAGCTTTCAGCAGCTTGGAGAATTGGAATCCTACAATGATGTATAAGGTACAAAATTTTATGGATTATAGTTCTGAAGAAAAAGTTAAAATGGTTGAATATATGCTTGTTGATCTAAAAGCTGCTGTTGAGAAGCATGCTGTTTTATTATCTGAAATATCTAAGCTTAAAACTGATACTGAAACAAAGTCTAGTAAACTAGACAGCTTCCATAAGTTGGAAGCTGAGCTTGATGAATTAAAACACATAAATTCCATTATATTTTAGGAAGAAAAGAGAGAAACAGATATAAAACATGCTAAGCTTCAAAAGATAGTTGACTCTTGGTGCCAATCTGCACAAAAAGTCAGCCACTGTATAGGTCAGCAGATCCCTGCACAAATCCAAGCCTATCTTGGAGGGGATCTTGACAAAGCAACTTCCATTGTTGAGGTTAATAATTTAAAAGAAGACTTGTCCACTCTTGGTGAGCTTCCAAACACTTTTATTCAAAGAGTGAATGGTAAATTAATCTCAACAAATAGGTTTGTCAGGCCTCAAAACACTGACAACTTGTGTGAACCCAACTCAAAAGCTGTTGATGAAATCAGTCTTTCATCTAATAAGCTTGCTAAGTATTCTGCTGATTCACAGAAGCAAAAGAAAGGAAAGCATGTCCAAACTGCAGCTGTGGACACCAAACCTGTTGACAAAACAGACTTTGGGTCTAAAGCTGGTGTAAAAAGGCATACAAATCCTTTTAATGCTGAACACTTTGAAAATAAGTTTTCAAAGGGAAAGCAGTCTGCCTTTAGAGTAAGTCTCAGGTTGAAGGCAAAACTGCTGTGATTTCAAATAAGTTTTCTAATCATAGTGGTAAACTGGTTTTAAATGAGAATAAGTATTTAAAAACTAGGAATAATGATTATGTTGATAGGCAACATCAATCACATCTCAGGAAGAGCAAAGGCAAAGCCATTGCTCCGCCTGAGAGATCTGGAAATAAGTTTCCTAAACCTGTGGAAGGTCAAAAGCCTATCAAGCTTCCTATCTTTGATATCTGCCCTCCTAAAAAGAGGAAAGAAGAGACAGGCAAAGCTGTGGTTTTTGAACTTTCCACTCAAGCTGTTGATTCATCAAAGAGTAATAAGTTTACTAAACCTGTTGATGGAATCAACAGAAATAATTTAGAATGTGTTTCTAAAAGATCTTCTTCCAAAAATGCTAAAAGAAGAAAATGTTATAAATGTGGAATGAAGACACATTTGGCCAAAGACTGTCCTGAAACTGTGGACATAAGGCCTGCTGACTATGATGTTTCCCTCATTGCCAACATAAACATTGTTGAAAACATCTTAGCTGATGAGAGTGGTATTCAAGTTGATACCATTCAAATAGGGAATATTAGTGTTGACATCACAAGTCCATCAACAAATGTTGATGAAGTAGGAGAAGTCATCTCTGTGATGAGTTCCCCTAAAAATATCTAATATTCTTCTTATCACTTTGCAGGAAAAACAACCATCCCAGGTTTGGTACTTGAACAGTGGCTGCTCAGGGCATATGACAGGTTGTAAGGACCTGAAAAAGGGCCAAAAGTCACATTTGGTGACAATGTACAGGGATCCACTGAGGGATATGGAACTCTTAAAGCTGGTGCTGCAGTGTTCAAAAGAGTAGCCTATGTGGTTGGGCTAAAACATAACCTTGTTAGCATAAGTCAACTGTGTGATGCTGGCTATAAGGTTAACTTTGATGAGCACCTGGGTTACATATTGGATCCCCAAGGCAAAGTTGTGCTGTGTGCTCAACGAAAGAAAGGTGTATATGTTGTGGACATGCAATCTGCTGATCCCACAACTGAAACCTACTTTCTCACAAGAACAAATGCAGACTTAAACTGGTTATGGCACAAAAGGCTGTCACATCTGAACTTCAAGAACATCAATAAACTCTGTAAGAAAGAGTTGGTGACAGGTTTGCCTTCTATGACCTTTGTTAAAGATAAACTCTACACAGCTTGTGAGAAAGGCAAGCAGAGAAAATCATCATTTAAATCCAAACATAATTTCTCTATTGATACTCCTCTCTTCTTAATCCATATGGACTTGTTTGGACCTGTTAATGTCCCAAGTCTAGGAGGAAGAAGATACACGTTAGTAATGGTTGATGAGTTCTCCAGGTACACATGGGTTATCTTCTTGAAGAGCAAAGGAGAGGCTGGGAGAGAAATTATTGGATTTGTGAAAAAGATGGAAATGCTGAACTCTGCCCAAGTAAAGCAGCTTAGAAGTGATCATGGTACTGAATTCAGAAACAGTACTCTTGAAGACTTCTGTGAAGAGAGAGGAATTACTCAAAACTTTTCAGCTGTAAGAACTCCACAACAAAATGGAGTTGCTGAAAGGAGAAACAGAACTCTCATTGAAGCTGCTAGAACCATGCTGTGTGCATCAGGTTTACCTTCATCATTCTGGGCTGAAGCTGTCAACACTGCCTGCTTCACCCAAAACAGATCCTTTGTGGTGAAAAGATTCAACAAGACTCTCTATGAGCTGCTCAAAGGGAGAAAGCCAAATGTCAGTTACTTCCATGTGTTTGGTAGTCCTTGTTTCATTCTGAATCAAAGGGACCAACTGGCAAAGTCTGAACCAAAAGCTGATGAAGGTGTGTTTGTTGGTTACTCTGCTATCTCCAAAGCCTACAGAGTATACAACAACAAAAGGAAGGTGATAGATGAATCTATCAATGTCACCTTTGAAGAGTCCAAGAATGCTTCCACCAAAGCTGTTCCTGAATCAGTTTCAGGAGAATTAAACTTTGATGATCTGATGCATTCAAACAGTGAAGAGGACTCAAAAGCTTCCACTACACCTAGTGTGGAACCTGTTAATCATGATGGGCATGATGATGATTATGTCAATACACCCTGTGTGAATAAGTGTACTGATCTAATTACAACTGCATGTCCTGAACCTATCAATGCTGATTTTCCTAGTTCCTCTGCTGATATGTTCAACAGTGGTTAGTCATGTTCAACAAGTGACCAGGCTCAAGACAACAGTGTGTCTGAAAATCTTGAGAGCTGTTCAACAGGACCTGCTGAAGCTGCTGATAACTCAGGAGAATCGTCATTGAAGAATGATCCTAAGTGGATCAGATGTCACCCTAATGATCAAATTATTGCTGATATCAGTAAAGGGGGACAAACAAGGTGGGACAGCTTAGGAAACTTTTGTATGTTTTCTAGTTTTGTTTCACTAATGGAGCCAAAGAAAGTGGATGAAGCATTAAAAGATGCCAATTGGATCACTGCCATGCAAGAAGAACTCAATCAGTTTGAGAGAAACAAGGTATGGAAGCTGGTCCCTGCTCCTAAAGGTAAAACTATAATTGGCACTAAATGGGTTTTCAGGAATAAAATAGATGAGCAAGGTCATGTCATTAGAAATAAGGCAAGACTGGTTGCTCAGGGTTATAGACAGGAGGAAGGAATTGACTATGTTGAAACATTTGCTCCTGTGGCCAGGCTAGAAGCAATTCGTTTGTATCTAGCCTACGCTGCTCATAAGAGCATTAAGGTATTTCAAATGGATGTGAAGAGTGCATTTTTAAATGGAAAGCTGCAAGAAGAAGTTTATGTCAAGCAGCCTCCAGGTTTTGAAAATGAACAACATCCAAGTTTTGTCTATAAGTTGGACAAAGCACTCTATGGTCTCAAACAAGCCACTAGAGCCTGGTATGACACTCTTACTGAATTTCTTATGAGCAATGGGTATTCCAGAGGTAAAGTGGATACCACACTGTTCATAAAGAAGGTGAAATCTGATATTATGCTTGTTCAAATTTATGTGGATGATATAATATTTGGTTCTACAAATTAGCCGTTATGCAAGAATTTTTCATTACTCATGAAATCAAAATATGAAATGAGTATGATGGGTGAACTTACTTTCTTTCTAGGATTACAGGTTAAACAAACCTCAACTGGAATTTTCATAAATCAAAGAAAGTATACCTTAGATCTCTTGAAAAAGTTTAAATTTGATCAAAGTTCTCCTATTAAAACCCCAATGGCAACCAATGTAAAATTGGATGCTGATGCCAGTGGCAAAGCTGTTTCAGTAACAGCTTACAGAGGTATGATTGGGAGCTTGCTGTATCTAATTGCTAGTAGACCTGATATTATGTTTGCCACTTGTCTGTGTGCAAGGTTCCAAGCTGATCCAAAGGAATCTCATCTAGCTGCTGTTAAGAGAATCTTCAGATACCTGAAGGGTACACCAGGTTTGGGTCTTTGGTATCCCAAAGACTCCAGCCTGAACAAACAGGTTATTCAGATTCTGATTTTGCAGGCTGCAGGCTAGATAGGAAAAGCACAACAGGTGGATGTCAACTTCTTGGTGGCAAGTTGATAAGTTGGTGCAGCAAGAAGCAGAACTCAGTGTCTACTTCTACTGCTGAAGCTGAGTACATTGCTGTTGTGGGCAGATTCTGTGGATGCAACATCAGCTTGAAGATTATGGGCTTGTGTTTAGGAAAATTCCTATTCTATGTGATAACACAAGTGCCATAGCCATTTCCAACAATCCAGTATTTCATTCAAGAACAAAGCATATTGAAGTCAGACATCACTTCATCCGGGATCACATTCAGAAAGGTAATGTGGAGGTAAGTTTTATTTCCACAAATGAACAGCTTGCAGACATTTTCACCAAACCTCTTGATGAAACAAGGTTCAATTACCTTGTCAGCAAGCTGGGCATGTTAAACAAAAGTGACCAAATGTCCTCAAAGGTCTAAGACCTTGTATGTCTCACACTGCTCAAGTTTCTTAGAACAGCTTAGGCAGGACAGGTTATACATGTTCTGTACTTAGCCATTTTTCTGAAATCCTTGAACAACTTGAACAAAGACAGTTTACTCGTCCCGCCTGGTCTGATGGTCCATTCTTCATTCTGCTCATTCTCTCACACTGATTTACAAGATATTGTCTTGTAACCTGGTCAGCTATTGAACACAACCTGTTCCTACATAGTTGAACAGGCTGAGGGAACAGCTTGAAGAATGAACAGCTTGTGATGACTCTGCTCATCACAGGTTTGACCAACAGCTTAGACCAACAGTTTTAATTACCTTTCTTCAAACTTAAGTTACTTAATTTATGTTTTTATTTAACTTAATTACTGCAGATAATGTGGGTTACGTGTGTTAGTGATAAAAAGGGCTCAAGTGGTCTGACATGGACAACCGTTCCGTTTTCCGTTAATGACTTTTTCAAATCAACCGTCCAAATCTTTCTCTCTCATACACACTCACATTCAAATCCTATAAATACCTCCTACTGTTTCATCTTTGTCTTCCTCACTATTTCCAGAAATCCTCAAGAACCCTAAATCGACTAAGTGTCTTCTGCTTTTCTAAACCCAAATCCTTCACAAATGGCTCAAAGAAATACTCCCTTTCTTCTAGTGTTCGTTGGTGATGATGTTGTCAAACACTCATCAGTTACCACAATGATGACCATCAAACCCACCAACTACATTGCCAACCTAACCATTCCCAAAAACTATGTAGGGAAGGGTTATGAACAGATGGTGGAATTTCTTCAAGTTCATCTGTTGAACTAAACTATGACTGCCACTCCTGGTGTCCTGTACCAGGAGATGGTTTACGAGTTCTGGTACACTTGTGCCTACAACCCCAACACCAAAGTCAAGGGGACTATTCTCAATGGGACTCAGACCATTGAGATTACTGCTGATCTTCTAAGGGAGGTTCTTCATCTGCCCATTGCTGAATCTTACGACATGCCCCAGCCTGAAAATGAGCAAATGGGAAATTTGCTACGCTTCTGTGGTGTAGCAGAACCCAAAATTGGAGCAACGCTGCATAGGAAGGATTTGTCTCCTACATACAGCTTTCTGTTTGGATCAGTGATGATGAGCTTCAGCAGCAAAGTTGGTTCATTTGACCAACTGAGCCGTGATGAAATCCCAATAGTCCTACAGCTGGTGGATGGGACTACGATTGATATGGCTAAGTGGATCTTTCTGAATCTGAGGAACCTGGTGCAGCTAGAGCCCAGACCAGCTGCTGTTCGATACCCTAGGTTTTTGAGCCTCATATTCAGACACATATGTGGTGAGCACCTGTACAACTCTCAGCCTTTACTTCATACTGCTGCATTCCCTGTAATAGGGAATAGAGTTTTCTACACTGCTGTACTCCCAAATGAGCCTCCTCTGTCCACACCAATGAGGAGGTTGTTAGGATTGGTGGAAGGACCCTCTGCTGTGAGGGTGGATCCAGAAGCTGCTGCTCCCACGAGAAAATCCAAAGCCATGTCAAACTTGTTAAGAGGACCCTGGCAACCGCTGAAGCTGGGCCTGTGAAAAAGAAGGCCAAAACACCTCAGTCTGAGCCTGAACCCTTAGCATCTGTGGCTGAGGGGGAGCAGGCTTCTCACCCTGGTTCATTTGTTGAACCTCAAGCCTCTGTGGCTGGTGCCTCTGTGGCACCTGAGACTATGGAACAGGCCAACCCACCTGTTTCTGACCCAGTCTCAAAACATGTCCAGTCTGAACCCCTCATCACCTCTCCACAATGACCTACTTCATCCTTTCAATACCAACGAAAATCCATCTCCAAAAAGAAACCAACCAAAACAACCACCTCCTCTGTTCCCTTCCAACAGGGTTCAGTTGTAAGAGAAGCAACCCCTGCTGCCTCTCCTATATTGGGAGAAGGTTCAGCCCAATTGGAGCATGCTTCACTCCAACCTGAGTCTACCCAGAGTCAGCCTAGACCCTCTGGTTCCTCCCAACAGGAACCAATTGTACAAAAGGATATCACCACTTCAGCTATTCCAACCTCCCAACAGGCTGAGAATATTGAAAGACAGGAGCCCTCTCCACTCCATACTGAGTCCACACTGTCCCCCACACAAATCTCCTTACATCCTGAGTCAGCACGAGGTGCCCACGCTGCTGGTATAGACCAATCAGCAGCTCAGCCTCAAACTTCTGCTCCCCATGATACAGCTGTCCTACACCAAACAGCTGTTGAGGGACCAACAACCCAAGCTGATGAACCTCAGGGATCATACCATCCCTCTGGTGAGGCTGCTCCCTTCATGCAAACTCCATCAGCAGGTTTCACCACTGCTGATGTTGAAATGCATATCCCATCTCCCAATGATGAGGTGCTTTTACAACAAGGCACTGCAGAGGGAACCCCCACTGGCCTTCATGAGGATGTTGCAACACAAGCAGCATCTGAAAGGCCCCCAACATCAACCCAGTTTCCTGATGAAGCAGCTACAGCCGCTGCTGAGGGACCCTTTGACCCCTCCAAGCTGAGCCACATTACATTTGCTCAGGCTATGGAGCTTCTATCAAATGTTCCTCTTCCCTCTCCATCCCATCCTCATACACCAGACTCATCATCATCTTCTCCATCTACCCAATCTAAACAGTTAACCCATACACCTCCATCTCCTAAAGACCTGCCTTTGAAGGATCAGCTTTCACTACTGACCAACAAAGTTGGTTCTTTAGAAACCTCTATGACCTCTCTACCATCTCTTATTTCAGACTCTGTGTCTGAACAGCTTAAGGGATTCTTTGATTTGTTCAAGGATTCCTTCCCTGCCACTCCACAACCAGATAATTCTCCACAGCTGCTTGCACTCACTGCACAGCTGCAAAATGTGTCGACCTCCCTCTCCTCTATTCTTTCACTGCAACAGGACTCTGTGTCCTCAATGACAGCTATTTCTCAACAGTTGTCATCTCTCATAACTTCTTGCAACACTACTCTTCCTGCTACTTTGGCCAGCTTGAACAACCTCATTAGCTCCCTTTCCAATTCTATGTCATCAAACCTTGCTGATGTGCATGATTCTCTCGAATTACATCTTGCACAGCTTCAAAGTTTGCTGTTCACCGAGTCTGATAGGGAAAACATTGTTAAGCTGACCTCCCTTGCTGATACACAATCCTCTTCTCTTCAGTCCTGTCTTACCCAGCTTGCAGAGGTGAAGGACAACTTGGCATTCTTAGTGAATAGCCCTGTTGGCCCCAGGCCTGCTGCCAAAACTGCTGGAAAGCCTGATGACTTTGTGTCTTCAGGCAGACCGGGTGTTGAAGGTGCTGGTCCATCTCCTTCAAAGGGGGAGAAGTCGTCTGCCTCTAAGACTAAGTCTAAGGGGGAGAAAACTTCTTCTCCTAAGGAGAAACCAGTGCCTGCAGCACAAAATGGTCAACAAGCAAGAGCTTCAACAGGTACACTGGAGGGTGCCTCCCATGCTGCTCAGCCTACTCAGGTTGAATCTCCAATCCCTGCTCAATCTAAGGGGGAGGAATCTACTCCTGAGGGCAGGCCAAGCAGCAGAAGGAGGCATCTGATCATAGAAGAAGAAGAAGAGGAGGAGGAAAGTCCTGAAGCTGCTGTCACTACAGCAGCTAAGGGTAAAGAAATAGCAGCAACTGATCCTCAACAGCAGAAAGAAGCAGAAATCAAATTTCACAATGCCAGGGCCAAAGAAATGGGTCTTCCTATGCATAAGTATTTTGAGTTTAGAGAAGAACAGCTTCAAGCCCTGGAAGCCTTAAGAAAAGAAGAAGAGTCTGCAAAAGCTGCTAAGTCTTTTGCACTTCAAGAGGCAAGGAAAGTTAAAATGTCCTCTCTTGTTGTGCAAAAGAAAATTTTGGAAACTGCTAAGGGATCAGTAGAGGAAAAGGAAGCTGAAAAAGAAAAAAGGTGCTCAGATCTCAGTGGCCAAAACTTCAGTACCTTCTGCAAGAGCTCAATTTCACTTTGACAACCTGGCAAGAAGAAAATTTCAAGATGTTGCTGATAGAAGGCTTGCTAAGGAGGCAATTGTCAAAGCTGTGCCAATTTCAAGAAAAGGCAGTCAGTGGAAGTCAAAAATAACCAGAATGGGTGATGCAGGCCCAGAACGAGAAACATATGACTTCACTGATGTTGCACAAATGGGGTACAGAGAATGGATTGAGCTTGCAGTTGCTCTGAGTGAGTCCAAGTCTGAAACTACCAAGACTATCAGAGCATATGTAAAGAAGCTGATAGAGAGAGTGAAAAATCTTGGCCTGATCTCCAAAGAAGTTAGTGAAGGTGTCTATGTGACACAACCTAAAATAAAGGCCAGAAGGACAAGGAAGGACACTGAGATGGAACAACTCCTCATCCTGATAGAACAAGGTGACTATGCTATTGAGATGAAAGGAGTTGATCACAGCCTGCCTAGTGGAATTGAGTTTGAAGATGGCAAGATCATTGAAGAGCCTGAGCTAGGGGCATTTTTTGTAGATCCCTTAACTCAGAAGAAATGCTTTCAAAGAGCATCAGATCTATACAAGGTGGATCTGAGACAACTGGTAGCCTTCAGACTTGAAGTTTCATTCAGGCAGTCAAGCAGGTGGAGAGCAGCAGTCTGGGATCAGCTCAGAGGCTGTTATAAAAGAGGTGAACTTGGGGATCCCAAGTTTATGATAATAAGAAGTGAAGTTCAAGAACTTGAGGATACCAGAGAGGAACTTGAAAAGATGTTTGAAGGTCCCCCTCCATTGTGATGAAGTGCATCTACCATCTGGGTAGGTGAAGAATGGAAGTTGTCCATCAGTTGGACAGGCTTACCATTATCTGTTCCCAACAAAAACAGTCCAATGTACATTAGTTGTACTTTAATTACATAAGTTGTAATTTTTCTTTTACATTAGTTGTCATATACATTAGTACATCAGTTGTACTTTTGTAAGAACATGTGTTGTTCAAATGTAATAAAAAATCAGTGTATATATAAACTGATCTTTTACTTTATGTTGATGTTGTAATTCTATTCCAACAAATGTACTGTAAAAATATATAGTGACTTTTGATAAGACCAGCTTAGACTGGTTATTGCAAATAGAGGGAGATTGTTAGGCACAAAAAGGCCTCAGTCAAACCTGTTCTGCATCTGAGGGGGAGATTATTAATCAAACCTGTTGATGCTTTTGAAGGTTGAATTTAAGGCCTGTTATATGCCTTATTGAAACCTGAAAAAGATTTGCAATATCAGCCTAAAGCTGTTCTATGTGTTGCATGTGTTGCAACAAAGACAGTTTTGCTCAAGCTATTCAGTCTGCTGAACAGGCTGGACATAAACTATATACGCTGCTCTACACTGATGAGCAGCTTGGGCAGTTTACAAGTGTTCTGTTCTTTGTGAACAGAACCTGTTCTTTGTGAACAGGCTAAACACTTTATGGAATGTGTTTCCAAGTCCTCATGTATTGTTTTTGGCTACAAGATCAATTTACAAAGTCGAAGACAAAGTGGAAATCAGAACTGCTCAGCCTGCCCAAGCTGTTCTGTTACATGAAGACAAAAGGTTATTTGAAAAAGGGTGACAGACCTTTTTCTTATATCAAAATGGGCCTTTACAAGGAAGAAAAACACAAAGTTGACATTCCTTATTTGGTTAAAGGCAATGCAACAGTAGACAAAGTGAAAAGACAAAAGTTCTGCACATGTGAAGACAAGTCTACTTTTCAGAAGAGTGCAGAAAAGGTTATGTTGTCTTTTCAACAAGACTTCTCCTTTTTCATTTCGTCCAATGAAGAAGCTTCACTTAGATCCTCTGAGTGGGTATAAAAAGAAACTTCCAAGGATTGATCGATAAGGCAAAATAGCTAAGTGCTGATTCCAAGAGTGAACGTGCATTCAAAGTGTGTCTTTCATGCATGCAAGTCAGCTTGAATAAAACAGTGCTCAGTGTATAAGTTGTTCTTATTCAAGCTGTTCCTCAGAGTCTTGTAAAACACAGTGAGTGATTCTTAGTGAGTGTATTCATTGTAATTAGTTTAAGTAAGTCTTAGACTAGTTAAATATACTGTTGTATCTGTCATCTCAGCTTGAACCTTTCCGCATTCAAGCTTGTTTGTAATTAACATCTGTTAATAATACATACAAACATTGAGAAAATTGTGTGTAGTTTTTGAAGTGCTGTATTCACCCCCCCCCCCCCTCTACAGCTTAAAGCTATACACTTGGGATATCTTTTGGGACCTACAGATTGTATGTCTGTCTTCATCACAGAAGCATGTCTAAGTGTGGGACATGTAAGGTAATTACTTGATAGATAAAAGGGCCAAAGGAAAATTCTAAGTGTTGCGTGTTTAAGTGGACAAGAATACTGACAATCGACATGGTATTTATGTCATAACAAACAATAAAGGGATTTCAAAATTTCAAAGTGTGAATGTGCAACACTAAAAGTGAGTAGGCAAAGCTATCTAATTGAACCTTCTACGACTCTCTCGCAAAAAGATTTAGCTAGTGTAATTTTATTTTTAAAAAAAATTCAAGCAAGTTAGATATATTATTTAATTATTTTCATTTCTTTTCTTTTACTTTATTTTATTTTATTTTATCTCTTTTTAGTTTTCTAGGTAGACAGATTTTAAATAAGTAGGATTGAGGTTAGCCACTAGGATGCATTTTAGTTCGAAAAACCAAAAATTCGTAATAATCTGTTTACTTAATGTGAAGTGTTTCGTCATGAGTTGAAAGAGTTGCAAAAGTTGAAAAAGTTGAAAAAACTGAAAATATTTCAAAGTTTTTCAAAATTTGAACTTAAGTTCGTAGAAATCTAAATCTGTATAAAGGTATGAGAATAATTTCGCACGAACTTAAGTCACTTAAGTTCGTAGCACAGTAGGTGGAATATATATAGTGCAAAGGCATTTAATTCATTCACCTACTCACGAATTTATTTCCTCACGAACTTATACTCGGAGATCACGAACTTAAAAGGGTTATTACGAACTTGTCGTCTTTCACGACATTATTTCCGTTACATGAAGATACTACTGTTCCAACTCGAACTTATCATCTATACATTTTACGTTTAACTCTAAACAAGAAAGTAAGTGATATTTGGGAGTTTGAATGGTTTTTATCGTGTATTTTAAGTTTAGATAACTGAAATACAAAGGTTTACAAACTCTAGTTTAAGGCTATAAAACTTAAAATAGAACCTCAATAAACTCGATTAGAACATTTTAGGACTAGATTCATGGATCAATTAAATTTAAAAAGTGTTAAATCATGAGTTTTGATGATGAACTTACCGACCACGAACTTGTTCATCGAGAACAAGTTCGTACGAACTTAATTCAAAATATCTACAAGTTCGTACGACATTATTCAGAATAAGTTCGTGTGAACTTACATATAAGTTCGTAGGTCTCTAAGTTCGTACGAACTTATCTAAGTTCGTGTGAACTTATTTGTGTTTTAAAAATTCAGTTTTTCAATTTTTAACTGTTTATTGCATGTGCAGGAATGGCAGACCGTGCTTTTGTCAACAAGCATTATATGGTTGTCACTATTGACCTCCAAGCACTAGAAGCAGGGCAATACACGGAAATTCTAGAATTTTTGACAAGATCAAGGGTAGTTTACGCTTTAACTCACTGCCCGACATTGATGATTCAGTATATCCAACAGTTTTGGAGTACTATTCACTTGGATACTTCAGTGATGCCCCAGGTTCTCTGAGCTAAAGTGAATGGCCAGGAAATTGCGTTCTCTGCTGATGATCTGAGAGTGATTTTGAGTTTGGGAACTGAGGAAATGAAAAATGGTCCAATTGATTTTCTTGCGTCTATAAGGCAAGCAGCATTTCAAAAGATGGGATATCCACAAGATTTAGGCAAGGCATCTTATGTCAAAAGTGGGTTGATAGGGCAATGGAGGTATTTCATGCATGTACTGCTGGTGTGTCTTGCTCCAATGAAGGCTGGTTTTAAAGTGATGACATCCAAGCTCCAATCTGGGATGATCTCACTTGTATATAATAAGCTTTATATCTTCTCAAGCTTCTTTTTTGCCGAATTTATTCATCAGATTACAGCGCCCGGTCGCGAAAGATTTTTGCTATATCCGCGCTTTGTAATGATGATCATCTGCCACTACTTGTCGAACTTGCCACCTTCACCTGAAGTGGTTGTTGTAGCTGGGATTGAAAAGAGGATCTTTGCTGACTGTCAAAGTCACTGTCAAAGAAGGGCAGAGAATGTGCGACCGTAGATGACTCCACTGTTTAGCTCTACTTGATCCTGATTTTATTGCTCCAGCTGGAGACAAATGGATATAAAACGAGCCACAACGTCAGGCAGTGGCGTAAGAAGCAGCAGCTCCCCCAACCTCCACCTAGGTCAGCAACGGCAGCTGTGGTTACTACTCCAGTAGCTCAAGCTGATCCGAGACAAGAGGCATTAGAAGACATTTTTGCACAAGAAAAGCAGCTCAGGAAGCTATCAGCCGGAAGAGTCTAATGTGGCTTTTGCGACTGCTTCGGAGACAGATTCCGAGAACGCCAGTGACGTCAGGGAGGCAGCAAATCCAACGACGAATCTGAGTCGTTATCGTTCGAGAATAGTCGTGCCGCAACAGACTGAACAACAATAGTCTTGGCACTTACAAGATGAAGAGGATGATGTAGCATACGATCCAGATGAAGAGGTTTTGGTTGCCAGGCATCAAAGGGCAAAAAGGCAAAGGATAGATCAAACCATGCCTTCCACCTCAGCATCCGCCATTCCACCAGAAACCACCACAACCACTCCATCCACATCCACATCCATCGATAGCCAAACCCTTCTTCAACTGAAAGCTCAAGTTGATGTCCAGACAGTCCAAATACATCAACTAACAAAGTCCAAATATAACCCTCTAGGCCATATTGGACAAGTTGCTTATAGATCATGCAGCTCAGGGGGAGAGTTGTAGAGGGGACGAATTGAGGAAAAGTTAGATGGACGATGAAGGAGACGACCCTAGTGTGAGAAAAGACAGTGAGCTACCAGATCTTTCTCAACAACAGACTGCTCAGCTTGTTGATCCGCAGGGGGAGCCTGAATCATCAAGCACTGACAAGGGTAAAGTCAAGGCTCCCGAAGCTACAGAGATTATTGAAGAAGAAATGATTGAAGCCTTGATCGGGTTGGAAGACGATGAGATAAGATTCGATTTTGAGGACTATCCAGATTAGGAAGATCTTGAGGAAGGTGAGTTTATTCCCGAGGATGTAGCTAATTGGAAGTCTGAACGATGAGATAGTTATGGATGAAGATGACGAAGTTGATGAAGTGGTCATATAGAAGCAACCTGTCACGGAGCTATACGAGAATGAGAATCAGAACGTCATAGACATTGATATGCTAAGATCTGCATGTATTGATGATTCAGAATCTGATATGCCTGACCGGGAGCTGACTAAAGAAAAGAAAAGGAGATTATGGTTTTAGAAAGAAGAAAAGAAGTCTGACTTGGCAGTAAAGAAAAAGATGAGGCTGACAAGTCCAGGAAAGTTAACAGGTGGAATTCTGAGCTAGTTCTTTAGTAGAGAACTGCAGCTATTCATTCTTAAGAGAAGAGACGGACTGCAGTACTTAAGAAAAAGTCTTAGAGACTTCAATTCGTTTCGTAAGTGTGTGGTAAAGGAGTTGGCCTGGAAGGAGCTCATAAACCTAGGAGACGATCCCTAAGCTGATGTGATTGCAAAGATTATCAAAAAGGAAAGACGGTCTAGAGTAGGGAAAAGGGTCATGAATGAAACCAGAATACATCCTTTGACTGGCAGGCCAAGGATCAAAATGTACTACTAACCCGTTAAGTGTCTGAAGAAGATGTTTTGAGTAACTTGAAGTGGTGGTACGTTGATAATAAGACATCTGAGGCAGTAATGGAGGATAATGATGAGAATGTCATTTGAAAGTATATGATCCCCTGCATTTAGAAACCTCTCTCAGGGTGACTTGCAGAAGCTTCATGAGCAGGCTATTTACTTTCATGAAGGTTGGAGCTCAGAAGGCAAGAAATACCAGAGATTGGTTAAAGTTTGCGTTCAGAAGGATTTTCATGCAGGTAGTAATTTAAATAGGCCTAGTTCTATAGATTAATGAAAATACACTAGAAGCTATCGTCAAGGGGGGGAGTCTGTTGGTACACCCGGTTTGATGATAGCAGTCTAGTTTTTTGTAATAGATAGGGCTTTATTAATACAAGTCATTATTGTTTGTTCATATTTATGTCTTAAGTTCATGATTGTGTATTATGTTGATATTTGCATGATAAGTTCATGATTGACACTACTACAAAATGAGCCTATTGCAACCTTTTATAAGTAACTTTTATATAATTAGTTGCATTTGATTCTAAAGCAAGTTTACAAAAATAAAGGTTGCATTAGAAGATCTAATGCAACCTTTAATTAAAAAGTTACAATTTTGCTTGAAAAATGGCAAAATTTATAAAAAAGGTTGCATTTTTAATAGGTTAAAAGTAACCCTTATTTTAAAAGGTTGCATATATGTAAAGTAAATGCAACTTTTAAAAAAAAAAAAATTTACGTCTAACATGTAATTGTAATTTCTTTTATTTTTTCTTAAAAATAAAATATATAACTCTTTTTAGGATGTCTTCTTTCTTTACAAATCCCCCGCCCTTCACAAGTCTCCTAAACCTTTTGGGTGGTTCTTTACACTTCACAATCGAAAAATCATTAGGGCGTGTTTGATACCGAGAAATAATGACAAAGAAACGAAATAGTTTAATAATTTTATTCTTTGTTTAGGTTTGAAACTTTTTTCTGTATATTTATTTCACTGGCAAAGGTAAAGAAACGGGGGAACTGAAAAATTTGATGCTAAAGTAATTGCTTTTGTTAAAAAAAAGCTTTGTGGTTTGCAAAGGAGCGATTTTGAATACTTTATGGAAGCTCAAATGCCAAAAATTTAAGGGAAAAAAGTAACAATGTGCTTGGTGCATTGTTATAATCTTCTCATGGTTTTTCTTGTTATTTTTACAGTTAAACATAGGTTTCGTCATCTTTGCCGCAATTGCTCCGCCCATCGTCTTCAAAGGAAAATCTCTTGCGTGAGACAATCCATCCTTTCAATCCTTTTTTATACTCTCACTAACGGGTTCTCCTATGGGCTCAACGTATTTTGCGTTTCATACCATGTAACAGAGGTATCCTACTAGCGGTTGATCTTGTTGGCGATCAAGCTTTGGTCGGGGTGAGTTTTTATGCAGTTTTCGTCAATATGGAGTTTGATTTTGTTCCAGTACTTATGATGTTTATGTTGCATATATAGATCTTCTACTTATTGGGTTTGGGCTATTCTGTCTGGAGGCACTGCTTGGGTTATTAAGGTTCATATTCTCTTCGATTTTTCTATCTTGCTCTCACCTGAATGTTGTATCAAACAATGAACCTTTTCATGGTGTTTTGGTGCTACAATTTTATCAGTTTGATTATATTTGTTTGGGTTAGTTACTTATTATTGTTTGTGTGTGACATGCAACTTTGTCTTGGGATTTCGATATGTATATGAACACAAGTGGTTCTTTGGAGGATTTAGATACCTTTTTTTATTATAATTAACGATTATTATATGGAATATCGTGTTTTAAGATTTTTCTATAATTTGTGAAGGATTTTGGTACCTCTTAATTATTGTAATCGACATTTCTTGTGTAATGGTAATTGGTGATGCTTATTAAATGTATTCGTGTATGAAAAGGTTGCACTTTTTGTAACTAAATATATAAATGTTGCGTTTATAAATAAAAAAAAAGTTGCATTTGAATGTAATAAAGGTTGCACGTCAGTATGAAAAGGTTGCATTTGAGTTTTAAAAATAGTGGTTTTTTAGATTGAAAAGGGTTGCATTTAAAAATAAAAAAGGTTGCATTTGAGTTTGAAAAAAGTTGCATTTGATAGGAAAAAAAGTTGCATTTGAGAGTGAAAAAAGTTGCATTTGAGAGTGAAAAAAGTTACAATTGAGTATAAAAAAGTTGCATTCTAAAAAAGGTTGCATTTCTATGTTACATGCAACTCTTTCAAAAAAGGTTGCATATTCTGTCAAAAAGGTTACTATAGACCTAATGCAAGAGGCTATAATGCAACTATTTGTAAAAGGTTGCTTTAGGCATAATGTAACTTTTTTAAGGGCTAATGCAATAGTTTGTCAAGGTTGCAATAGGCTCATTTTGTTGTAGTCTGAAGACAAGTTCATGAGATATGAACTTATGGTGATAAGTTCATAAGGCTATGAACTTATGAGAATAAGTTCATGAGGCTACGAACTTATGAGAATAAGTTCATGAGGCTACGGACTTATGAGAATAAGTTCGTACGAACTTATGAGAATAACTTCGTACGGACGTAGCCCTGATAAGTTCATACGAACTTATCTGCATGGGCTTGAACTTATAAGTTAGTGGGCTTGGGCCATGCACGAACGTAAGGGTTATATCATGAACTTATCATTGCAAATTCATAAAGACTTGGACAAAAGCTTTCAAATTCGTATGTGTAAGATACAGAGCGAATTCAGAGAGTTTCATAGCATTCAAACGAAGCAATACATCGTGTGGGGTCGATACTTGTTCGGCTTGCATCGCGTTTGGCTCCGTGTTTCTGTGGGATCGATCCGTCAATGTTAAACGAGGATCCTGTATTGGTTTGACGCCATCACGCCTAGATAGATCCGTTGTGGGTGGACCTTACAGGGAGGATGTTTCAGTTTGGTATCAGAGCATTAGTTTGAGGTCTCAAGTGTCCACGAGGACTTGGACTCAAACTTATGTTATGATATTAGAATGGACTCCTAGGAAATGATCTGGACTAAGATAGGATTGATATGAACAATGGGAAAGAATAGAGGGTAACTGTAAAAAAATAGGACCAAGGATAAATGTTCTAAATATTATCTGTTATATTTCAGAACATGTCTGAAGACGATACGACCCCTCAACAGATGTTTCAAATGATGCAAACCATGATGGAGCAAAATAATGAAATTCAAGCTAAAATAATGGTTGAACAAGTCCAATCATTCGCTGATCAGCATAGGGCTAGGGATGAGGCAGAAGCTAAGCGCAATGCTGATAAAAGGAAACATAAAGAACACCAACATGGTGAACAAGATGACGGGCAGGAAGACTCGGGTTCTTCTGGCAAAGTAAAGGGATGCGGATTTAAGGATTTCAAGAGCAGTGGTCTTTTATTGAACTAGAGACGCTGTTACAGCACTGGAGTGCATTAATGCCACCGAGAGAACCTTCTGAATCAGCAAATGTGCTGAGAAGGATATCGTTCGATACGCCAATACTATGTTTACAAAGGATGCCGTCATGTGGTGGGATGGAAATGTTACTGTGTTGACAATGAGACAGTTTCGCACATGTCTTGGACCGAAATCAAGGAAGTATTCTCACAACAATACTCTCCTGCTGACGAGAAGTGTCGTCTGAAGGCCAAATTTTTGGGGTTGACCCAGGGAACGAAAAACAGTTACTCAATACGCTGTTGAGTTCACTCGCCTGAGCCTGTTTGCACCCCATCAGATTGACACAGAGTAGAGAAAGATACACCGGTTCGAGGCCGGACTAGACCTGGAATTCGCCAAACCATGAGTAGTGTTCGGTATACAATGTTTGTTGGATTATTAGAGGTTGCTCGTAATGAGGAACAGATTTTATTGCTCTCAGGATCTGTCATGGGATCACGTGCTACAGGTCCAACTCAACCATTACCGCCAAAAAGGCAACGAGAATCTAGATACACTGGATCGTCCTGATCATCACCACAATCATCTCAACCATCATCCTCAACAAGGAGGGGAAGGGCCTTTTCAGCCAATACTGAATCAAGGCATTGTCAACGATGCCGAAAGACTCATTTTGGGGACTGTAAAACCCAAGATATGTATTGCTATTGCTGCGGGCAGAAGGGGCATCATTTGGAGAATTGTCCCCGGAAAGCTGAGGCGTGCTATAACTGTAACAAAATCGGCCATCTTGCATGTGATTGTCAAAAGCCCCCGCGATCCCTAACCACCCAACAATCGACCGCAAGGTCTTCTGCAGCTTCCACAGCTCGTAGAGATGATAACACTATTAATTTATATGTTTCTATATCATTTTAGGATCATTTTAAGCACCGATACTTCGTTACATTATTATTATTACTCCAAATTATGTTTCTGGGTCAAGACGTCAAAGGGAAGCAACTCGAGAAAATTCAGCAAGATCCGAGCCGGAGGGGGCGCAAGCCTGCGCTGCCCTACGCTGCAAAACAGAGAGTTTGAGAGTTAGAGACGACTTCCAGAGCAGCCCAGGCCGTACCCCCAGCGCAGGGCGGCATGGGCCTACGCCCAAGCCTATGCTGGTGTGGCGCCCAATGAATCCAGACGTGTTTTCAACCCCAGAAACCCTAATTTCACATTCTCTATAAATAGGAGCCGAGTGCTCTCGTTTTTGGAGGACCTAAAATCATTGAACGAAGTGGCGAAGCCCTGCCGGATTGTACTCACGACTAAAGTACGAAACCGGTGTTTGATGCTTATGACGATCTCTATGATCACTCCCGATGATGAGCACACCATGAGCGGCTAAACTCCATAGCCATTTGCGGAGAATCTACGGCTAAGTGTTATTTTATCGTATTTCCATTTATGTATTGATGAAAGTTGGATTTGTTGAAAAATCTATGTGTATTCAAATGATAAGCATTCGGTTATGATTATGATTATGTGTTCTGGTTGGTAAAAGAAAGATAGTTCATCTTAGTGTTATTATTTGTGCCGAGTCAATTAGATTAGGGATTAGGATAAGTAATGAACGTTGCATGCGCTATGCCGAGAGTTATTGAATAAAACAAATACGATTAATTTAACCGTGCAATTAATTATGTCTATGTGATTGTTGCATGAAATTCGAGTAGGATAATACTTACGCCGTAGTGATTCTGTGAATGGTTATCTATTACTTGATTTGTTATTCGATCCGCTAGTTGTTTGCTTATTTTAGTTATAATTAAACGTAATCATTATTCCAAACAATTCAATCATTTTACAATTTAATCTCTTTTAATAAAATAAGGAAACTTGCTAATTAAACCTAATTACATACGCACTCCCTGCGGATCGACCCTTACTTACATACGCTAATAGTTAGATTTAGGGTTATTTCTACGGGCCACAATGACGGCTCGTCAGATTTTGGCGCCGTTGTCGGGGAGTGGTAACGTTAGTTAGGGCTATAATTTAGTTTTGGCCTTAGTTTTAAGTTTTATGTTTTAAGTACTTTAATTTAAATTTAGTCTTTAATTGTTATTATTAAAAATCACATAAAAAAATAAAAATTCTAAAAGGTAATTGTAGTCCCCTACTTTACCACCAAAAAAAATTATAATTAGTTTAATTAGGTAATTTAATTTAAAAGTTGTTAATAGTTTATGCTCACACGTCGATCGGCCAAAGGATTGCCGCTACGATTTGAGCCCGAAATCGAAAAAGTAGCTAAATCTAACCCAAAGACTGTCAAGATTTAAAAACAACAATAATTAATCACGGAGAACTCAAACGAACAAGAGGAGGAAATTCCCAATTTAGAAATTTCTAATTTAGAAGGTCCTCCGATTTAGCCACGAAATCGTGATCAAGAAGAACTTGAGCATGTAGCCGCTAGGATGGGTAAACAAGCGAGACGTACGGTTGAGTCACATCACCGCCCTAGTGATGTGCCCGACCCATCTCCGATTCGTTATCCTGAAAATGAGAACGAACCCGAAGTTCGTCCTCAGTTATTTCAAATTCTTCCAATCTTCCGAAGGATGCCAAGTGAGGAACCCTACAAACATTTAGCTGAGTTCACGGCTATTTGCAAAGCAAACCATGTGCGAGTATAACCACCGACGGTTTAAAACTTATATTATTTCCTTTCTCGTTGAAAGAGAAAGCGAAATATTGTTTTGTATCGTTACCGACCAATAGCATTACTACATGGGATCAAATGAAGAGAGAGTTCCTTTATGAATATTATCCCATTAGTAAAACTACCGAGAAAATAAAAGAAATCACTGGATTTAAACAAAAACCCGGTGAACAATTCTACGAAGCTTTTGATCGTTTGAATGAGTTATTAAAAGCCTGTCCACATCATGAAGTACCTAAATGGATGCTTATCAAAACATTTTTTGATGGTTTTAGTCAAAAGAGTCGTAATATGATTATTGCTTCCACGGGAGGCACATTTTTAGCGTAAGAAGATGATGAGCCTTGGGAGTTGTTAAATCAACTCGGTAAAGGCCTTAAGGTTCAAGTTGGGTCTGAAAACAGCATAGGAGTTCAAGTTATGGGCATAGACAATGCCTGGAAACGTGAGGTTAAAAGCGAAATTTCAGAATTAGGAAAGAAAATGGATCACTGATGAAGGGTTTCAGTTCAAACCCTAATATGTCAGTTAATTGTGTCACATGCGGTGATCCATCTCATCACTCCGAAGCATGTCCTCAAGTGCAATCCACTGAGGAATTCACTAATAAAGTTTACGATTTTAGAGCTCATAGAGAAAGGGATAACCTGTTTTCGGATACTTATAATCCGAGATGGAGAAATCATCCTAACTTCCGATGGAATAATGATCAGCCTACCAATCATCAACCCAAACCTAGATATGAACCACCAAAAAGAGACTATCAATATGGTTCTAATTCTGCAGCTAAGGATGAGCGACATTATAAGTCAAACCAACGTGATCAATGTGATCAACGACAATTCCAAGTGGAAACAAATATGACTTCTTCGCAATTCTCCGAATTTGCAGAATTTATGAAACAACAGTCAACTATTAGTACTAAGACCATGGAGATGCTGAGTCGCCAGATGGGTCAAATAGCTGAGTCACTCATAAGACGTGAAGAGGGGAACCTTCCTAGCAATACTATTCCTTATCCTTCACATGCTCATCATGGTAAAGATAAGAAACATGAAATAAATGAAGTTAATGAGGTATCAAACGAAACCACTTTGATAAGTGGTAGATAGGTAGATAATAAGAATGAGGTGCCTAAGGAACAAGAGGCAGAAGAAGATACCGACATCGAAGCCGTGTATGAAGAAAAAGTGGATCCAAAAAAGGAGATTCCTAAGAAAGTCACTTTCAAGGAACCAATTAAAGCAGATATTCTAACTCCCAAAGTTGGGGAAGCGTCTAAGGAGCAGGACACCTCAGTTCCTCCTCCTTATCCGACTGCTTTAGAGAATCCTAAATCCTCTCCTTACGGTAAAAGAGGCCCAAAACCAGAGGATCTGTGAGATTTGTTTAATCAGGTTAAGACTAATATTACCTTGATTAAGGTCATTCAGCAGGTTTCCTCTTATGCCAAATTTCTAAAAGATCGCTACACACAAAAGAGAAAGTTTAAGGTCTCGCTCCTTAAGCAGATCAATTTAACTGAACAATTAATTGCAGTAGTTTCGAGTTCTTTGCCTCCAAAGCTTAAAGATCCTGAATCACCCTTGATTCCAGTGACTATAGGTAACGTGCAGATTAAAAAGGCACTACTTGATCTTGGAGCTAGTGTTAATATATTGCCTAGTATTTTGTTTAACAAACATGATCTAGGTCAGTTACAGACAACTGGCATAATCTTGCAAATAGCGGATCCGTCAACCAAATGCCCAAGACGTTTTTATCAGATGTCATAGTTAAAGTTGAAGACTTTTATTATCCAGTTGATTTCCTAGTACTGGATACTGAGAGTTCAATAGGAGATAAACAACCGGCTATTATCTTAGACAGACCTTTAGCCACAATTAATGCTCAAATTAACTGTAAGACGGGAGCTATAGATATTGCCTTTGGTAATCGCAAGCTGAGATTGAACGTGTTTATTGCTTCAAATGTTGCCGCTATTGATTCAGAGTGTTTTCTGATTGATATGGTAGACGAACTTGCACAACAGCATAGCTTATTAATTAGTACCAAAGATACCACTGACTTGTTCTTTGCTGAACATGATTTAGCCAAAATGAATTCTACCGACTGTGATATATTAGAGGCAGTCATGGAATCCACATTAGAAGCGAAACAACCACCGTGGACTCATAGGACTGAAAAATTACCTACTGATTTACCTCAATCAGCGAAACCTTCAATATAACAATCACCTGTTCTAGAATTGAAAGAGTTGCCAGCTCATTTGAAGTACGCTTTTCTAGGTCAGATTGACACTCTACCTGTCATAATTTCATCAGATCTGACTGAAGAGCAAGAGAAAGCTATACTGCAAGTATTAGTCAAAAATAAAGAAGCAGTAGGATGGACTATAGCTGATTTAAAAGGAATCAGTCCCACTCTATGTATGCACCGAATCATTACTGATCCAGAAGCTAAACCAGCACGGGACACACAAAGGAGACTGAATCCTAATTTAAGGGAAGTAGTAAAAAAAGAAGTGTTAAAATGGTTGGACGCTGAGATCATATATACCATATCCGATAGCAAATGGGTGAGTCCAATCCAAACTGTACCCAAGAAGTCTGGGATTACAGTTATTGACACCGAAGAATGAGGAAAAATAACTACTCGCCCTATGACTGGTTTGAGAGTATGCATTGATTGCAGAAAACTTAACTCCGCTACTTCTAAGGATCATTTTCCATTGCCATTTATTTATCAAATAGTGAAAAAATTAGCAGGACAGAAGTTATACTGTTTCCTCGACGGATACTCTGGTTATAATCAAATTCTGATCCATCCAGAGGATGAAGAGAAAACCACTTTTACATGCCCATATGGCACCTTTGCCTACCGAAGGATGCCATTCGGTCTATGTAATGCGCCCGCCACATTTAAACGTTGTATGATGGCTATCTTTTCAGATATGGTGGGTGGTTCTGTTGACATACTTATGGACGCTTTTTCCATATTCGATAAAACTTTTGAAGATTGTCTAGGACATTTAGAGAAAGTCCTTAAGAGATGCACTGAAACAAATTTAGTATTGAATTGGGAGAAAATCCATTTCATGTTAAAAGAAGGGGTAGTCTTAGGTCACATTGTGTCCGAAAAAGGCATGGAAGTAGACAGAGCAAAAGTTCAACTAATTTCTTCACTTCCACCTCCCACTAATGTGAAGGGAATAAGATCATTCCTAGGACACGCTGGTTTCTATCAGCGTTTTATTAAGGATTTCAGTGAAATCTCCAGGCCATTGTGCAATCTTCTATCAAAGGATGTTGAGTTAATTTTTGATGAAGCATGTATGAAAGCCTTTGAGAAGCTGAAAATCAAAATTAACTGAAGCGCCAATTCTGCAATCTCCAGATTGGTCTCAATGCTTTGTGATCATGTGTGATGCGAGTGACAATGCAGTTGGTGCTGTATTAGGCCATAGGTTCGATAAAAAAAAACTAGTGGTTATTTACTACGCAAGTAAAACTTTTAACGAGGCACAAATCAACTACACAACTACGGAAACGGAATTATTAGCCGTAGAGTTTGCCCTAGATAAATTCAGATCATATATTTAGGGGGCAAAAGTAATTGTGTACTCAGACCATAGTGCTTTAAGGCATTTACTAGCCAAGAAGGATGCCAAGCTGAAACACCCATACAACAATAATACATTTTAAGTGTTTTAACAATAATTAGTACAATAATACTTGGGGAATTAGGGTCAAATTAAAACTTTTATAGCCAATGCATCATAAGCGATGCATCCGATTAACAACTATTAATGTCTACAAGGTTACAGGTCATGATCCTGCAAACGAATAGTTAAGGCCAGGAAGTCGGCTACCCAAACCCAAAGCAATATCCAAGTCATACCGTTAGTCTTGAATCTAATATCTTAAACAACGCATATGGAATATGTGATTCTAGCTCGATAGCTCAAAACCTGTAAAAATGTGAACTACTAAAGGGTAAACAACAAAAGTTGTTTTGTGAATTCTAAGATTAATATAAATAACAATTACACAATAATTATGTCTATCCAACACGTATTACCTATCAACCAAAACATCAAAGCCAAAGATGGCCAGTGCCAAGTTAGAAAGGCTATTGGCTTTTTAAAATATAACACCATTGAACCACATCTCACTGTGAACTATTAGAATTCTTGACATTATCATTATCTTATGTTCCACTGTCACCAACCAGCCTAGCCGAGTCAAGGTGGGAAACCAACTCAAATGTTGGGGTCCAATACACTGCTCGACATCATCGAGTCAAAGTGGGGATCCAAACGCACGTTGTAACGCTTTTACAAAGTCGCCTTACAAAGTCGGCACGTTACATTACCAGAGTACGTACTGCTAATGACTCCAAATCAAAGGTGATGACAAACATGCTTGCGGCCCAACGTGTCATAATCATCGCCACGAAGGCGGCCTGCTGCCGTCCTCACATGATGCCAACACCGCCACCAGGACATAACTCATGCTTGCGGCCCAACGTGTCCAATCATCTTCGCCCGCAGGCGGCCCGTTGCCGTCCTCACATGAGATAATCCCATCCCAATCCAATAACCACATACCCCATGATCGTCTAGGGTTCCCTGTCAAAGTCAGGAGCGGTATTGCCTCTATCAAAGTACGAGGCTGTCCCTGTCAAAGTCGGGACTTCCGACTATCCAAGTATGTCGGCCATCTGGCATCCAACGGAGCCACGAATATTCCATGGACACCCTAAGGGGTCTAAATCACATATCACAACAAATTAGGGTTCGAGATGACTCATGAGAGTCTATAATGGTCCATAAGACCAATTAAAAGAAACCACCCATGTGGTTCTAATAAGCATTCTTCATTAACGGTTCTAATACATCATCGGGGCCGAATGACATTTCTAATAAACTGACCGATTAAATAGCCCCTTATCGCCATCCATAATCAATTAGATTGTCACGAATAGTGACCCAATATATATAACTTAGAAGCGTCATGCATACAACTCAACTATTATTAATCAATCACAAAAGTGATTAGTCCAACCTACGATATCATCAAACGTGAATTACCCACTTCCAGCCAATATTATTCATACGGATAAGCAGTTACGCATACTATATGAAATGCATAAAAAACCGATCCACAACGATGTCAACTATCACGGCAATTCACTTTTCAATTCATGATCCATCAATATAGCATATAAATATGCATGATCAAATAGCATGTTATTATGGATGGTCACATATCATGTTATCAACAATGGCAAAAACAACAATTAACATGTAATAATTATTCTACATTAGTCCTAGAACTCAGAGTGATCGGCTTAGTAGGTTTTCAATGGCTTCCAAAGATGTTACAATAGCCCCAAAGATGGCTAAGACTTGCGATCAAGCCCCTTTCAACTCAACTCACCTATAAGCATCCGGAAAGCATACACGTAAGCCCCCGAACACAAGATATGCCCCTAAGAGTGGGATAAGGGTATTGAGTTATCAAATCGAAATTACTAAGTTCATATGAGGCCTTAGAAGTTCCGGAATCGATTCAAGGCCTTCAAACCCTTTAAACACTCAATTTAGAGGTACAATGAATGTATAAGACCCAAATCGACCCCTGACCAAACAAAACCAATTTTCGGGCCAGAAACATGGTCATGGCGCAATCAAGGGGTAGGTCGCACCGCTACCCCCTACTGGACAGCTCCCAGCTCATATTTTTTTGACACAAATGCACTCAAAGTCCCCAAAACTTCCATTAACATTTTTGTAACTTTGGAGGGACTTTACCAACAATATTTATAGCATATTAAGGTTACTTTAACATCTATAAACGTATTAGAATTATATCATAACATTCCATGATTCCATGGAGCTCATACGGTCTCCGAACGAGTCTTAAAATGACTGAAAACTCCAACCGACAACTCCAAGCTCCAATTGAGCTTATATTCAATTCTAACCAATTCCTTAGCAATATTAAACATATAAGGGCTATGTTTAGGCATTAAATTCATAATTAAACATAAAGACCCAATCCCAAAATGCTTGGGTACTCATTGAGGCATTTCACCAAACGCTTGGCGTGCAGTTTAGGCTTAAAACACCAACTTGAACCTTTGCTCGAGTTTAACCCCAACCAATACTTGAAATCAATAATATAACATAATTAGACCATTTTACACCCTTCTCACACATTTAAATCATGAAATATCATTTATTCATTCATATGAACTCTTTTGAGTTCACAAATGGGTTAAAACCCAAATCACCTCTTCAAAGTTCCAAATGAGCTTCTACCGAATTCCATTTGATTCCATATCAACATTTAACATATATGGATCCAATTGAGCATATTTATCCTACTGTAATATCAAACCCAAAACCATAACCCATTGGAGCTCATTTGAGCCCTAGCTTGGGTTAAAATCAAAACTAACTCAAACTACCAATGTTTTTGCATATTATGGCTCCATTTTGATCATATAACAACATATTAAAAGATTGGAACATTACAAAACATTTCAACATGAACCCATTTAGGGTTTTCATCTCCAAAAATGGAGGAATTGAGTGAAGATAAAGGAGAGAATGAAGAAGAAGAGTGTAGGGGATGATTATTCCTTCAATGATGCTTCAATCTCCACCAAAACACTACCCAAAATGCTTCAAATCCCAATCCCTAGCTCCTTTTTCTCTCTTTTCTTCAAAATATACAAAAACAATGAATGTGTGTGTGTGTGTTGGTGAGGATGGACGATTTTAAGGAAGAGGGGGGGGGGGGGGGGGGGTTCTGGACTTTGGCCACCCTAACCCTCCAACTTTCATCTCTTTACAATGCACACCCCTCCCACTAACCATCTTTTATTTGCAAATAAAAACTAAAATTCTTTTAGATGCCACAATTAAGTAATTCAATACCCAACTAAATACTTTTGACATAATTATATTAAATACATTCAAACACCACATTAATCACTTTTTATGTCATAACTAATCGTTAGTTATTGTCAAAGTACATTACCTATTCATGTCAATTCAATAGCTAACCAACATTATAGTAATCAAGTCCCAATAATAGCATATTGAAATAATACTTGGCAATTATCTCTTAATATTGCTCCTAGGTCTACAATTATAATTGTTCAATAAAGTTAGCTACCTCTTTAGTCAATATTACTATTATCTCCAATTAATAATAATTATTCCAACTATTTTATTAATTCAACATTATTAGGAATATAATTACCTCCTAATTATTTGGGGTGTTACAATTCTTCCCCCGTTAAAAGATTCCGTCCTCGGAATCGTAAGACGCAACACAATATAAGGTGTTTTAAAGACCACGTGTCTTATTACACCGCAGAGGCTAAATTGTCTTTTTTTTATTCATTTCAATATTGTATCAAATTATTGACATGTTAGTAGACAAATTTTTTGGTTGTATCAAGTAAACAACTATCAATTAAGTGCTCAATTGAGAATTAGAGCTAGTCCACAACATCTTACTAAATTTCGACTTAGAGCTAGTCCAAAAAAGTTTGCTCAATTTCAACTTAGAGCTCGTCCACAGTTACTCACAAATTTAGGGTTAGATTATCAAATATTCAATTTCGTTGGACAAGCTGGTTCTTATATTTTAAACAATTATACTCCCCTTTCACAATTTAGGAGTAAACACAATCTATCATATTTAACTTTACAGTGATGACACATGTCATCTATTGAACCACTTTCATTTACAAAACAATTGCCACTAAGCCCCAAAATCATTATTGATTTAACCTCATTCATAGTCATTTGACTAATTTTGGAGGCACAAATTATCCACCTCCCCCGTTGCACTCCTAAATATTCCAGGAAATTTAACATTAAACATCAAATTTTCCTTTTTCACATGAAAAATTAGTTACTATTGTGGAATAATTTTCCAAGGCGTTGTAATTAAAATTTGATACAATCTAATGCTACTCAAGCAACTAGAATTTCACAAGGAACTTTTACATGTAGAAAGTTATTCGGGTTTTGGCTTACCAAATACCAACCGGGTGGTATTCAAAGTGCCACACATGAATTATCAATGTTACTCAACATTAGCAATTGCTTACAAACAATAAACTCCACCACTCCTACAAAGTTGGAGTGATGTCGGCACCGATTTACTATACCTCATATCTATTATCACACAATTATATCATACTTTCAAAGAAATAAGATTTACTTACTAATTATGCCAACTAATTAAACACAGATTCATTCCATGTCAATGACAATTTGTCATGAAGATTCAATTAGAAAGCAACAACACAAAAAAAGTCTCAAGGGAGCGTTACGGAGATCATAATTGGGAGACGATGCTTCCACTACCGGTATTCATACTCGGCTGTAGTTTCAGCCTCGTCAAAAGTAACCTTCCATTGAGGGCATTCGCGAATTATGTGGCCTACATAACCACATTTCGGACAAATTAAACACCAAATTGCACATCTAGGTCGAATATGTCATGACTCTCCACATTTATGACACACTAGGTCTACCTTGGAACAATCTAATTTAAGAAACTTTATACACTTCAAAAATCAATGTCGAGATTTAGATCTCGAAGACTGGGCTGAGAACGATGTCTTGGCAGAGAGTAAATATAAAGTTACGAATAAAATCAACCTCCCTCGGTTAAACAACAAATAAAGGTCAAACGAATTCATTAGGAATTATATTCATAGATCCCATTGAAGAATGGACCTCGCGGTCCTGACAATACAATTCATAAAACAATAATTGGCATCAATATCATAGCCACATACAAAGAGTGTGTCTTGATGTCAACTCATGTGATATTACACTCATGTAGCTACCACAATACTCTCATGACATGCTTTTTATCATCAATCGACCCAATCTGTCGTTACACCTTTCCTATCAAGGTTCAATACGTCTTCAAATTATTTTATACCCAACAACTAGGGTACATTTATCCGTATTTTACTCTCAAATATCATCCATACACTTAGCATTTTAAAATAACAATGTCGAACCCAATATCGACCATATATAATATATATACTTCAATTGTACATATCATTACACAAAATTAGCATAAGTCTACCCAATGTATCCCCATCCTAGGCCAAAGTTCAGACCTATGTTTGTTGTCCTAATGTTTGCCTAGGTGAGTCAATATAAGCATCATCCAAGGGTTCAAGGGTGAGTATCGTGCACTATACTCAGTCGATGAATCGCGTCTGTGATATCAAATTGAAACACCCATAAAACAATAATACATTTTTAAGTATAATTAACCATAATTAGTACAATAATACTTGCGGAATTAGGGTAGAATTAAAAAATTTTCGGCCAATGCATCATAAGCGATGCATCCGATTAACAACTATTAATGTCTACAAGGTTACAGGTCATGATCCTGCAAACGAATAGTTAAGGAGTCGGCTACCCAAACCCAACCCAATATTCAAGTCATACTGTTAGTCTTGAATCTAATATCTTCAACAACACAGGTGGAATATATGCTTCCCGCTCGATTGCTCAAAACCTGTAAAAAGATGAACAACTAAAAGGTAAAGAACAAAAGTTGTTTAGTGAATTTTAAGATTAATATAAATAACAATAACACAATAATTATGTCTATCCAACACGTATTTCCTATCAACTGAAAAACAAAGCCAAAGATGGCCAGTGCCAAGTTGGAAAGGGATCACCTCGTCCTCGTTGAGGACTAACGGTGTCCCATATCAATTGTTGATTTGTTAGAATTCACAACGAGATGCCTCACCTCGTAGAGGGCTATTGACTTTCTAAAATATAACACCATTGAACCACATCTCAGTTAGAACTATTAGCATTCTTGACATTATCATTATCTTTGTTCCACTGTCACCGCCAAGCTTAACCAAGTCAAGGTGGGAAACAAACTCAAAGTTTGGGGTCCACTACACTGTTCGACATCATCGAGCCAAAGTGGGGATGCCCAACGCATGTCATAGTAGCACGTTGTAACGCTTTTACAAAGTCGCTTACAAAGTCAGCACGTTACATTACAAGAGTACGTACTGCTAATGACTCAAAATCAAAGGTGATGACAAACATGCTTGCGGCCCAACGTGTCATAATCATCGCCACGAAGGCGGACCGTTGCCATCCTCACAGGATGCGAATACCGCCACTAGGATATAACTCATGCTTGCTGCGCAACATGTCCAATCATCATCTCCCGCAGCTGGCCCGTTGCCGTCCTCACATGAGATAATCCCATGCCAATCCAATAAGCACATATCCCATCGCCGTCTAGCGTTCCCTATCAGATTCGGGGGCTCTATTGCGTCTATCAAAGTACGAGGTTGTCCCTGACAAAGTCGGGACATCCGACAATCCAAGTATGTCGGCCATCTGGCATCCAACGAGGCCAGGAATATTCCATGGACGCCCAAAGGGGTCCAAATCATATATCACAACAAATTAGGGTTCAAGATGGCTCATGAGAGTCTATAATGATCCATAAGACCAATTAAAATAAACCACCCATGTGGTTATACTAACCATTCTTTATTAACGGTTCTAATACATCATCGGGGCCGAATGATATTTCTAACAAACTTACCAATTAAATAGCCCCTTATCGCCATACATAATCTATTAGATTGTCACGAAGGGTATCCCAATATATATAACTTAGAAGCGTCATGCATGCAACTTAACTATTATTAATCAATCACAAAAGTGATTAGTCCAACCTATGAGATCATCAAACGTGAATTACCAACTGTAAGGTCTACACAACACGGATCTATCTAGACGCGGAACCGTCGACGAGTGCGGAATCCTCGTTAATGGGTTGACGGTAACTACTCTCACAAGGAACACGGGGACTATCAATGAGCTGTACGAACTAACAAGAACGCACCTACTAGAAGATTCTCTCCGGAAGAACACTCAATAAACTGATAAACTCGAGATCGCCTATTTGCTTAATCCCTCATGAATTCTGCAAAAAGTCTCTTAATGATTCGAGTCTATCCCTAATTATAGAGGCTAATTCGAGTCTGCCATGGGCCAAACTCGAATCAGGCCCAAGGCCCATTCGAGTTTGTCCCCTCTGACACTCTCGAATCTGCCTACTGGAACACATTCGAATCTGCTATAGATTCGAATCTGATTAACTTGTGCATTCGAATTTAACCTAAATTCGACTTTCACATATTAAACCTGTATTTGAAACTTATGTTTTTAACTTATGTTTGATTTTATCTTTGATCTTTATGTTTGAACTTCTTGTAATACGTTACATTAAGTTCAAACATACAATCAATAATAATTATCAAACATATATAAACATATATATCAAACACTTGCTATTACCACAATGTTGGATCACTTAGACTGCTATCGTCACACAGGGTGTACCAACAGACTCCCCCTTGACGATAGCTTCTAACAATTCACACATTTGATTAAGTACTTTGTTTATTATTTATTCAAACTGCTGCCAGCATACAAACCCTTCTCAATACATACTTTAACTACATTTTCATACTTTCTAGCCTCACTATCCATATGAGTGTCGCTTGAGATCTTATGAGCATGTAGCACTTGAAGGTCATCCTTAGAGAGGTTTACAAGGTGAAGGGGATCGTAGACTCTAAGAATCACTTTTTCTTCAAAATCTTCCATCACAGCTTCTCCCGTTTCACTTTCCACATACCACCAGTTTAGGTTTTTCATGACATCCTGTGGCATTGGCTTGAGTGGTACCTTTCTCAGACATCTCACTGGTCTGTATTGTATTTTCATCCATGGACGCCCAGTCAGAGGATCAATTCGAGAATGGTCCATTTTACCTATTCTCGGATTGTGACGTTCGAACTTCCTCGACCTTCCTTCTTTTCTTATGATTTTGGCAATTATTTCAGCGTAAGGGTCGTTGCTGATGTTGATTAGCTCCTTCCAAGCTAACGCCTTTATCTCAAACTTCGGCAAGGAGTTGAACACTTTCAGAGTTTTTCTGAGGTACTGGAGACCATCTTTTCTTTTGATAATGAATAGCTGCAATTCCCGATCAAAGAACCAGCTCAATATACTTCCTGAAAGCTCTCCAGTACCAGGCACACGCATCTTCTTCTTCAACTCTAACTCCTTTTGCTCTGCCCTGAACCATAGTTTTCTTTTCTCTTCATTGGTAAGCTCTCTGGCAGGCTCTTCTCTTGATGAATCAACTTTTAAAGCAGCATTGACTACTTCTATGTTAATCACATTATTTCCGTCTATCATATAAGTATCTGTGATTGGGTTTTGCTGAACAATGATCTCTTTTGGTTCATCATCTTCATCAGCACAAACTTCATCATCGGATTTTCAATCCGCTATATTTTCGGGTACAAATTCTCCTTCTTCTAATTCCTCCATATCATCCTCAAAATCAAAGCCACGGTCCATAGGGTCATCGTCGAGATCCATTAGTGCTTCAATCATCTCATTTATCTCTGACTCTGTGGCTTTGGATGAACTGGCCTCTCCTTCTACAGCTCCCGATTGACTTGGCTCCCCCTGAGTCTCAGCATCCTGAGCAGCAGAAAAATCTACTGGCTCATTCTGTCTTTGCGTGTTGGGATAATTGCCATTGTCATCTTCATTATTATCATCATCATCCCTGGGCAGCTCCACATGATCACGGCAGCTTGTCTCCCCCTGAGCCTTTATATTTTTCATTAATTGCTCAATCAGGGAGCGCCATTGATCTTATTTCGGCCGCTTGATCAGCTACAAAAGTTTTCAGCTCCAAGTTCTCTTCCTGTACCTTGTCCACAGTCTTTTTCAGGTCGGCATTCTCATTATCTAGATTTGCATTATGCTTCTGAAATTCACCGATAGCCGTTGTCAGGCCAAAGATTTGAATCTGCTGGAAGTCAACTCTATCTTTTAGTTGCAAAAACCTTTGATTCTCTGCGTAGGTGGATGAGGTGGATGGAATGGATTGTATTGGAGTCGGAATGATTGGTGATGGAATGTACAGTTCAACAGGTGGTGGTGATGGTGGAATGGTAGATTGAGTAGGTGGAGGTTGAGCTATTTCAGGCTGTGCAACTGAAGCTGAGGTAGCTCCCTGCATAAAACGATGACGTTTAGCCCTTTGCCTTGTAAATAATGGAGCAACTTCTTCTTCTTCGAAATCAGAGTCATCAGACTCCCGTGATGCTCGTCGTCGTGAAGCTTCTTCAGTCACTACTAACCTCGACCATAGGTTCCCATCTGGACAGATGGTTCTGCAGTGACAGACTCTGGAACTTCAACCTCTAACTCTTCCATGTCTTCAGATTCAATAGCTGAAGATGACATGTCATTACCTGTTTGCTCAGGTTGATATTCATCAACTTCCCTGAGAACATCATCTTCTCCTTCCGGAGGCTCTAGCAAGTGATCAACAAGCTCAGCAGTTATCTCTTCATTAGCATGAGGCCCAGAAGCCCAGATTTCCTCCAATGTTTGTGCTATCTGATCAGATTCAAGTTGTGCACCTGAAGGCCCTGCCTCTTGTGCCTCTTGAGGTTGACTAGTCGAAGGCCTACTTGCCTGAGTTTGACTCGCTGCTGATCTTTGGCGTCTCCTCTGTTGCTGAGCGCGCGGTTGTTGCTGTTGTTGTTGTGGCTGTCGAAGCTGAACTTCTACCTCACCTGCCCAATTGGCATAATCTGGTGCTACAAAGTTCCTGTCTATTACAGCCCCAAACAAAGGTCGCTCGACGGGGACTGCTAACCTTCCTCTATGAGCAGAGCAATCAGCAAAAATCCTTTTATCGATAACTGCTACACTTTGAATCTCATTAAGTTGCGGCAAATTTGGCAAGAAGTGCCTGATGAGCATCATCACGAAGCGGGGGTATAGTAACAATCTTTCGCGTTCCGGAGCAGTGATTTGATGAACAAACTCTGAGAAAAACATTTCTGAAAAACTGAAACGCCGATTATAAACCAATGCGATAATCCCTGACTGGATCTTCGATACAATATAATCAAAGCCCGCTTTCTTCGCCGCAAAGCACACCATGAACATGTGCGCCAGAAATCTCCATTGCCCAATGAGTCCACTCTTCATATAGGATGCCTTAGTAACATCCAAACTATAACCCATCCTTAGAAAGGCAGCCTGCCTAATACTTAAAGGAGAATCTATAGGCCCAGACTCTTGGTCCTGAGTTCCCAGCTGCAGAACTTGGCGTAGCGTATCAGCAGAAAATACTAACGGCTGTCCAGCTATCCTTGTCCTTAGAACTGTCGGAGTGACACTGCAATCCACTTGTAGATGTTCATAAAACTGGCGTACATAAGGAATAACGATTTGGATGTTATGGGACAATGCAAATGAAATTCTGGATTCCACCAGGAAATCCACCATTTGGCGGAAACCCTGCGCTTCAGGGATATTATGGTCAGGGGGAATGACCATATTATGCTTTGGCACAAACACTCGATCTGCCATGTCTGCACAATAGATAAAATATTAGAATTAAAAAAAAAATGAATAAACTTGATTAAATTCAAATTTGTTTTATTTTGAACTTGTTTAAGTACAAAATCCAACACATATGAATTTCTACAAGTTTAATTAAATTTAAATTGAATAATTCAAATAAAATGACAAATTCGAACAAACAGATTCGAAGTAACACTTTTTCGAGTTTGATGACACATTCGAATTTAATGACCTTCTCGAGTTTACTGACAAACTCGAGACTGGTCATGAACAGATTCGAAATCGTCGGCCCACATCATCACCAAAATCCATGATTTTAACCATTTTGGACTCAGAAAATCACATTCATTAGCCCTACTAGGTTCTAATCACAGATATTTGCATTTAATTTGACTCTTTACCGGTCCAAACTTTGTAATTTTGAAAAACAATATTTCGACCAATAAACCTTCACAATTCGGTGATTTTGGCTTAAATGGTGTATAAGACTACTTAAATCTTGCACAAACCAGTTGTTTATACCTAGATCTATGAGTAGAATCGAACCCACACGCAAGAAACTCGACAAATAGTTGTTTTTGTGAAATCGGCAAACTCGAAAACAATAGATTCGAAATCGCCTGATAGATTCAAGGGAATAAATTCGAAAACAGATGGATTAATGACCATAACTGTTAACCTATTTATACTACCTACCTTCGAGTCTAATGACAGATTCGAATCTACCGACAGATTCGAGAATATCCAAATTCGAGTTTAACTTAAACTCGAATTCACCCCTGAACTTTTGAAAATTTCGAAAATAAATTCAACGTTTTCAACTTTTTCAATCTTATTGTGTAACGAAATAAACTATGCCAAATCTTTTACCCTAAGCACAAGATTTTCACGCAATGTTTAGTTTATTCAACTATGAATGCACCCTCAGTAATTTTTGACCTTTTTCCTAAGTGAAATAAAAATAATAATAATAATAATAAAATAATAAAAAAATAATAATAAGTAAAAGTAAAAATGAAATTTTAAAATTTTGAAAAAAAATTTAACTTAGACTTAAACTACACTTATTAAGATTTACAACCTATGCTAAACACTTAACAAAATATTTTTGATTAGCATAGTCAAAGAAAGGTTCAATCAGATAGCGGTGTCAGATACTCACTTTCAGTATTCAAACTTTCACACTTACGAATTTTTGATTCCTTTGATTGTTTGGTGTGACATACCCATTTAGCCGATTGTTGGTATTTACCCCTTTAAACATGCTACATTTCGGAATATCCCTTGGCAATTTTATTTATCATGAAATTATCTTACGTGACTCAGACATGGACATACTTTTATGATCAAGGCATACAGACAATGATTCTAACTTGTTGGTATTTGCAGGCTTTCTTTAAAAGACAAACATCGGACACAGGTCTGTATTTTCATACAACAAAGTGTCTTAGTTTGACTTAAGGTTTATTTTTAAAGCTAGCAAGACAGCGGTGAAAGGTCTCTACCGACGTACAACAAAGCGACTTATCTTGCTAACCCGAATCAAAACAGATGCAACAGGTCTATACTTACGTACAACAGAGTTACATGTTTTTGACTCTCAATTTTGTATGATTTTTCTATTCTTTCCATTTTAAGATGTATTTGATGCTGCTATACATCCCCAGAAAGTTTGCATACCTCATTTAGACTCAAAGTTTGTATGTCTTGTACATAAAAATTAAGACCGATTGGTCATACATCTAAGTTAGGGACACGTTTGACTTTTTCATGAATATTTTATTTGCCTTGGGACTCCCTATATGTATTATGCCTACCAACAAATCAAACTAAAATAAAGTATAATCACTCAGAATTTTAGGTGCATTATGTGTGAAAGCCTAAACACTTAGAGTTTGTAACGACTGTGCTAATTTTCGTCACTTTGAACCTATGCATCTAAGACTTAACTCCTTTTCTGATATTCTCTTTTTTTGAATTTTTAATGGTTTTCTCTCTTTTTTTTCTTTTGTTTTTCATAAGAAATAGCAATAAAAGAAGATAACCTACTAACTTACTAAAAATAGAAACTTTCCTAATTTAGCAGACTTACTATAAAAAGAAAGAAATAATACAGCTATAAAAGGAAATAAAGTTCTACTAAGGTCAAATTACTCTGGGTTGCGCATTCCATTTAGTTGAATCAAATATTCAAACCGTGACTTATCAAAGGCTTTGGTAAATAAATCAGCATTATTATCATCCGTTGCCACTTTTACCAATTTGATTAAGTTCTTTTCAGCACAATCACGAATAAAATGATGCCTTATGTCTATGTGCTTTGTTTTACTGTGTTTAACTGGATTATTTGTTATAGCAATTGTAGATTGGTTATCTATTCTAATGGGAGTTTGTGTGTAAGCCAAACCGTAATCCCGCAATTGTTGTTGTATCCACAGAACCTGTGACCAGGAACTACCAGCAGCAACATACTCGGCCTCGCACGTTGACACGGCTACCGACGTATGTTTCTTGCATTGCCAGGAAACCAATCTCCCTCCTAGGAATTGACAACCTCCAGTTGTTGATTTGTGCGTCAAGCTGCATCCTCCGTAGTCAGAATCCGTGAACGCCTCCAACTCTAGATCTCCCTCCGCGTGATACCAAAGTCCCAGCTTCGGTTTCGACTTGAGGATTCGTAGAATCCGCTTCATAGCTTTCATGTGCATCTCCTTCGGATTAGCTTGAAACCTAGCACAAATACACACAGCAAACATGATGTCAGGTCTTGAAGCAGTTAAATACATAAGTGATCCAATCATGGCTCGATATAACGTCGGATCCACATCGGTATCACTTTCAGTACCCGGTCCGAGATTGTGATTCACTTGAATCGGCGTGCTGTAATGGGCAGTCAGTTTCGTCCCATCCATCCCGAAGCGTTCCAGTATGTCATAGACATACTTCGTCTGATGGATAAACATACCTTCCTTCTTTTGGTCAACTTGTAACCCCAAAAAGAAATTTAATTCACCAGTTGCACTCATCTCGAATTTCGACTTCATCACCTTCTCAAAATCTTTGCACATTTGCTCGTCTGATGATCCAAAGATGATATCATCGACGTACACTTGTACCAAGATGAAGTGTTCTCCCATTCTCTTAACGAACAGCGTACTATCTATCCTACCCCTTTCAAACCCGATCTCTAATAAATGGTTGGATAAAGTCTCGTACCACGCCCTTGGTGCTTGATGCAATCCATATAGAGCCTTATCTAAACGATATACTCTATCTAGATATTTTGGATCTGCAAATCCAGGTGGCTGTTCTACATACACCAGCTCCTTCACTTTCCCATAGAGGAAAGCGCTCTTAACATCTAGTTGATATACCTTAAAGCCCTTGAAGGAAGCAAAAGCCAGAATCAACCTAATGGCTTCCAGCCTAGCTACTGGTGCAAACACCTCATTGTAATCGATTCCCTCGTCTTGGTTGAAACCCTTTACAACTAACCTAGCCTTGTTGCGAGTGACTATACCCCGATCGTCTCTTTTGCACTTAAAAACCCATTTGGTTCCTATTTCAATTTCCCCTCGAGGTAATGGAACTAACTCCCACACTTCTAGTTTCCTAAACTGAGAGAGTTCTTCCTGCATCGCTTCAACCCAGGAGTTATCCTTTAGTGCCATTTGCACATAATTAGGCTCTACTTGCGAGATGAAACAAGAATAGAGGCAGGTATGATATGCCTCGGAGTCGTTTATCATCGACAACAACACAGTGTTGTTATTTAAACTACTCCTAGTCCTCACACCCTCGTTAGGATTTCCTATGATGCTTTCTATAGGATGGTTCTTGTTGATCCTAGAGGTCTCTATCTCGTCAGCTCTCAGATTATCTCCTAAGTTAGATCCTATTTCACCTAATGGGGGAACATCCTCAGATTCCACATTTTCCTCCTCGTGGACATTTTCCTCAGAGTTGGAATTTGTTGTCTGAATCTGGTTCTCAGTTGAAGGTGCCTCTGGATCAGTAACTTCTGGAGATCCATCTTCAGTCGAAGTAGGCTCGGATGTGGATTGAAATGTAGTCCTCGATAAAGTATGACCTTTGTCATTCAGATGCAATGTCGTCATGTCCTTTTCGATTGTACCTGCATATTCATCCAAAGGAATGTTAAATGACTCAAATAATTTATCATAGTCAAATATCCATTCCGGACGTGTTTGGGGTTCATGTGTATAACTTGTGACTTCAAAGTTATACACAATTTCCACTGTACCATTTATTTTGTTAAAAACCCGTTTGTTTGGTGAGTTCGGCACATAACCTAGGAAGTATCCTTCGTCAGCCTTTTCACCAAACTTAAGTTGATCTTTTGTTCGCAGTAAAGTACATGGTACCTCAAACGGTTCGAAGCCAGTTAAATTAGGTGGTTGTTTATTCAAAATTTCATAACAGGTTTTGTTCAAAGATTTGACAGTTAGGACCCAGTTTATAATATGACATGCGGTATTCACTGCCTCCCCCCAAAACATGGTAGGAAGCTTTGAATCCGAAAGCATAGTCCTAGCTGCCTCAATCAATGTCCTGTTCTTTCTTTCGGCCACCCCATTTTGTTGAGGCTCATACGGTGCACTAAATTGATGCACTATGCCCTTTGATAGGCAATATACACCAATTACAGTGTTTTTAAATTCTGTTCCATTATCACTACGTAGCCTTTTAACCCGTGTTCCATAGAAATTCTCCACTTGGTCTAAGAACCCGATGAGCTTGGAAGCCGTCTCGTCCTTTGTACCTAGGAAGAAAACCCAAGAAAATCGTGAGTAATCGTCAGTGATAACCAAACAATACCAACTACCTCCTATACTCCTTTTGTTGATTGGTCCGAAGTGATCCATATGCAACAAATTGAATGTAGAGGTTGTGGAGTTCTGAGTCTTGGACTTGTGTGCCTTCTTATGTTGTTTGCCCTTCTTGCATGGTAGACACTTGTCCTCGAACTGAAAACTCTTCATAGGCACACCTTGCACCAACCCATTTATCGTTATACAGTTCATTTTTCTTAGGTGCAAGTGTGCCATGCGTCTGTGCCACAACACTGATTCCGTCTCCGAAGCTTTGGATAACAAACAGATTGGCCCCATCGAAGTCTCCGGCTTGTTCATATCAAGCATGTACAAGTGATTCTTCCTTGGTGCCCGCATCAATATCCACTCTTCAGGAATCTTGAACCCCGGTTTTAGCACTAACGCTTCAGTGTCAGTGAACAACACTGAATTCTTCTTGTCACAGATTTGAGATACACTAATGAGATTGTGAACCAGTTTATCAACGTGATAAACTTGATTCAACTTGATCGTCCCATTAGTGACCACTCCAGTACCCGTGATGTTTCCTCCTTTATTTCCCGCGAATGATACAAATCCCCGATTCCCACCCTTGAAGTCTGTAAGGAGACTTCTTTCCCCTGTCATGTGCCTGGAGCATCCACTGTCGACGAACCATTTGTTGTTTGAACCTGTGGTAATCTCCTGCATATGAAAGAAAATAGGTTAGTTATCACGGGGAACCCAAGCCATAACTGACTTGGTTATACCATTCTCGTCCACATACTTAAACTCTTTCAAATACCCATCTCTCCTTTTAGGTGACTTGGGTCGTTGAACAGGAGTTTGTTGTGGTGCCGAGTGATGTAAATTCACTCTCTGCCTTTGAGTAGGCATTTGTTGTGGAGCTCTTGAATAATTCCGATTATATTGCATTTCAGATTGAGATCCTTGAGCTCTAACCGGTGTGTGGTGTCTAATAGGAGTGTGTGACCTAACCGGAGTGTATGCTCTGCTAGGTGTTGTGCTCCTATATTGTTGTTGAGGTCCAGACCTAGATTGATCTACGACTCGATTCGGTGAATTAGTCCTAACCACTTCTTTTGGTCCAACCTTTACCGGTATTTGTTTCACAACTTGTTTTGGTGTAGCCTGCACAGTTTTCTCGGTACTCTGAGAACTACTGGTGCTTGCCACACTTGCTGAGGGCTTAACTGGTGTTGGCTTCCCTGTCTTAGGTGTAACTTCAGTTTTCCTAAGCGGACAGTTAGAAGCAATATGCCCCTTTTCATGACATCTAAAGCAGGACATCTTGTCAATGGACTTCTTGTGTGTGCCCTTAGACTTAGGTGTCTCACTTGTGTCCTGGTCTTTTTGAACATCTATTGCGACTGGTTCATCACCCTGATCATTAAAATCAATTTTATGTTTTCCTGCAGGTGTTTCACTGGAGGAAGACACAAATTTTACTTTCTTAACCTTGACGATTGTATCAGTCACCTTAGGTGTATTTTCGTTTACAGGCTCAGATATAGGTGCAGGTATGTCCTCTAAGTCTACTAATTTCTCAGTTTTCTCCTGAGGTTGAGGCACATAATTTGCATTAAAAGGAGGAGGAATCTCATGAAATCCTAGACCTACAGGCTTTTTAGATTGGCGTTGAGCTTCTAAAACTTTCCCTAGGTTCAGACTTGAATTCCTAAACTTTTCTAGCTTACTATTGGCCTCTGCTACCTTCACCTTAGTTTCAGCTAGCTCTACTTCTTTGGTCTTAAGATCATTGGTCAAAGCCTCTACATGCTCATACATCAGTTCTAAACTAACGCACTGCTCACTCAGCTTGTCTTTTAGAACTATGACATCTTGTGCATCAGCTTTAAGTTTGTCCTTAAGATCTTGCTTAATGTCATTCAGGCTAGCATTATCAGATTCTAAAGACTCATTTTGAGCAGATATGTTCTTATGTGATTCTAATACTAGATTTAATCTGTCGTTAGAAGTAACACATAACATACATAATTCAAGAAAAAAAGAGTAGTTCAGACTAACCTTTGTGTTATCGGATTCCACGTTGGCCATTTGAGCGGCAAACTCCAGAAGCGTCTGATCATTCGTCTTCTCCACCCACATCGGACTGCTGTCCCTTGTGGTCTGCTCTTCCCCTTCACATCCATTCTCAGTGACTTCAGCCATGAAGGCTCTAGCATTAGATTCCGGATGTGAGCTCCAGTCGTAGGTACCATCCAGCTGTCTGTCTGATGTGACGTTTGATAATAGACCAGCTAGATTGGCTTGACCGGAAGATGAACTCGGAAGGTATCTCTGTTGAGACTAATTCTGAAACTGTCCATGATGCTGATTCTGCCCTTGGTAAGTATCTACCTTCGGTCTCTGACATTCTCTGGCGAAGTGTCCCAGACCTTGACAATTGTAGCATTTAACTTTGGACTTATCAAAGCCAATCCCCTTATTATTCATAGTCAGATTCCTCCCAGTCCGTTTGATGAATCTTTTAACCCGTTGGGTTACCATGGCCAATTGCCATTTGAGATCCATTTCCTCAAGATCGTCAGGGTCTACCTGATCATAGTCTTCATCCCAGAGAGCAGGATCGTTTATTTTCCCCTGAACGCAGTTTCCATACGCGGCAACAAATGACGCAAGCAAGTTCAAATGTTCTTCGGCCGATTGAGCGCTCATGAGCATCTTAGAGTAGCCCTGAGATGTTGATGCAGGTGTTGCCTAAGGTTGTTGTTCTTCCGATCTTCCCAACCCTAAGAACGCTCTATTCAGTGTGTCATCAGTCTCTGCTGGTGACGTCGTTTCTCCGGTGAAAAACGCTGTAGCAGTCTTCATATTAGATGTCGCTGAAGGTTTTGTTGATTTTCCAAAATACATGGCTGGATTTTGGACTTGTTCATAATCCGTTTGGGCCTTCAGTAGCTCGAAATGATACGCCCGCAACGTTCCCACTATATCCTCCAATGATTGAGTATAGTACTTATCTTCATTAAGCTTAATCATGGCCACATACATTGCCCATTTGGCTGGTAAGGCATCAAGAAGCTTATGGTTCTTTTCTGTGTCATTATACTCAATCCCATGACTCTCAAGCTCTGTCAGCAGATGATAAAAGCAGGTGATGGTATCGTCCAGCTGTTCATCCTTCAAAGCCTTGAAAATAGCGAACTGCTGTTTCAACAACTCCATGCGCTTCCTTCAAACCCTCGGATTACCCTCACACCTCTTTTCCAGCGACTCCCAAAGCTCCTTAGATGTGTTTTGAGTCTGGAATGTGTGTAGTATATCCTGAGGCAAAGTCATTCGAATAATCGAGAAAGCTCTGTTCTCGGCTTCATATAGTTTCTTATCATCCTCCTTCATCATTTGGTAAGATAAGACTCTTTGACGACCTTCAACTTCTGAGATAGGTGGAATGTATCCTTCGTCAATACATACCCATATTCGCATGTCGTTGAAACGCACAAAATCGGCAAACCGATCTTTCCACCAATAGTAGTCTTCCAGTTTCATCAGCTTGGGCGGAGTATTGGCTTTCCCGACCTCATGATCCATTTCTAGAAACTTTTGAGATTTGACATTGTTTTAAAAATAATTGAATTGTAACTTAATAAATTTAATTCGAAACTAACTTAAGTTAATTATTTCGACTTTAGGTAGATTCGAATATCATTAAGTTTAAATCTATTTGGGATTAAATTCGATTAAGTTTTGAAATTCAATTAAATTCAAACTTGATGACAGATTCGAAAGTCTCCAAAGTCGAAGGTCAAGACAAACTCGAATACTCAGCAGATTCGAAGCACCCTGTTCGACTATAGTCCAAACTCGAAGCAAACTCGAATCACAGCAAACTCGAGACTCCTAATCGACTTTAGCACAAACTCGAATTAAACTCGAAACACTCATTATCAAACTCGAAAGGAGCGGATTTTGGTTAGACTCGAGACTAAGTAAAACCCTAATTACTCCTAACAGATTCGAGCGTCGCAAACTCGAAAAATGGCTAATACTTCGATTTCTTAACGTTTTGCAGATTAAATCAATATTTTTACAACGAAAAATATTGATTTCGATCAAAAACGTGAAAAACACGAAGTATTTCCCGGATGACAATTTGCTAAGCTCGAAAAACACGAATCGTGAGAGAATAACCGTCCAAAAGCGTCAAGAAACCTAGGATGTAGCTTTATGAACACGAAGAACACTAAGAACACCCCGTAGGCTCTGATACCACTTGTAAGGTCTACACAACACGGATCTATCTAGACGCGGAACCGTCAACGAGTGCGGAATCCTCGTTAATGGGTTGACGGTAACTACTCTCACAAGGAACACAGAGACTATCAACGAGCTGTACGAACTAACAAGAACGCACCTACTAGAAGATTCTCTCCGAAAGAACACTCAATAAACTGATAAACTCGAGATCGCCTATTTGCTTAATCCCTCACGAATTCTGCAAAAAGTCTCTTAATGATTCGAGTCTATCCCTAATTATAGAGGCTAATTCGAGTCTGCCATGGGCCAAACTCGAATCAGGCCCAAGGCCCATTCGAGTTTGTCCCCTCTGACACTCTCGAATCTGCCTACTGGAACACATTCGAATCTGCTATAGTTTCGAATCTGATTAACTTGTGAATTCGAATTTAACCTAAATTCGACTTTCACATATTAAACTTGTATTTGAAACTTATGTTTTTAACTTATGTTTGATTTTATCTTTGATCTTTATGTTTGAACTTCTTGTAATACGTTACATTAAGTTCAAACATACAATCAATAATAATTATCAAACATATATAAACATATATATCAAACACTTGCTAATACCACAATGTTGGATCACTTAAACTGCTATCGTCACGCAGGGTGTACCAACACCAACTTCCAACCAATATTATTTATACAGATAAGCGGTTAGGCATACTATATGAAATGCATAACAAACCAATCCACAATGATATCAACTATCATGGCAATTCACTTTTCAATTCATGATCCATCAATATAGCATATGAATATTGATGACCAAATAGCATGTTATTAAGGATGGTCACATATCATGTTATCAACAATGGCATAAACAACAATTAACATGTAATCATTATTCTACATTACAACTGACAGTGATCGATTTAGTAGGATTTCAAAGCCTTCCAAAGATGTTACAATAGCCCCAAAGATGGCTAAGACTTGCGATCAAGCCCTTTTCGACTCAAGTCACCTATAAGCATCCATAAAGCATACACGTAAGCCCCCGAACACAAGATAAGCCCCTAAGAGTGGGCTAAGGGTATTAGGTTACAAAACCGAAAGTACTAACTTCATATGAGGCCTTAGGAGTTCTGGAAACGATTCAGGGCCTTCAAACCCATTAAACACTAATTTAGAGGTACAACGAACGTATAAGACCCAAGCATCGACCCCCGACCAAGCGAAACCCATTTTTGGGCCAGAAACATGGTCATGGCGTGACCAAAGGGTAGGTTGCGCTGCTACCCCCCCTACTGGACAGCTCCCAGCTCATTGTTTTTGACACAAATGCACTCAAAGTCCCCAAAACTTCCATTAACGTTTTTGTTACTTTGGAGGGACTTTACCAACAATATTTATAGCATATTAATGTCACTTTAACATCTCTAAACATATTAGAATCATTCACAACATTCCACGATTCCATGGAGCTCATACGGACTCCGAACGAGTCCTAAAATGACAGAAAACTCCAACCGACAACTCCAAGCACCAATTGAGCTTGTATTCAACTCTAACCAATTCCTTAGCAATATTAAACATATTTGGGCTATGTTTAGGCATTCAAATCATAATTAAACATAAAGACCCAATCCCAAAATGCTTGGGTACTCATTAAGGCATTTCACCGAACACTTGGCGTGCGGTTTAGGCTTAAAACACCAACTTGAGCCTTTGCTCGAGTTTAATCCCAACCAATACCTGAAATCAATAATATAAAATCATTAGACCATTTTACACCCTTCCCACACATTTAAATCATGAAAGATCATTTATTCATTTATATGAACTCTTTTGAGTTTACAAATGGGTTAAAACACAAATCTCCTATTCAAAGCTCCAATTGAGTTTCTACTTAATTCCATTTGATTCCATATCAACATTTAATGTATATGGATCTAGATTGAGCATATTTATCCTACTAAAACATCAAACCCAAAACCATAACCCATTGGGGCTCATTTGAGCCCTAGCTTGGGTTCAAACCAAAACTAACTCAAACTACCAATGTTGTTGCATATTATGGCTCTATTTTGATCATATAACAACATATTAAAAGATTGGAGCCATTACAAAACTTTTCAAGATGAACCCATTTAGGGTTTCATCTCCACAAATGGAGGAATATAGAGAAGATGAAGGAGATAATTAAGAAGAATAGTGTAGTGGATGATTATACCTTCAAATATGCTTCAATCTCCACAAAAACACTAGCCTAAATGTTGCAAATCCCAAACCCTAGCTCCTTTTTCTCTCTTTTCTTCAAAAGATACAAAAACAATGAATGTGTGTGTGTGTATGTGTGTGTGTTGGTGAAGATGGACGATTTTTGTTGGTACACCCTGTGTGACGATAGCAATCTAAGTTGTGTTAGCATTTTGTGAAATTCAACTTACGTAATATTGAATATTAACTAGTATTTCGTATATGTATTTATATGTGTCTGATATTGATTGTTTTTATGTTTGAACTTGATGTAATGCATTACAAGAAGTTCAAACATAAAGTTCAAAGATAAATTCAAACATAAGTGAAAACATAAGTTCAAATTAAAGTTGATATGTGAAATTCGAATTTAGGGTAAATTCGAATTTGTCATTAAAGGAAATTCGAATTTGCAATAACTTCGAATTTGCACATGAGGCAATCTCGAAGTTGTCAGGTGGAAGGCCTGTTTCGAGTTTGTCCCATGACAAACTCGAATTGGTCAGTATAATTAAGGATTAACTCGAATCATTAAGGGACTTTTGCAGAATTTCGGAGAGTAATTAGCAGAAGGCGATCTTGAGTTTACCGTTAATCAGAGAGTGTTTTAGGAGAGAATCATTATGTAGGTACGTTCATTGTTGTTCGTATAACATCTTGGTAGTCTCCGTGTTCCGTGCGTGTGATCTTACCGTCAAGCCGCTAACGAGGATTCCGCACTCGTTGGTGTGTGTCGCGTCTAGATAGATCCGTAGAGTGAAAGACCTTACAAGTTGTATCAGAGCCTACAGGGTGTTATTGGTGTTCTTGGTGTTCATAAGCATACATCCTAGGTTTCTTGACGTTGTTGGACGGTTATTATCACATTTTTTTTAGGTTTTTCGACCTTATCAAACTAGATTTCGGGAAATACTTTGTTGTAGTTCAAGTTTTTGACCAAAATCAGTATTTTTAGTTGTAAAAATATTGATTTAATCTGAAAAACTTGAAAAACTCGAAGTATTAGCCGTTTTTCGAATTTGCGGCGCTCGAGTTTGTTAAGGAGAAATTAGGGTTTTGCTCAGTTCCGAGTTTGACTGAAAATACGCTCCTTTCAAGTTTCCTTAAAGTTTGCTTCGAAATTGGCCATTTCGAATTTGCTTTGGGTTTCGACTTTACACTAAAGTCGAATTAGGACATTCGAGTTTAGTAGGGTTTTCGAATTAAGTGGACATTCGAATTTAATTGGGGTTTCGAGATTAGTGAACCTTCGACTTTGTCATTAATTTCGATTTTAGTTGGATTTCGAACTTAATTTCGAACTTAGTTCAAAAACAGTTTAAAAATACTTAAGTTCGAATTTAACCAAATTCGAAAGTATTCTTTTAAATTAATTTCGAATTAAATTAATTAAGTTTAACTCCAAAAATATTTGAAACAATGACAAGTCTATAGAGGTTTATGGAGATGGATCACGAGGTTGGAAAGGCGAATTCTCCACCAAAGTTGATGAAAATTGAGGATTATTAATGGTGGAAGGATAGGTTTGCCGACTTCGCAAGATTTAATGATATGCGAATGTGGATCTGTAGCGACGAGGGATACATTCCACCTACTGCAGAGGTTGAAGGTCGTCAACGAGTGTTAACGTATTCAAAAATGAAAGATGAAGATAAGAAAGTGTATGAGGCCGAAAACCGTGCATTCGATATCATTCTCATGGCGTTACCTCAGGAGATGTTGCACACCTTCCGTAATCAGAAGACAGCAAAAGAGCTGTGGGATGCGTTGGAGAAACGGTGTGAAGGTAACCCGAGGGTTAGAAAGAATCGAATGGAAATGCTCAAGCAGCAGTTTGCAATCTTCAAAGCCTTGAAGAACGAAAAGCTGGATGAGACTATCACACGATTCTATCATCTGCTAACTGAGTTAGACAGCCATGATGTGGAGTATAGTGAAACTGAGAAGAATAACAAGCTTCTGGATGCTTTACCGGCCAAATGGGACATGTATGTGGCCTTAATAAAGCATGATGAAGAAAAATACTATACTCTGACTCTAGAGAATGTTGTGGGAACGCTGAGGGCATATCATTGTGAGTTGCTAAAGAAAGAAATATGACCAAGTTCATGATCCTGCAATGTACTTTGGGAAATCAAAACCTTCAGTGGCAGCTGAATTGAAGACAGCTACAGCTTTCTTCTCGGGAGAGACGTCGTCACCGGCTGAAACAGAAGACTCACTTAGTAGGGCTTTCTTAGGGTTCGCTAGACCAGAAGAAAAGCAGCAGCATCAGGCTACTCCGGCATCAACATCTCAAGGATATTCTAAGATGCCTATGAGCGCAAAATCGGCAGAAGACCATCTAAATCTGTTGGCTTCATTCGTGGCCGCATACGGCAATTGCGTTCAGGCCAAAATTAACGATCCTGCACTTTGGGATGAGGATTATGATCAGGTAGACCCTGATGATCTTGAAGACATGGATCTGCAATGGAACTGGCCATGGTAACTCAGAGAGTTAAAAGGTTCATCAAAGGAACGGGTAACATTCTTAATGTGAGTAACAACAAGATTGGATTCGATAAGTCCAAGGTTAAATGTTACAACTGTCAGGGGTTAGGACACTTCGCTAGAGAGTATCAGAGACCAAAAGTCGAGAACTACCAGGGACAGTATCAGAATCAACAGGGACAATATCAGAATCAATCGCAAGGGGATATCTACCAAGTACTTCATCCAGTCAAGCGAATATAGCTGGTCTGTTATCAAATGTCACATCAGACAGACAGCTAGATGGAACTTATGACTGGAGTTCACATCCAGAATCGAATGCTAGAGCCTTTATGGCTGAAGTGACTGAGACTGGAAGTGATGGGGCAGAGGAAATCACAGGGGACAGCAGTCAGAATGAAAGCAGTCCGATGTGGGTAGAAAAGTCAGCTGATTAGACAATTCTGGAGTTCGCCGCACAGATGGCTAACGTGGAATCAGATAATGCCACGGTAACTCTGAACTTTTCTCTTTTCCATGATTTATGTGCTTTATGCGCTACATCTAACGATAGGTTAAATTTAGTACTGGAATCACATCAAACCATATCTGCTCAAAATGAAACATTAAAATCTGATAATGCTAGCCTAGTAGATATAAAGGAAGACCTTAGGGATAAGCTTAAGGTTGATGCACAGGATGTTATAGTTCTAAAGGACAAACTGAGCGAACAGTGTGTTTGGTTAGAACTGATGTATGAACATGTTGAGGCATTAACCAAGGAGCATAAATCCAAAGAGGTAGAGCTAGCAGAGTCTAAGGTAAAGGTAGCTGAGGTAAATAGTAAACTTGAAAAGTTTAGGAACTCATCTCTTAACCTAGGGAAAATCTTAGATGCACAGCGTCAATCTAAGAAGCCTGTAGGTCTAGGATATCATGAGAGTCATCCACCTTTGAATGACAATTACGTACCTCAACCTCAGGAGAAAACTGAGAAATCAGTTGACTCAGAGGAATTACCGGAACCAGTGTCTGAAAATGTAAAGGAAAATGAATCTAAGGTGACTGTTAATAATATCATGATTAAGAAAGTTAAATTTGTGTCATCCTCTAGTGATAAACCTGTAGGATAACACAAAATTGACTTTAATGATCAGGATGATGAACCAGTCGCTATAATGGAACCAAAAGAGGCAGACACTAGCGAGACACCTAGATCAAAGGGCACACACAAAAAGTCAATTGATAAAATGTCTTGCTTTAGATCTCACAAAAGAGGGCATGTTGCTTCTAGCTGTCCGCATAGGAAAGTAGATACTACACCTAAGACGGGAAAGCAAGAACAATTTAAGCCTTCTACAAGTGTTGCAAGCACTAGTACTTCTCAGAATACCGAGAAGACTGTGCAAGCTGCACCAAAATCTGCTGTGAAACAAATATCGGTGTCTGGTGGACCAAAAGAAGTGATTAGGACTAATTCGCCAAATCGGGTGAATAATCAATCTAGGTCTGGACCGCAGCAGACTTATAGGAGTACCACACCTAGCAGAGCTTACACTCCGGTTAGGTCACACACTCCAGTAAGACATCAAACGCCAGGTAGAGCTCAGGGATATCAATCCGAAATGCAATATAATCGTAACTATTCAAGAGCTCCACAGCAAATGTCTACACAAAGGCCGAGATTGAACTTAAATCACTCTACACCACAACAAGCTCCTATTCAAAATCCCAAGTCACCTGAACGGAGAGATGGGTATTTGAAAGAGTTTAAGTATGTGGACGAGAATGGTATTACCAAGTCAGTTATGGCTTGGGTTCCCTGTGAGAACTAACCTATTTTCTTTCATGTGCAGGAGATAAACACAGGTCCAAACAACAAATGGTTCGTCGACAGTGGTTGCTCCAGGCACATGACAGGGGAAAGAAGTCTACTCGCAGACTTCAAGGGCGGGAATCGGGGCTTCGTATCATTCGCTGGAAATAAAGGAGGAAATATCACCGATACTGGAGTGGTCACTAATGGGACAATCAAATTGGATCAAGTTTATCACGTTGATAAACTGGTTCACAATCTCATTAGTGTATCTCAAATCTGTGATAAAAGAACTCAATACTATTTACTGATACTGAGTCGTTAGTGCTAAAACCGGGGTTCAAAGTACCTGAAGAGTGGATACTGATGCGGGCTCCAAGGAAGAATGACCTGTACATGCTCGACATGAACAAGCCGGAATCTTCAATGGGACCAATTTGTCTCCTATCTAAAGCTTCAGAGACTGAGTCGGTTTTATGGCACAGACGCATGCCACACTTGCACCTGAGAAAGATGAACTACATTACGAAAAATGGATTGGTGCAAGGTGTTCCGATGAAGAGTTTTCAGTTCGAGGATAAGTGTCTACCGTGCAAGAAAGGAAAACAACACAAGAAGGCACACAAGTCCAAGACTCAGAACTCCATCGCTACCACATTCGATTTGTTGCGTATGGACCTCTTCGGACCAATCAACAAAGGGAGTATAGGTGGTAGTTGGTACTGTTTTGTTATTACTGACGATTACTCACGTTTTTCTTGGGTTTTCTTTCTAGGTACAAAGGACGAGACGGCTGCAAAGCTCATCGGGTTCTTAGACCATGTGGAAAATTCTTACGGGACAAGAGTTAAACAGATTAGAAGTGATAACGAAACAGAGTTTAAAAACACAGTAATTGGTGTATATTGCCTATCAAAGGGCATAGTGCATCAATTTAGTGCACCTTATGAGCCACAACAAAATGGGGTGGCCGAACGGAAAAACAGGACATTGATTGAGGCAGCAAGGACCATGCTATCGAATTCAAAGCTTCCTACCATGTTTTGGTGGGAGGCAGTGAATAACACATGTCATGTTTTAAACCGGGTCCTTACTGTCAAATCTTTGAACAAAACCTGTTATGAAGTTTTGAATAAAAGGCCACCTAATTTAACTGGCTTCGAACCTTTTGGGGTACCATGTACTTTAATGAAAACAAAACATCAACCAAAGTTTGGTGAAAAGGCCAACGAAGGATACTTTCTAGGTTATGTGCCTAATTCACCAAATAAAAGGGTTTTTAATAAATCAAATGGTACAGTAGAGATTGTGTATAACATTGAAGTCACTAGTTATACACATGAACCCCAAACTGGTCCGGAATGGATATTTGATTATGACAAATTGTTTGAGTCATTTAACATTCCTTTGGATGAAAATGCAGGTACAATCGAAAAGAACATGTCGTCATTAAATCTGAATGACGAGGGTCATAGTTTTCCGAGGACCACTTTTTAACCTACATCTGAGCCTACTTCAACTGAAGATAGATCTCCAGAAGTTACTGATTCTGAAGTGCCTACAAATGAAAATCAGAGAACGACTTCTAACTCTGAGGAAAATGTCCATGAGGAAGAAAATGAAGAGTCTGAAGTCGTTCCCCCGTTAGGAGAAATAGGATCAAATTTTGGAGATAATCTGAGAGTTAATGAGATAGAAACATCTAGGATCAACAAGAATCACCCTATTGAGAGTATCATAGGATGTCCTACTGCTGGTGTGAGGACTAGGAGTAGTTTGAATAACAACACAGTGTTGTTGTCGATGATAAACGACTCCGAGGCCTTTCATACCTGCCTCTACTCATGTTTCATCTCGCAAGTAGAGCCGAAAAATGTGCAGATGGCACTAAAAGACAACTATTGGGTTGAAGCGATGCAGGAAGAACTGTCACAGTTTAGGAAACTAGAAGTGTGGGAGTTAGTTCCATTACCTCGAGGAGAAGTTGCTATAGGAACCAAATGGGTTTTTAATTGCCAGAGAGATGATCGGGATATAGTCACTCGCAATAAAGCAAGGTTAGTTGTAAAGGGTTTCAACCAAGAGGAAGGAATCGATGACAATGAAGTATTCGCACCAGCGGCAAGGTTGGAAGCAATTCGTTTGTTTCTGGCTTTTGCTTCCTTCAAGGGTTTTAAGGTTTATCAGCTAGACGTTAAGAGCGCTTTCCTTTATGGGAAAGTAAAGGAACTGATGTATGTGGAACAGCCGCCCGGGTTTACAGATCTGAAATATGCAGACAGAGTGTATCGATTAGATAAGGCTTTGTCTGGATTGCATCAAGCACCTAGGGCGTGGTACGAGACTTTATCCAACCATCTTTTAGAAAACGGGTTTGAAAGAGGGAGAATAGACAGTACACTGTTCGTGAAGCGAAATGGAGAACATTTCATATTGGTACAAGTGTACGTCGATGATATCATTTTTGGATCATCAGACGAGCAGATGTGCACTGATTTTGAAACGGTGTTGAAGTCAAAGTTTGAGATGAGTGCAATGGGTGAGTTGAACTTCTTTCTGGGTTTACAAGTCGAACAGAGGAAGGAAGGCATGTTTATTCATCAGACGAAGTATGTCTATGACATCTTAGAACGCTTCGGGATGGAAGGAACAAAGTTGACTGCTCATTTCAGCACGCCGATTCAAGTGAATCACAATCTCGGACCGGGTACCGAAAGTGATACCGATGTGGATCCGATGCTATATCAGGCCATGATTGGATCACTTATGTATTTAACTGCTTCAAGACCTGATATTATGTTTGCTGTTTGTATTTGTGCTAGGTTTCAAACTAATTCAAAGGAGATGCACATGAAAGCTATGAAGCAGATTCTACGATACCTCAAGTCGAAACCGAAGCTGGGACTTTGGTATCACACGGAGGGTGATCTGGAATTGTAGGCGTTCACGGACTCAGACTACGGAGGATGTAGCTTGATGCGCAAGTCAACAACTGGAGGTTGTCAGTTCTTAGGAGGGAGGCTAGTTTCCTGGCAATGCAAGAAACAGACTTCGGTAGCCATGTCAACGTGCGAGGACGAATATGTTGCTGCTGGTAGTTGCTGTTCACAGGTTTTGTGGATACAACAACAATTGCGGGACTACGGTTTGGCTTACACTGAAACTCCTATTAGGATTGATAACCAGTCAACAATTTCAATAACTAATAATCCAGTTAAACATAATAAAACTAAGCACATAGACATAAGACATCATTTTATACGTGATTGTGCTGAAAAGAACTTAATTAAGCTGGTAAAAGTTGCAACGGATGATAATAATGCAGATTTATTTACCAAAGCTTTTGATAAAACACGTTTTGAGTATTTGATTCAACTAAATGGAATGCGTGATCCAGAATAAATTGACCTTAGTAGAATTTTATTTCTTTTTATAGCATTAGCATTTCTTTCTTTTAATAGTAAGTCTAGTAGCTTAGGATAGTTTCCTTTTATGGTAAGTTAGTAGGTTATTTTATTTGCTTATTTTATTTATGAAAATCAAAAGAAAAAAGAGAGAAACCATCAAAAAGGTCAAAAAAAAAAAAGAATATCAGAAAACGAGATAAGTCTTAGATATATAGGTTCAAAGTGACGAAAATTAGCACAGTTAATACAAACTCTAAGTGTTTTAACTTTCACACTTAATGCACCTATAATCCTAAGTGTTATACATTATCTGGTTTGATATGTTGGTAGGGATAATCCATATAAGGAGTCTCAAGGCTAAATGAGGTATGCAAACTTTCTGGGGATGTATAGCAACATCAGATACATCTTAAAGAAATGAAAAGAATAGAAAAATCATATACTAAGTTGAGAGTCCAAACAAGTAACTCTGTTGTACGTAAGTACAGACCTGTGTCCTCTGGTTTGACTCGAGTTAGCAAGATAAATCGCTTTGTTGTACGTCGGTACAGACCTGTCACCGCTGTCTTGCTAGCTTTAACAATAAACTCTAGGACAAACTAAGACACTCTATTCTATGTAAATACAGACCTGTGTCCGATGTTTGCCTTTTAAAGAAAGTTTGCAATACCAAAAACTTATAATCATTGTGTGTATGCCTTGATCATAAAAGTATGTCTAAGTATGAGTCACGTCAGAAACTTTCTTGATAAATAAAAAGGCCAAGGGATATATCGAAGTGTGACATGTTTAAAGGGAAAACAATACCAACAATCGGCTAGAAGTGTACGTCACGACAAACAATCAAAGGAATAAAAAATTCCTAAGTGTGAAAGTTTGAATACTGAAAGTGCGTATTTGACACCGCTATCTGATTGAACCTTTCTTTGTCTATACTCACCAAAAATATTCTGTTAAGTGTTAAGTGTAGGTTGTAAATTTTAAATAATGTAGATTAGTCTAAGTTTAAAGTTTTAGTTCAAAATCTTATTTATTTTACTTTATTTTATTCTACTTTATATTATTTTCTTTTATTTCCTTTTATTTTTTACTTCATTTTTTAGGAAAAAGGTCAAAATTACTGAGGATGCATTCTTAGTTGAATAAAATAAACACTGCGTGAAAATCTTGAGCTTAGGGTAACTGATTTGACATAGTTAATTCCGTTACACGAAAAAGTTGGAAAAGTTGAAAAAGTTGAATTTAATTCAAAGATTTTCATAAATTTCAAAATTTTCAAGTTAAATTCGAGTTTAAGCCAATATCGAATGTATATTCGAATTTAGTAGGGACTTTGAGTTTCGCAGTAAATTCGAAGCAGGTAACAAACTCGAGGGTGGTTAGTATAAATAGGTCAACAGTGATAGTCATAAATCACCTACCTTCGACGTTGAGCCTTCGAGTTTATTAAGAGAGATATCGAGTTTGTTGCTTCGACTTTACCGATTTTCGAGTTTGCACCATTTGTCGAGTTTTTGTCCACGTGTGTTCGAGCATAGTACCAAATCTTGGTATAATCAACATCATTATACAAGATTTAGGATGTTTTGGACTTAATTTGAGCCAAAATCGACTGATTTTGAGGTTTTGGTGGTGTGAACTTTGTATTTAAAAATAACAAAGTTTGAACCGGTGAAACATCAAATTAGTGGCAAATATCTTTGATTAGAACCTATTAGGACTAATGGATGTAATTTTCTATGTCTAAAATGCTTGAAATCTTGGATTTTTGTTGCTAATCATACCGACATATTCGAGTTTGATCATGGCTTCAAGTTTGTCACTAAACTCGAAGCAACCCATAAACTCAAATGAGGATAGTTTTGAATATGTTGTTCGACTTTACCTTCAAAATCACAATATTTGACAAATATTTCAACCAAACTTGTAGAAATTCATATGTGTTGGATTTTGTACTTACACAAGTTCAAAATAAAACAAATTCGAATTTGAACAAGTTTATGTTTATATTGATTATTCTAATTTTTATATACTTTATTTTGCAGATATGGCAGATAGAATTTTTGTTCAAAAGCATAATTTGGTCATTTCTCCTGACCGAGAGTTGCCTGAAGCTCAGGCATACCGCCAAATGGTGGATTTTTTGGGTGCTTCGAGGGTTTCGTATGCCCTGTCACATAACGTTCAGATTGTGCTGCCATATGTGCGGAAATTTTGGGACCATCTTCAGGTCGATTGTACTGTTATTCCAACAGCATTAACGACCAGAATTGTTGGACACCCTCTCGTGTTTTCAGCTGATGTGTTGCTTAGAGTATTGCAGTTGGCTCTCCAGAGCAAGAAGATGGACCGATTGACTTTCGGTTAGCAGTATGGCAAGCTGCGTTCATCAGAATGGGTTATAGCCTGGATGTGACAAAGTCATCTTGTATGAAGAGTGGGCTGATCGGGCAGTGGGGATATCTTGCACACGTATTCATGGTGTGCTTTGCTCCAAAGAATGCAGGATTTGATTATATAGTCTCGAAGATTCAGTCGGGAATGATTGCATTAGTTTACAATCAAAGGTTCAGCTATTCAGAGATGTTCTTTGCAGAGTTTGTTCATCAGATAACAGCTCCGGCATGAGAAAGATTCTTGTTGTACCCACGATTTGTGATGATGTTGATTCGACACTTCCTGCCGAATCTGCCGCAATTGCCCGACATTCAAAGCGTTGCTGTGATTGACAAAAGGATATTTGCAGATTGTCAAACACATAGGGGTGCTTTGGCTAGACCATGAGATGCACCACTTTTTGGTGCAGTTGTTAATCCGGATTTTGTAGCCCCTGAAGGCGCCAACTGGGCCGGGAAAGTTCATATTCCGCAACAGCCGCAACAACCACAACAACAGCCTAGGCCTCAACCACAACAGAGAAGGAGGCAGAGACCGTCAGTGAGACGGACTCCGACTGCTAGGCCGTCTACGAGTACAGTACAAGAGCCAGTAAAAGCTGGTCCTTCAGGTGAAGAAGCTGGTCCTTCAGGTGTAGCCCGTGTAACTGATCAACGGGCGGAAACATTAGAAGAGATTTGGGGATCTGGGCCACATGCAAATGAGGCAATTACTGCTGAGCTCGTTGGAGCCATTTTGGAATCTCCAAGTACTATTGATGGTCTTATGCAATAGATCGACGATTATGTGCCAGAGGAAGAAGGTCAACCTGAGTCGACATCTGAGTCTGAATCAGAAGAAGTGGAAGAAACTGAGGTTGAGAAAGAATCAGAAGATCCGTCTATCCTCATACGCACATATGGATCCCGAGTCATGGTAATAAATCAAGAGGCAGAGAAAAGACGAGCTTCGAGGGAGTCAGATGACTCAGATTTTGAGGGTGAGGAAACTACTCCTTTGATGCCCATGCAAAGGGCTAAAAGGCATCGTTTTATGCAGGGAGCTTCTTCGGTCTCTGCTTCTGAGCCAGAAATGCGTACCGCTCAACCATCAGCTCAGCCATCAATTCCACCACCACCACCACCTGTTCAAACATCCATTCCCTCAACAATCATTCCAACTCCAATTCAATCCGTTCCATCCACCTCATCAACCTTCATTGATAATCAAAGGTTTTCTGAGCTTAGGAGCAAGGTCGACTTCCAACAAGTCCAAATTTTTCAGTTGACTAAAGCTATGGGAGAAATAAAGGCGCATAATGCAAATGTTGACAAATAGAATGCTGAGTTGAAGAAATCTGTTGGAAAGATGGAAGAAGAGAATCTTGAGCTGAAAACGTTTGTTGCAGATCAAGCTGCTGAAATCCGAACAATGAGGTCCCTTATTGAGCAGTTATTGAAAAATCTAAAAGCTCAGGGGGAGACAAGTTGTAGGGATAGTGAGGAGCCAAGAAGGGGAGATGATGACGATGGCAATGATCCCGATGGACCTAAAGAGAATGAGCCAGTAGATTTTCCTGCTGATCTATATGCTGAAGTTCAGGGGGAGCCTAGTCAAAGTGGAGCTGAAGGAGGAGAGGCAAGTTCCTCAAAGGTTATAGAGAGTGACATGAACGAAATCATTGAAGCTCTAATGAATATCGAGGAAGAAGTGTTAGACTTTGACTTTGAGGATGAGATGGACGATCTGGAAGAAGGAGAATTTGTGCCAGAAGATATAATAGATTGGTAATCTGATGAGGAGATTGTGGTAGATGAAGATGACAACGTAGATGAAGTAATCATTCAGTCACAACCTATCACAGAACAATACGTGCAAAACAATCAAAATGTAATCGATATAGATGATATCAAATTGGCCTCTGTGAACCATTCAGAACTGGAGGTAGCTGAAAAAGAGCCAAGCAGAGCTGAACTGTTAAACCTTTGGTTCCGTAAGGAAGAAAAGAAAGATGAGCCAAAGATGAAGAAGAAGATGAGAATTCCGGGGGCAGAAAATTTCTCAGGAGGTATTATCAGCTGGTTCTTCGACAGGGAACTGCAGCTATTCATTCTGAAAATTTCTCAGGAGGTATTATCAGCTGGTTCTTCGACACATTGCCGAAGGTAGAAGTAAAGGAGTTAGCTTGGAAAGAATTAATCAACATTGGAGATGACCCTTAGCCGAAGTAATCGCAAAGATAATCAGAAGAGAGGGTAGAACTGGGAAGTTTGAAAGACTCAAGCCAAGTTCAGGAAAGGGAGTTGAGGATGAGTCAAGGATAGATCCTCATACTGGGAAGCCATGGGCTAAAATGGTTTCCAAACCCGTCAGATGCTTGAAGAAGGTGCCAATAAAATCGATGCCACAAGATGTTCTAGGTAACCTGAAATGGTGGTATGTCGATAATGTTACAGCTGAAGCAGTCATGGAGGATACACAGGACAAAGTGATTTTGAGAGTGTATGATCCATTACACCTTATAAACCTCTCGAAGGACGACCTGAAGAAGCTGCATGATCAACCAGTCTTCTTTCATGAAGAATGGAGGTCTGAAGCCAGGAAGTACCAGAAGGTAGTAAAAATGTGTATAGATGTAGGGCTATATGCAGGTAGAAGTCTATATAATACTTTGTACTTAATCAAAATGTAAATAGTTAGAAGCTATCGTCAAGGGGGAGTCTGTTGGTATACCCTGTGTGACGATAGCAGTCTAAGTTGTGTTAGCATTTTGTGAAAGTCAACTTACGTAATATTGAATATTAACTAGTATTTGGTATATGTATTTATATGTGTTTGATATTGATTGTTTGTATGTTTGAACTTGATGTAATGCATTACAAGAAGTCCAAACATAAAGTTCAAAGATAAATTCAAACATAAGTTAAAACATAAGTTCAAATATAAAGTTGATATGTGAAATTTGAATTTAGGGTAAATTCGAATTTGTCATTGAAGGAAATTCGAATTTGCACCAAATTCGAATTTGCACATAAGGCAATCTCGAATTTGTCAGGTGGACAAATTCGAATGGGCCTTGGGCATGTTTCGAGTTTGTCCCATGACAAACTCGAATTGGTAAGTATAATTAAGGATTAACTCGAATCATTAAGGGACTTTTGCAGAAATTCGGAGAGTAATTAGCAGAAGGCGATCTCGAGTTTACCGGTAATCAGAGAGTGTTTTAGGAGAGAATCATTGTGTAGGTACGTTCATTGTTGTTCGTATAACATCTTGGTAGTCTCCGTGTTCCGTGTGTGTGATCTTACCGTCAAGCCGCTAACGAGGATTCCACACTCGTTGGTGTTTGTCGCTTCTAGATAGATCCGTAGAGTGAAAGACCTTACAATTTTAATGAATAGGGGGGAGGGGTTTCTGCCGTTGGCCATCCCAACCCTCCAACTTTAATCTCTTTACAATACACACCCCTCCCACTAACCATCTTTTATTTGCAAATAAAAATTACAATGCTATTAGTTGCAACAATTAAATTATTATTCAATACCCACGAAAGTAGTTTTGACATAATTATATTAAATATATTTAAACACCACATTAAACACTTTTTATGTCATAACTAATCATTATTTATTGTCAATTTACATTACGTATTCTTGTCATTTCAATAGCAAACCAACATTATATTATTCAAGTTCCAATAATAGCATGCTGAAATAATACTTGGCAATTATCTCTTAATATTGCTCTTAGGTCCACAATTATAATTGTTCAATAAAGTTAGCTACCACTTTAGTGAATATTACTATTATCTCCAATTAATAATAATTATTCCAACAATTATATCAATTCAACATTATTAGGAATATAGTTACCTCCTAATTATTTGTGGTGTTACAATTCTTCTCCCGTTAAAAGATTTCATCCTCGAAATCCTATGACTCAACATAATAGAAGGTGTTTTAAAGACCACATTTCTTATTACATCGCAGACGCTAAATTTGTCTTTTTTTTTTTAGTTCATTTCAATATTTTATCAAATTATCGACATGTTAGTAGACAAAATTTTTGGTTGTATCAAGGAAACAACTATAAATTAAGTGCTCAATTGAGACTTAGAGCTAGTACACAAGATTCTTCTCAATTTCGACTTAGAACTAGTCCACAATAGTTTGCTCAATTTCAACTTAGAGCTCTTCCACCCTTACTCACAAATTAAGGGTTAAAATACCAAATATTCAATTTCGTTGGACAAGCTGGTTCTTATATTTTAAAGAATTATACTCCCCTTTCACAATTTAGGAGTACACACAATTTATCATATTTAACTTCAATGTGATGACACATGTCATCTATTCAGCAACATTCGTTGACAAAACAATTGCCACTAAGCCCCAAAATCATTATTGGTTTAACCTCATTCATAGTCATTTGAATAATTTTGGAGGCACAAATTGTCCACTTTCCCCGTTGCGCTAACGCAATTCCAAAATTTTGTTGGAAAATTACCATTAAACATCAAATTTTCCTTTTTCACATGAAAAATTAGTTACTATCGGGGAATAATTTTCCAACGCGTTGTCATTAAAATTTGACACAATCTAATGCTACTCAAGCAACTAGAATTTCACAATGAACTTTTACATCTAGAAAGTTATTCGGGTTTTGGATTACCAAATACCATCCGGGTGGTATTCAAAGTGCCACACATGAATTATCAATCTTACTCAACATTAGCTATTGCTTAGTAACAATAAAGTCCACCACTCCCTCAAAGTCGGAGTGTTGTCGGCACCGATTTATTATACCTCATATCTATTATCACACAATTATATCATACTTTCAAAGAAATAAGATTTACTTACTAATTATGCCAACTAATTAAACACAGATTCATTCCATGTCCATGACAATTTTTCATGAAGATTCAATTAGAAAGCAACAACACAAAAAAAAGTCTCAAGGGAGCGTTACGGAGATCACAATTGGGAGACGATGCTTCCACTACGGGTATTCATACTCGGCTGTAGTTTCAGCCTCGTCAAAAGTAACCTTCCATTGAGGGCATTCGCGAATTATGCGGCCTACATAACCACATTTCCGACAAATTAAACACCACATTGCGCATCTGGGTCGGATATGTCATGACTCTCCACATTTATGACACACTAGGTCGACCTTCGAACAATCTCATTTAAGAAACTTTATACATTCCGAAAATCAATGTCGAGATTTAGATCTCGAAGACTGGGCTGAGAACGATGTCTCGGCGGAGAGTAAATATAAGGTTACGAATGAAATGAACCTCCCTTGGTTAAACAACACATAAAGGTCAAACTAATTCATTAGGAACTATATTCGTAGATCCCATTGAAGAATGGACCTTGCGGTCCTGACAAGACAATTCAAAAAAGAATAATTGGCATCAATATCATAGCCACATACAAAGAGCATGTCTTCATGTCAACTCATGTGATAATATGCTCATGTGGCTACCACAATACTCTCATGACATTCTTCTTATCATCAATTGACCCAATCTGTCATTACACCTATCCTATCAAGGTTCAATACGTCTTCAAATTATTTTATACCCAACAACTAGGGTACATTTATCCGTATTTTACTCTCAAATATCATCCATACACTTACCTTTTTAAAATAACAATGTCGAACCCAATGTCGACCTTAGATAATATATATACTTCAATTGTACATATCATCACACAAAATTAGCATAAGTCTACCAAATGTATCCCCATCCTAGGCCAAAGTTCAAAACTATGTTTGTTGTCATAATGTTTGCCTAGGTGGGTCAATATAAGCATCATCCAAGGGTTCAAGGGTGAGTATCGTGCACTATACTAAGTCGATGAACCGCGTCTCTGATACCAAATGGAAACACCCATAAAACAATAATACATTTTTAAGTATAATTAACCATAATTAGTACAATAATAATTGCGGAATTAGGGTAGAATTAAAAATATTTCAGCCAGTGCATCATAAGCGATGCATCCGATTAACAACTATTAATGTCTACAAGGTTACAGGCCATGATCCTGCAAACGAATAGTTAAGGAGTCGGCTACCCAAATCCAACACAATATCCAAGTCATACCGTTAGTCTTGAATCTAATATCTTCAACAACACAGCTGGAATATATGCTTCCCGCTCGATAGCTCACCTGTAAAAAGATGAACAACTAAAGGGTAAAGAACAAAAGTTGTTTAGCGAATTCTAAAATTAATATAAATAACAATTACACAATAATTATGTGTATCCAACACGTATTTCCTATCAACCAAAAATATCAAAGCCAAAGATGGCCAGTGCCAAGTTAGAAAGGGATCACCTCGTCCTCGTTGAGGACTAATGGTGTCCCACATCAATTGTTGATTTATTTGAATTCACAACGAATTGACTCACCTCATAGAGGGCTATTGGCTTTCTAAAATATAACACCATTGAACCACATCTCACTGACAACTATTGGCATTGTTGACATTATCATAATATTTGTTCCACTTTAACCGCCCAGCCTAGCCGAGTCAAGGTGGGAAACCAACTAAAATTTTGGGGTCCACTACAGTGCTCGACATCATCGAGCCAAAGTGGGGATCCAAACGCATGTCATAGTAGCACGTTTGGTATGCTTTTACAAAGTCGCCTTACAAAGTCAGCTCGTTACATTACTAGAGTACGTACTGCTAATGACTCAAAATCAAAGGTGATGACAAACATGCTTGCGGCCCAACGTGTCATAATCATCGCCACGAAGGCAGACCGTTGCCATCCTCACATGATGCCAATACCGCCCCTAGGATATAACTCATGCCTGCGGCCCAACGTGTCGAATCATCATCACCCGCAGGCGGCCCGTTGTCGTCCTTACATGAGATAATCCCATGCCAATCCAATAACCAGATACCCCATCGCCGTCTAGGGTTCCCTCTCAGAGTCGGGGGCAGTATTGCGTCTATCAAAGTACGAGGTTGTCCCTGTCAAAGTCGGGACTCCCGACAATCCAAGTATGTCGGCCATCTGGCATCCAACAGGGCCAGGAATATTCCATGGACGCCCAAAGGGGTCCAAATCATATATCACAACAAATTAGGGTTCAAGATGACTCATGAGACTCTATAATGATCCATAATACCAATTAAAAGAAACCACCCATGTGGTTATACTAACCATTCTTTATTAACGGTTCTAATAGATCATCGGGGCCGAATGATATTTCTAATAAACTTACCGATTAAATAGCCCCTAATCACCATCCATAATCAATTAGATTGTCATGAAGGGTGTCCCAATATATATAACTTAGAAGCGTCATGCGTACAACTCAACTATTATTAATCAATCACAAAAGTGATTAGTCCAACCTACGAGATCATCAAACGTGAATTACCAACTTCCAACCAATATTATTAATACAGATAAGCGGTTAGGCATACAATATGAAATGCATAACAAACCAATCAACAATGATATCAACTATCATGGCAATTCACTTTTCAATTCATGATCCATCAATATAGCATATGAATATGCATTATCAAATAGCATGTTATTATGGATGGTCACATATCATGTAATCAACAATGGCATAAAAAACAATTAATATGTAATCATTATTCTACATCACAGTGATCGGTTTAGTATGATTTCAAAGCCTTCCAAAGATGTTACAATAGCCCCAAAGATGGCTAAGACTTGCGATCTAGCCCCTTTCGACTCAAGTCACCTATAAGCATCCATAAAGCGTACAGGTAAGCCCCCAAACAAAAGATAAGCCCCTAAGAGTGGGATAAGGGTATTGGGTTATCAAACTGAAAGTACTAAGTTCATATGAGTCCTTAGGGGTTCTGGAATCGATTCAGGGCCTTCAAACCCTTTAAACACTCAATTTAGAGGTACAACGAACGTATAAGACCCGAGCATCGACCCCCGACCAAGCAAAACCAATTTGCGGGCCAGAAACATGGTCATGGCATGACCAAAGGGTAGGTCGCACCTCTACTCCCCTACTGGACAGCTCCCAGCTCATTTTTTTTGACACAAATGCACTCAACGTCCCCAAAACTTCCATTAACATTTTTGTTACTTTGGAGTGACTTTCCCAACAGTATTTATAGCATATTAAGGTCACTTTAACATCTATAAACATATTAGAATCATTTCACAACATTCCATGATTCCATGGAGCTCATTTGGACTCCGAACGAGTCCAAAAATGACCGAAAACTCTAACCGATAACTCCAAGCTCCAATTGAGCTTGTATTCCACTCTATCAAATTCCTTAGCAATATTAAACATATTTGGGCTATGTTTAAGCATTCAAATCATAATTAAACATATAGACCCAATCCCAAAATGCTTTGGTACTTATTGAGGCATTTCACCGAACACTTGGCGTGCGATTTAGGCTTAAAACACCAACTTGAGCTTTTGCTCGAGTTTAATCCCAACCAATACCTGAAATCAATAATATAACGTCATTAGACCATTTTACACCCATACCACACATTTAAATCATGAAAGATCATTTATTCATTCATATGAACTCTTTTGAGTTTACAAATGGGTTAAAACCCAAATCACCTCTTCATAGCTCCAAATGAGCTTCTACCTAATTCCATTTGATTCCATATAAACATTTAACGTATATGGATCTAGATTGAGCATATTTATCCTACTAAAACATCAAACCCAAAACCATAACCCATTGGAGCTCATTTGAGCCCTACCAATGGTTCAAACCAAAACTAACTCAAACTACCAATGTTGTTGCATATTATGGCTCCATTTTGATCATATAACAACATATTAAAAGATTGGAGCCATTACAAACCTTTTCAACATGAACCCATTTAGGGTTTCATCTCCACAAGTGGAGGAATATAGAGAAAATGAAGGAGAGAATGAAGAAGAATAGTGTAAGGGATGATTATACATTCAAATATGCTTCAATCTCCACCAAAACACTAGCCAAAATGTTGCAAATCCCAAACCCAAGCTCCTTTTTCTCTATTTTCTTCAAAAGACTCAAAAACAATGAATGTGTGTATGTGTGTGTGTGTGTTCGTGAAGATGGAGAATTTTAATGAAGAGGGGGGAGGGGTTTCTGCCTTTGGCCACCCCAACCCTCCAACTTTCATCTCTTTACAATACACACCCCTCCCCCTAACCATCTTTTATTTGCAAATAAAAGCTACAATGCTATTAGTTGCAACAATTAAATTATTATTCAATACCCAAGTAAGTAGTTTTGACATAATTATATCAAATATATTCAAACACCACATTAATCACTTTTTATGTCATAACTAATCATTATTTATTGTCAAAGTACATTACCTATTCTTGACATTTCAATAGCTAACCAACATTATATTATTCAAGTTCCAATAATAGCATACTGAAATAATACTTGGCAATTATCTCTTAATATTGCTCTTAGGTCCACAATTATAATTGTTCAATAAAGTTAGGTACCTCTTTAGTGAATATTACTATTATCTCCAATTAATAATAATTATTCCAACAATTATATCAATTCAACATTATTAGGAATATAATTACCTCGTAATTATTTGCGGTGTTACAATTCTTCTCCCGTAAAAGAATTCGTCCTCGGAATCCTAAGACTCAACATAATACAAGGTGTTTTAAAGACCACTTGTCTTATTACACCGCAGACGCTAAATTTGTCTCTCTTTTTTCTAATTCTCTTCTATATTTTATCAAATTATCGACATGTTAGTAGACAAAATTTTTTGTTGTATCAAGTAAACAACTATAAATTAAGTGCTCAATTAAGACTTAGAGTTAGTCCACAAGATTCTGCTCAATTTCGAATTAGAACTAGTCCACAATAGTTTGCTCAGTTTCAACTTAGAGCTCGTCCAACCTTACTCACAAATTAAGGGTTAAATTACCAAATATTCAATTTCGTTGGACAAGTTGGTTCTTATATTTTAAACAATTATACTCCCCTTTCACAATTTAGGAGTACACACAATTTATCATATTTAACTTCAATGTGATGACACACGTCATCTATTCAACCACATTCATTGACAAAACAATTGCCACTAAGCCACAAAATCATTATTGGTTTAACCTCATTCATAGTCATTTGAATAATTTTGGAGGCACAAATTGTCCTGCGCTAACACAATTCCAAAATTTTGTACGAAATTTACCATTAAACATCAAATTTTCCTTTTTCACATGAAAAATTAGTTACTATTGGGGAATAATTTTCCAAGGCGTTGTCATTAAAATTTGACACAATCTAATGCTACTCAAGCAACTAGAATTTCACAAGGAACTTTTACATCTCGAAAGTTATTCGGATTTTGGCTTACCAAATACCATCCGGGTGGTATTCAAAGTGCCACACATGCCCGAATTATCAATCTTACTCAACATTAGCTATTGCTTACTGTAGGTCCCGAGAGGTTCCCAAAGTATATAGTTATAAGCTGTAGAGGGGGGGTGAATACAACAATTTAAAAACTACACACTCTTTTCTCAATGTTTGTATGTATTATCAACAATTTGTTAATTACAAACAAGCTTGAATGCGGAATAGTTCAAGCTGAGATGACAGATACAACAATATGTTCACTAGTCTAAGACAAACTCAAACTAGAATACAATGAATACACTCACTAAGAAGCACTCACTGTGTTTACAAGACTTAAAGGAACAGCTTATGTAAAACAGCTTAGACACACAGATGCTGGTTTACACAGAAGGCTTGCATGCATGAAAATCACACTTGCACGTTCACTCTTGGTTTCAGCACTTAGCTTTCTTCACACCTCTTTCTGTCCTTAGAAGCTTCCTTTTATACTCACTCAGAGGATCTAAGAGAAACATCTTCATTGGACGGAATGAAAAAGGAGAAGTCTTGTTGAAAAGACAACATAACCTTTTCTGCACTTTTCTGAAAAGCAGACTTGTCTTCACATGTGCAGAACTTTTGTCTTTTTACTTTGTCTACTGTTGCATTGCCTTTAACTAATTTAGGAATGTCAACTTTGCGTCTTTCTTCCTTGTAAAGGCCTATTTTGATATAAGAAAAAAAGGTCTGTCACCCTTTTTCAAATAACCTTTTGTCTTCATGTTACAGAACAGCGTGGGCAGGCTGAGCAAATCTGTTTTCCACTTTGTCTTCGACTTTGTAAACTGATCTTGTAGTAAAAAACAATACATGATGACTTGGAAACATATTCCATAAAGTGTTTAGCCTGTTCACAAAGAACAGGTTCTGTTCACAAAGAACAGAACACTTTAAAAATGCCCAAGCTGCTCAACAGTGTAGAGCAGCGTAGACAGTTTACGTCCAGCCTGTTCAGCAGACAGAGCAGCTTGGACAAACTGTCTTAGTTGCAACACATGCAACATATAGAACAGCTTTAGACTGATATTGCAAATCATTTTCAGGATTCAATAAGGCATATAACAGGCCTTAAATTTAACCTTCAAATGCATCAACAGGTTTGATTATAAATCTCCCCCTCAGATGTAGAACAGGTTTGACTGAGGCCTTTTTGTGCCTAATAATCTCCCCCTATTTGCAATAACCAGTCCAAGCTGGTCTTATCAAAAATCACAATATATTTTTACAGTACATTTTGCTGAATTGAAATTACAACATTACAGTAAAGTAAAAGATCAGTTTATATATACACTGATTCTTGATTATACTAGAACAACACATGTTCTTACAAGAGTACAACCAATGTACTAATGTATTTTACAACTAATGTAAAAGCAAAAATTACAACTTATGTAATAATGTACAACTAATGTACAAGATGTACAACTAATGTACAAGATGTTTGGACTGTTTGAGTTGGGAGCAGATAATGGCAAGCCTGTCCAACTGATGAACAGCTCCCATTCTTCACCTACCCAGACGGTAGATGGACTTCATAACAATGGAGAAGGATCCTGAACCATCTTTTCCAGTTCTTCCCTTGTATCCTCAAGTTCCTCAACTTCACTTCTGATGATCATGAACTTGGGATCATTGAGCTCTCCTCTTTCATAGAAGCCTCTGAGCTGATCCCAGATGGCTGCTCTCCATTTGCTAGACTGCCTAAATGAAACTGCAAGTCTGAAGGCGGCAAGTTGTCTCAGATCAACTTTGTACAACTCTGAGGCTCTTTGGAGGCACTTCTTCTGAGTTAGGGGATCTACAAAAAATGCCCCCAGCTCAGGTTCTTCAATAATCTTGCCATCCTCAAACTCTATTCCTTTAGGCAGACTATGATCAACTCCTTTTATTTCAATGGCATAGTCGCCCTGTTCAATCAGCGTAAGGAGTAGCTCCATTTCTGTATCCTTCTTTGTCCTTCTGGCCTTTATTTTGGGGTATGTCACAGAGACACCCTCTTCTACTTCTTTTGGAATCAGGCCCAGCTCACTTACTCTCTCCATCAGCTTCTTGATGTATGCCCTGATAGTCTTAGCCGTTTCTGACTTAGACTGGCTCAGGGCAACTGCCAGTTCCACCCATTCCCTGTATCCCATCTGTGCAACATCAGTGTGATCGTAGGATTCCATTTCAGGGCCTGTTGCACCCATCCTGGTGATCTGAAGCTTCCACTGTGTGCCTTTTCTTGAAATGGGAACAGCTTTGACAATCGATTCCTTGGCAAGCCTTCTAGTAGCAACATCATGAAATTTCTTTCTAGCCAAGTTGTCAAAGTGGAATTTGGCTCTGGCAGAGGGTACTTGAGTCTTGGTCACAGAGACCTGAGCACCCTGTGCTTTTTCTCCCTCCTTTTCTCCTGCTGATTCCTTAGCAGCTTCCATTAATTTCTTTTGCACCTCCAAAGTAGACATTTTAATTTTCTTTGCTTCTTGGAGTGCAAAAGATTTAGCAGCTTTAGCAGATTCTTCTTCTTTTCTCAATTCCTCCAGAGCTTGAAGCTGTTCTTCTCTAAACTCAAAGTACTTGTGCATAGGAAGACCCATCTCTTTAGCCCTGGCTTTGTGAAACTTAAGATCAGCTGCTTTCTGCTGTTGTTGATCAATGGCTGCTTTTTCTTTTCCTTTAGCTGCTGTAGCAACTTCAGGAATTTCCTCTTCTTCTTCTTCTAAGATCAGATGCCTTCTTCTACTGCTTGGCCTGACCTCAGAAATGAATACCTCCCCCTTAGACTGAGCAGGGTTTGGAGATTCAACCTGAGTAGGCTGAGCAGCTTGGGAGGCACCTTCCAATGTACCTGTAGATGTCCCTGCTGGTTGACCAGTGGGAGTTGTAGGTACTGCTTTCTCTTTAGGAGAAGAAGTTTTCTCCCCCTTAGACTTAGTCTTCGAGGCAGATGACTTCTCCCCCTTTGAAGGAGATGGAACAGCACCTTCAACACCTGGTCTGCCTGAAGACACAAAGTCAGCAGGCTTACCAGCAGTTTTGGCAGCAGGTTTGGGGCCAACCAGGCTTGTCACTAAGAAAGCCAGGTTGTCCTTAACCTCTGCAAGCTGGGAAAGACAGGCCTGAAGATAAGAGGCTTGGGAATCAGCAAGAGTGGTCAGCTTAACAACGTTTTCTCTATCAGAAGCTGTGAACAACAGGCTTTGAAGCTGTGCAAGATGGACTTCAAGAGTATCTTGCACATCAGCAAGGTCTGAGGACACAGAATTTGATAGAGAGCCAATAAGAGTGTTCAGGCTGGCCAATGTGTTAGGAAGGGTAGTGTGGCAAGAATTGAGGAGAGATGACAGCTGTTGGGAAATGGCTGCCATAGAGGACACAGAGTCATGTTGTAAGGAGAGGATAGAGGAGAGAGAGTTGGATACAGTTTGCAGCTGTGCAGTGAGTGCAATCAGCTGGGAAGAGTTGTCAGTTTGGGGAGTGACTGGGAAGGATTCTTTGAACATATCAAAGAAGCCTTTGAGCTGCTCAGACACAGAGTCTGAGATGATGGATGGTAGGGAGTGCATGGTGTTTTCCAAAGAACCAACTTTGTTGGTCAGCAAAGAAAGCTGATCCTTCAAAGGCAGGTCTTTGGGAGATGGTGGTGTATGGGTGGATTGTTTTGAGTGGGTAGAGGGAGAGGAGGATGATGAGGCAGGTGTTTGAGGATGTGATGGAGAGGGAAGAGGGACTTTGGACAGAAGCTCCATAGCCTGGGCAAAAGTAAGATGGCCCAGGTTGGAGGGATCAAGAGGTCCTTCAGCAGTGGCTGTAGCTGCATCACCAGGAGAAGGGGATGATGTTTCGGGCCTTTCAGATGCTGCTTGTGTTGCAACACCCTCATGAAGACCAGTGGTGGTTCCCTCTGTAGTGCCTTGGTCTAAAGGCACCTCATCATTGGGAGATGGGATATGCATTTCAACATCAGCAGTGGTGAAACCTGCTGAAGGAATTTGCATGAAAGGAGCAGCCTCACCAGAGGGATGGTATGATCCCTGAGGTTCATCAGCTTGGGTTGTTGGTCCCTCAGCAGCTGGTTGGTGTAAAACAGTTGTATCATGGGGAGCAGAAGTTTGAGGCTGAGCTGCTGATTGGTCTATATCAGCAGCGTGAACACCTCGTGCAGACTCAGGGTGTGAGGAGATAGGAGTGGGGGACAGTGTGGACACAGTATGGAGTGGAGAGGACTCCTGTCTTTCAATATCCTCAGCCTGTTGAGAGGCTTGGATAGTTGATGTGGGTATCTCCGTTTGTACAACTGGTTCCTGTTGGGAGGAACCAGAGGGTCTAGGCTGACTCTGGGTAGACTCAGATTGGAGTGAAGCAGGCTCCAAATGAGCTGAACCTGCTCCCAAAATAGGAGAGGCGGCTGTGGTTGCTTCTTTTTCAACTGAACCCTGTTGAGAGGGAACAGAGGAGGTGGTTTTGTGGGCTGTTTTCTTTTTGGCTAGTGATTTGCGTTGGTAATGGATGGATGATGTGGGTGATTGTGGAGTAGGGAGAGGATCTGTTTGGACAGGATGTGAGACTGGGCTAGGAACAGTGGGGCTGGCCTGTTCCATTGTCTCTTGTGCCACAGAGGCACCAGCCAAAGGCTTCATGCTCAACAAATGAGCCAGGGTGAGGAGCCTGCTCCTCCTCAGCCACAGAGGCTAAGAGAACAGACTCAGACTGAGCTGTTTTGGCCTTCTTTTTCACAGGCCCAGCTTCAGTTGCCAGGGTCCTTTTGACAAGCTTGGACCTGGCTTTGGATTTTGACATGGGAGCAGTCTCTGGATCCACCCTCACAGTAGAGGGTCCTTCCACCAAACCTAGCAGCCTCCTCATTGGTGTGGATAGAGGAGGCTCATTCTGCAGGACTGGAGTATAGAAAACTCTATTCCCTATAACTGGGAATGCAGCAGTTTTAAGAAGAGGCTGAGAGTTATAGAGATGCTCACCACATACATGCTTGAAAATGAGGCTCAGAAACCTGGGATATCGAACAGCAGCTGGTCTTGACTCTTGCTGCACCAGGTTCCTCAAATTCACAAAAATCCATTTACCCATATCAAGGGTAGTCCCATCCACGAACTGTAGGGCGATAGGAACTTCATCTCTGCTGAGTTGGTCAAATGAACCAACTTTGCTTCCAAAACACATCACCACTGAGGCGAAGAGATAACTGTAGGTAGGAGAGAGGTCCTTCCTGAATAGTGTTGCTCCTATTTTGGGTTCTGCCACACCACAGAAGCGTAGCAGATTGCCCATTTGATCATTTTCAGCTTGGGGCTTATCGTAAGTTGCAGCAGTTGGTAGATGTAGCACCTCCCTGAGCAGATCAGAACTAATCTCAATGGTCTGAGTCCCATTGAGAATAGTACCTTGGATGACTTTGGTTTCTGGGTTGTAAGCACAGGTGTACCAAAACTCATATACCATCTCCTGGTACAGGACACCAGGAGATGCAGTCATCGCGTAGTTCAACGGATGAACTTGAAGGAACTCCACCATTTCTTCATAACCCTTCCCCACATAGTTTTTGGGAATGGTTAAGTTAGCAATGTAGTTGGTGGGTTTGATAGTCAGCATTGTGGTGACTGACGAGTGTTTGACAACGTCATCACCGACGAACACTGGGAGAAAGGGATTAGGTCTGTGAGCCATTTGGGAATTTTTGAGGTTTGAAGAAGCAAAAGACACTTAGTCGATTTTTAGGGTTCTTGAGGATTTCTGGAAATGATGAGGAAGACGAAGATGAAACAGTATGTAGGTATTTATAGGATTTGAATGGTCGTGTGTATGAGAGAGAAAAGATTTGGGCGGTTTGATTTGAAATGTTAGTTAACGGAAAAACGGAACGGTTGTCCATGTCAGAACATTTGTCAGACCACTTGACCTTTTTAATCACTAACACACGAAATCAACATTATCCGCAGTAATTAAGTTAAATTAAAACATAATTTAAGTAACTTAATTATGAAGAAAGGTAATTAAACTTCTGGTCTACGCTGTTGGTCAAACCTGTGATGATCAGGGTCAACACAAGGTTTTCAGTCTTCAAGCTGTTCTCCCTTCAAACTGTGCCTTCAGCCTGTTCTCTTTTGCAAGAACAGGTTTTGTTCAATAGTTGAACAGGTTACAAGACAAGGACTTGTAAGACAGTGTGAAAGGATGAACAGATTGAGGATTGGACCATCAGAGCAGGCTGGACTTACAACCTGTTGTTGTTCAGCCTGTTCTATGCTCAAGCTGTTCAAGTTTTTCAGAAAATTGGCTAAGTACAGAACATGCATAGCCTGTTCTGTCTAAGCTGTTCTGAGAAACTTGAGCAGTGTGAGACATACAACTTCGTAGACTTGAGATAACACTTAGTCACTCTTGTTTAACATGCCCAGCTTGCTGACAAGGTAATTAAACCTTGTTTCATCCAGAGGTTTGGTGAAAATGTCTGCAAGCTGTTCATTGGTGGAAATAAAACTTACCTCCACATTACCTTTCTGAATGTGATCCCTGATGAAGTGATGTCTGACTTCAATATGCTTTGTTCTTGAATGAAATACAGGATTGTTGGAGATGGCTATGGCACTTGTGTTATCACACAGAATAGGAGTTTTCCTATACACAATGTAACATCCGGCACTGAACCAGGTTAGCAACAAAACCCTAATCCACATTTAATAGTCAATTATAGCCTAATCAATAGTCATTAGAACTTAATCAAATGATTAACAAGGCTTATTAGAAAACTCAACTCAATTAGAATCAAATTCATCGGTGCGATGAATCGGGAAATCAATTAATCCGATCAATTTACGATATGAGGGATTAATTCAACTAAGTACATAATTAAATTATGATTAGTAACACTAATCATACACTAATACAATTACTTAACCTTAATTATGCAAGACTAAAACAATTCATTAAAACAATGCATTCAAAAGTATTTTTGAATTTACAAGAAAAGGAAAATACAAGAATACATTCTAAATACATTTAAAAAAAAAAGTAAAAATACACACAAATACCATCACATGGCCGGCCCTTTAGGGCTAGTACATGTGTGGATTTGATTTCATTTTTTTTAATCAATCTCCCATGCACCATCTACATCAACTTTCTCCACACCATTACCTTTCACTTCACTTAGATTACACTTCACCTCCCATGCCTTCCTTGATTACAAGACCTCCCTTTTCTTCTATAAATAGAGGACATTTCCCCCTCTTCATTCTTCACACCTTCATCAACTCAAAAACTCTCTCCCTCCCTCTCTCAAATCCGGCCACAAGGGCCACACACACACCACCTCAAAATTTGTTTTGTTCTTCAAGTGTTCAAGGAGAATTTCTTGTGCAACTCTTTCAAGATCAAGTTTTCTACTCATTTTCATTCCTCTAACACATCAAAGTAAGTAAATACTAGCTTATACCATCTTATATTTATGTTTATATAAGTCTTGCATAATATATATAATCACCAACAACAACAAGTTTCATAAAAACTCAAGTTTATAAGTTTCTAGTTTTTATTTTTAGTTGTTTCCTTAAATGTGCATATGAATATATGAACACATCATAAACATGTTAATATTATGAAAACATGTGTTATATATGTGTTATATAACTTTTATGACTTTTATACATGTAGTCTTTGAATAAACAACAAGAATCATAAGTTGTTTTAAGTTTATAAACTACGGATTTTCGGCAGAAAATTTATATCGACTTTGAAAAATCATAACTAATTCATAACTCAACGAAATGAGTTGATTCTTGTCTCAAAAGTTAGATCTATGTCTTAACTATAGATCTGCAATTTTTCACAATTTATTTTGAAGTTTAAGACCTCCAGAAATTATTTGAGAAACCGAAAGTTTGACAGCTCAAAAATGGCCAACATAGCGTTTTTAACGAGATTTTTCACCAACCTAAACAACTCGAAAAATGGCCGTTCTTGATTCTAAAAATCCTTTGTATATAGTAGTTTAATGTCCTAGAAAATCAAAGTCTAAAACATTTTGGAGCTTGGTCAAAAACAGCCTCAAAGTAGGCCGAAAAACCTCCGAAAAAGCTGGAAAATATATATATATAAACTTGACGTTTTAAGCAAATCTTATTTATAAACTTGTAATGTTGGGTGATTTAAGACATAAAAATCTATAAATATACATATTATCATATATTAGTGATATTAAGTCCTTATCATCATTTAGGACTCGGCTAAACACCTCCGGTTTCATCACCCATCAAACAACGCACTTTTGCATTTTTGCGCGTCGTTTTGCCATCACAAGTTCGGTGAGTCTTCATAGCCCCTATTTTTCACTATCTATTGGGGTGGAAATACATGCACTGTTTTCATATGGACATCAAAACTGTTTATTTCTTATATGTATTACATGTTCGGATTCCATCAGCCCTTATATCATGAACCGTTAATTGCATTTATTTGTAAGCGCGAGTATATTGTGGATAGATCTATTGGGAGTCAGGTCCCCCATTCGTGTTAGCTCGGTTCGGCTAACAGCGAGTGCATATATATTCAACACACGGTATTACGTATGGGAATACTGCACAGGGCAAACTCATTCTAATTAAGCTTCGGTTGCATGATGGTTATAGTAATTACTACACGGAAATTTATGATTTTATAAAGTCAACTCATCTGATAATGTCGGACAACTGGTCTTTTCGCGGTAAATCTTTGAGCTCACCACAATTGTTGTTGACGTATTTTAGGCAATGGAGTTTTCAGGTAATTAAGGCAAGGATGCCTTCAGAAGTAACCACTTTCAAGCTCC